>OW679202.1:103028241-103501722 GCA_940337035.1 Agriotes lineatus | reverse complement strand
TGTATAATGGTGAGCTGTGCGCAAGCGCGGCGGCGTCGTCCGCCCAATGGGGAAGTGGTCAAGTTTAAAATTCGCTTCTAAAGGCGGAGTTCGAATTCTCCCGCATGCACACGGGACGCGTTATACTCTAAGTGAGACTATGTCGGCGCCGTAATGTTTTCGGGCGATCCGAGACCCTACTAGCAATATATGTATAATACATATATGAGTTAAACAATGCGAAAACATTACAATGTCAGATGCGCCTACTATCAAATTAATTTTGTTATCTCGTATTTGTACAAATAAATGCTCAACGTCATTAGTACAATCAATTTGATAACTTTGATATTTGTTTTTTACCGCAATTAAGCCCCCCCCCCACTCTCTCTCTAATTATTTACATTTTTATCATTTATAAAGACATCAAAGTTAAGTAGCATAAGTTCTGAGCTTAATATATTCGGGCACAGCCATGTATCTGTAATTACAATTATATTGTAATCATCAAAAATGTTATCATCTTTTTCGATATCTTTTAATTTAGATCTTAAGCCCCTAACGTTCTGATGATAACACCTCAACTTTCGAAATATCGCTCAGTTTTTTAACTAACTTTGACTTTTATCAATATCAATTATCGTAGGTTGCACTTTTATGTATTAGTTGGTTTTAATACTATCGTTTTTGTTCAAAGTTTCTAATTCTTCTCTAAGTGCTTTCCAGTGATCTCTTTGCATGGTTGTCATGTCATTAATTTTAATTGGTTCTGTACACTTGTGTTTATCTTTTAATGTTGATGTTGCAGTATCCTGATCTTTCAAGAGCACTTTGATTGGGCATGGATTGTCACTGATGTTGACTTTGCCTAAACGAAATGTTTTTATAATATCGCCATCGGCAAGATTATGAATCGCATCACTATCATAGATACATTTTTTATCAAAATCAATTCTTTCGGTATTGGATTGGGAATTCCATTGCTTCGCATTGAACAAAATTACATCGTTTTTTTTTCGAATTCCTTTCAGAAATTACATGAATGATCATGGTCTGATCCAAGATATGGGAATTGCTGATTTGAACGCCGCTAACTTTCAAGGACTCAACATTTTCGCCGATTTTTTATCAAAATGCCAAAAAGCTAACCAAATAAACTTAAGTTTTTTTTTTGCATTTTGAAGGCATACTTTACAAAATCTAATAACTTTTCAAACACATCAACGTGAGTTAGACCCAGAAAATTGAAACTGAATCAAAATATCTAAAATTTGCATGTAAATTATAGCAGCATTTGAAATGCCGAACATTTTATGTAATTTACAATATTCCCATGTTGAGTGCAACGTTAGAGAGTTAGCGTAATTCAGTATTGCGCTGAAATATTTTGCGTTGATCCTACTTGCTAAACTAAGAATAAAGTTTGTATGAATAAGGCAGCTGTTAGGAATATTGCACAATTGCAAAGAAAAAAGAATTAATTATGACGTTTTGTCAAGTCAGTATTACATGGAAGATATAATTATAATGTTGTAACATCAATAGAAAACGACTAGATTCACATTGGGTGTTTCCATCTTTTTCTCCGCAATAGTATCTCTTGAAGTTGGTGAGCGCCATCATTTTTTCACCTAAAAAAATAAATACTACTTTCAGCATAAGAACAAAATTTGGAAATAATCGCTACTGATAAAACGTAACACAGTTACAGTTTGAAATAAAATATTTAAGGGCTGGTGGTAAATATAGTAGTGATAATGTGCAGCTTTTGAATAATTTATAAGCCTTCATATTTTTGATGGTATTTTTATCCAAAAATAAACCATGTTAAAACCATATTTTTTTCTGCATAAGAAAAGCCAGCCAAAAAGGACCAACTCTAAACATACATAGGAGCATAACCTGTGGTAGTAATAGACAGTTTGAACAGTAATATTAGCAACACTATCTCCATTAAACTACTGAATTGTTCTATATTAACAATCTAGGCCAACTAATTATTCTATTCTAATGTCCATGGAAATGTATGTGCTAACAAAGAGAACCATATGTGTGAGCTGCATAAATGTAAATACTAGTTTATAAAATGTACTTTTATGAAATATAAAAAGTTGAAATGTAATCGTCATTTCAAAGACGTCCGCATTTTCATCTTGGTGACCTTTTTCAGGATTCTAATAACTGTCTTTAGTGTACAGAACTATGATACGATAGTGTATAATATAGACACTGTAAATTATTAAAGTAACTGTAAATTATTAAAGTAACAGATACATGTATACTTTAATAAATATTTATTTTTAAATAGAAATGCTCTTTTGGCTCTTTCAATGATATCATTTATCAATCAAAGTAAATATTATATTTATTGCATAGTTGTAGAATTAAAGTTTGTGTAATCTAATAATCCTGTTAAGAGTTTCACAGTAAAAAACGGCGTTTTCAATATTAGTGAGTCTAACTAATGTTTACACATAAAACCTATTGAGACTCAATTGATATTTTCTTTTATTTCCAGATTGTATGCTTAAATTACACACCCGAACGTGTTTTTGAAGCACTGGCGACCAACAACTCATTGGCGTATGCAGACTTCCGGGATGCATCAGTCGGTGCACCTTACCTCATCAGTCTAAAGGTCTGCTTGAGCGCTATTTACAAAGCGCACCAGTATGGATTCTTTAATTTTGAAGATTTTGATTTCTTGGAATATGAACACTATGAGGTAAGGCATGTTTTTATGTAATGTAATTTTTTTTACAGATATGGCAGAATTCCGTTGTAATTGTTTAAAATTAATTTATATTTATACGTATTAGTGACGGCATGGTTAAGTGGTTAGGACAGTTAGCTGTAGTGTTAAAATGCATTGGTTTAATGATACTGGTAGTACCTAGTGGGTGCCTGCCTACACGTTTTTATAAACCAAAATTGTAGCTATCTAGTAATATGTCTCTGAAGACAATAAACATTTTGTTTGACATAAAGCGAGGGGTCAATCACCAAGGATATAAGTATACAGGAGATATCATTGTGTAAAAGTCTTCCTTTTGATCTCTCTCCCTCAGATATCCTCAGAGCACCCTAGATTGCTAAGATTTCCATGAGATCTCCCAAGATCTTCCCAGAATCTCTGAGATTTTCCTTGCATCTCCCAAGATTTCTCGTGATTCTCACAAATATCCAAAGATTTCCTCGAGATTTCCCAAAATTTTATCACATTCTCAAAATACTTGCAGCTGTGTATTCAAGTTTTTCATAGTGCAAAGAAAAGTTGTATGCATACTACGATCTACAATTCTCCAAATATTACTTTTTACAACATTGCAGACAACGAATTTTAAAAAACTTTTTTATTGCAGGCAAAATATTTGTCACTCTACTAGTATTTACAATTAACACATCTGTTTAATTCAAAAAATATTTTTGTATTTAATAGTTAATTTTAGGAAGGTAGTAAGAATCTGGCATAATTTGATCAAACAATAATATATATAATATTTCAGAAAATCATGCATTGCCGGGGAAAAGCCGGCAGCGCGTGTAATGAAGCATTAAACAAATTTGAGAAACTCCCATAGAAGTCTCGGCCTGCATGGAATTCAAATTTAACCTCAAACCATGATGTCGCTGCACGTTGTTTTTCTCAGATTTCCTTTTGCCATGCGGCAAGCTTATGCACACAAGTTTACAAAAGCAACTTAGCACATCAGCGCTACTATAGCTTAGCAGCAAACTGTAGTACTATATCATTGAGATTTCCCCAGATATCCTGAAGATTTGCCTCGGATATCCCAAAGATATCTGAAGATTTCTTGATACCTCCCAAGATTTCCAAAGATTTCTCCATACCTCCTGAGACTTCCTAAGAGCTTTCATAAATATCCGCAAGATATGCCTATATCTCCCGGCAAGTGTACAGAGGATATCCCATTGTGAATAACCCCTTAATATAGGGCTGATGTGTAGAATATTATTCCATTGAGTAATTTTTTTTAAATCTATCTCGGAGTAGCTAAAACTCACTGCAGTTCAGTTTTTTACAATTAAAGACTGGATTTTTGCATAGAAAAAAATTTAAAACCTTGCAGTGGACACAAGATATTTTGCACAATGTAGTATAAAAAAACATCCAGTTTATAAAAATTATTATTATTATCATTGATGCAATGCTTATAGTTTATGTTGTTGTCAATTTCTTGTTATATCAATTTACAAAATGAATTTACTATTGCAAGGAAATCCGGTCTTTACTTACCATAGTGGGAAAGTGATGTTAGTCACATTTCTTGGTATGTTGAATAATAGTTAATAGTTACTACATGACTAGGTTTCGGAAGAGATTTTTATTAAACATCTCAGTGGAGTGTAATGCCCTACACCTTATATGTGTATATATATTATCTAGAATTCTAATTATTATTTTGTTTGTTACCAGCGTGTGGAAAATGGCGACTTGAATTGGATTGTCCCAGGCAAGTTCATTGGATTTTGTGGCCCCCATAATAAATCCAGAATTGATAATGGATATCCACTGCATTGTCCAGAAACGTACTTTTCTTATTTTCGTCGTCATAAAGTTACAACTATTGTACGTCTCAATAAAAAAATGTACGAAGCATCCAAATTCACCAAAGCTGGATTTGTACATAAAGATCTCTATTTTATTGATGGTAGTACACCAAGTGATAGAATTGTAAGCCAGTTCATTAGTATTTGTGAGAAAACCGAAGGTGCTGTTGCAGTACACTGCAAAGGTAATTGGTTCAAAAAAAATTATCAACAAGTGACTACTTACATTTTTGTTTTTGACAGCTGGATTAGGGAGGACTGGTTCGTTAATTGCCTGCTATCTTATGAAGCACTACAGATTAACTGCCCATGAAGCCATTGCGTGGATTCGTATATGCCGTCCTGGATCTATTATTGGTCATCAACAAAATTGGTTGGAAGGGTAAAAGTTAAATATTTTATTTTAGATTTACAGTGGAAAAATATAACAAAAGGTTTTTAAATTGTTGAATACTAATGAAATTAATAATTTTTAACATTTAATTTTAACTGCTTTAATGGGGTTAACCCGTTTATCATGGTTTAGAATTGAAATTAACAGATTGTTTTCACAATGGTTCCATATTTCACTGTTAACTTTGCATTAGTATGGACAGTATGAATTGCTTATTATTTAACTTATTTTTAAAAATATTAAAAATGTGTAGAGATAAAGATCATCCGGTACCAATATAATTAATGTATTGTAACAATATAGATTTGTGGTGTCATAAGTGGGACGCTGACATCTTCTGATGGACTCCTGATAATCTGTAACCCTTTAAGTTGTGTGTAACACTTAGATAGCACTTTAATTTATTTTGATAAAGTTTGTCGGTGAAACAGGTTCTCATAACCCGCGAACTTTACTTACTTCTTACAACCCTTTGTGGGTTTTAGCCTGATGGATAATGTTCTTCCATCCAACCCTTTTGCCTCTATTTTTTTATTTCCATAGTTGCGAGGTCTTGCCGCACTGCCTGTGCGCATCTGTTTTGTGGCCTTCCCCTTCTACCGTATCCTGGGTCTCAGTTCGTAATTTTTCTTGCCACTTTTTCACTACACCTCCACATTGCATGCCCGAACTACGTTAGACTTTGAGATTTACACTGCCGCTCTGTCTTCATTTTTTGTCGAAGCGTATATTTCAGCGTTGGTTCTTCTGCACACACCGTCTTTAACCTCCACACTCCTGAAAATTCTTTTTAACACCCTTCTTTTAAAGCTCTTGTTGCGTAGCAGTTAAAGTCCACGTTTTACACCCGTAAATGGCAACTGGCCGAATTAATGTTTTATACATTTTTTCCGTGGATGGTTGATTAAGCATTTTGGAGTACATTAAATGTTTATATTTAAAATATGATTTGTTTGCAACCTGAATTCTCCTTATTATCTCTGCGTCCAGGGAATTAGATGTATTTATCTGCGCGCCCAGGTATTGAAAGTCATTGACCTCTTCGAATACGTTGTTATCTACCACAAAACTTCGTCCTTTGTTTACTGTATTTGACACTCATATATTTTGTTTTACTAGTGTTAATTTGCAGACCAATCTCTGCTGTTGTGTTTTTCTGCCTCACTAAACTGTATTTGAGTACGTCTGAGGATTTGCTTATTAGCACTAAATCATTAGCATACCCTATCAGTTGAACGCTTTTTGACCTCAATGTACCACACAAACCTGACTTCCTGATGACGTACACCAACAGCAGGTTAAAAATCAAAGTAGGTAGTGAATTACCCTGTCTTACTACAGTGTCTATGGGAAAATTGCTGTTGTTCCTTGCTTCACAACTACTGCATCCATGGCGTCTGCTAATTTCATACACACAAATCAATTAACTTTTGTGGTATGCTTAGGACATTCAAAGCCTTGATGTGTGTTGTGTGTGTGTGTGTGTGTCATATGGCTAGTGGTAGGAAGCCTGGTGTCAGTTTTCAGGTTGCACGAGGAACCGACGGCTTAACGCGCTCTCCGAGACACGGCTGCCTGTGATTTTACTAACACTATAGGTCGGACAACCGTCCGAGTGCTGACCGCCGTGAACGTTGCTTAACTCTCGAGACTGTTTGACCAGTCCTTGGACCATGCGGCTATGCAACCAGCTTAAAGCCTTGATGATTTGGTTTTTGTCTATTCCGTTGTATAGTTTTTCACAGAGTATGTCCTAATAAATGCATACAAAGAGAAGTATGGTACCAGGACAGCCTCTATGAGCAATTAGCAACACTTTGAAATTTGTAGCATTCTTATTTTTCACTGTGGAAGCCCCACATTAACATGACACAAATTCTATGATGATTTTTTAATGGCTCCTATCGACCACGCCCCATAGATTATTAAAATTACTAAGAGTATCCCAAGATTGAAGGATTCAATTGTAGCATTGGCATTAGTTATGGAGCGTTGTATGGATCACGGCGTCATTGATAAGAATGTTTAAAAAACAAAATTCTTTTTCCAATATGTGCGAAAGCGAAAGCTAAGTCTCATGATACTGGACATACAGTTTAACAACGATACTTAAATTTAAGTTAGAACATAACCATATGAAGGCTATAGTCACAGTATCGAAGGTTGAATTATACAAGTGACGGTTTATTTAACATCTTTTGCTTTTCACAGGAGAATAAATTGATTAAATAAATAAACTATTAATATGAATAATGTGAAATTTACGAATGTGTTGCATGATATTTGAATATTTTTAATAGTAACTGTTTTATCTTTAAATTTGTATTGCAGAAAACAAGCTCTGTTGTGGAAGGCAGGTGATGAACATCGTGCTAAATTGGGCATAACTGAATTAACAAAGCACACAAAAGGTATATACAGTTACAACCGTGGACCGGAAATTTCCACCTTTCCTAGGAGGTCATCTAAAAAGAACGATGTAAGCGGTATATTACAGAAAGTAGATACCATGCAGTTGGAAGATAAAGAAGATAGAGAAGATGATGAGGCTACTTCTGAACCTATAACTCAGGGTGATCGTTTAAATCAAATTAAAGCACAGCGCCGGTCCAGGCAGGTTCGCCAAATTGCAACCACGTGAGTCGATTTTGTGAACTTAATTCTTGAATAGCTATTTGTATTTTCACAGCTTATCTTTCTTCTGTCACTAATATTGGTTTATTTGTATATTGAGTTTCAATTTTATGTTGCTGTGATTGCTACTTTGGGATTATAATGGTGGTTTTCAAATGTCCGAGGAAAAACAAAAACCAAATTTATACGGTTTTCTAAGGACAAATGTGAGAAATACCATTATATTTACTTTTTACCTAACTGTGATAACAACTATTTGCACATCAGTTTTTTAAACATTAGTAGATATTTTATCTGTTTCCGTTTAATTCCGTTTTAGCTCCGTTTTAGCAATTTTAACAAAGATAATTGATTTTGTGCTGTTTAATTATAAAAACTTGGCTATCAGAGGGATGCAATGTGAAAATTAGGACACTATGGATTCTAAAGTAAATTATTTATATCATTTAATTAAAAAATCTTTAATCTTGAAATACATCAGCGTTTTAAATTTAAAAAAAGGGGGAAAAGTTCAGTCACAACTATTCTCATATTTCACAAACTAAAGCAACTTGCCGGTAGAGAGATATCGTACTATTTCAGTTTCTAAATATGTATTATGGCAATGTTCAGGAAGCTACTCCACGCATCAAAAACAATTTTGTCTCATTTTGTTTGTAACAAATTGGCATTGTTTTTGTACACTAAACTACAATTTAATAAGCCTTAATTACATGTTTGAAGGGCTACAAGTTGCCATTTCATAGTGTATAGCAATAGAGACCCACCTAAACTAGAAAACTTAAAATTTTTGTGTTAACATTTTCGACCAACTATAGTTTTTTGCATTTTTTCAAGTTATTTTGGACTTACGAAATTAAGGTGTTAGTCTTTGTTAGCTTAAAGGTCTGGACACACATTACTGCACTTTGCCATGTCCGGAGGCCAACCGAGTGACAGCCATTACCTGGTGGATGAATTGCACAGTTAAATGTGCCTTCTCCGGATGCCGTTACCGGGCTGGGTTTTGCTTACTTTTTCATGGTGATGGCCCGGTCTCGACGGTAGCTTACTTAGATCAGGGTTTCTCAACCTGGGGGTTACGACCTTCAAGGGTCTCGTGAGGGATAATTCAAGGTGTCGTAAATATTCTAATAATATTTATGTACGATGCATCAACAATATACATTTTTAGACCTCATTTTCAGGTGTAAAGTCTTTTTCGCCCTTGGCGGTTAAAATTTTTTTTTGCATACTAAATAATGTTAACAGGCGTAAAAGAATTTTTTTGCCCGCTGACGTCAATTCAGTTATGTATAAACACGTATTAATGAAAACCATGCCTAGTTACAAAGATAACGCCGCTGGCCAAAAACGACTATTTTACGCCCTTTACACATAAAGAACTGTTTTACTACCTAAATAAACTCTTTATTTAAATACGTAATTTAATACATGGCACAGAAACTACAAATATATTAAACATGGATCAGAGAAAAACTGAAAACATCTAACATCTTTTAGTCTGAAAAAATAAAAATCTGTTTGAAACTTCAGAATGCAGAGAAATTCCAACGTTTTAACCAGAAAATATCCATTCTTAAACTTTGCTTAGACATAGGGGGCTGCCAAGTTATAGCTAATAAAATAGGTGTCGCCCGTACAAAAAGGTTGAAAAACACTGGTTGAGATTACTTTCGCACAAGTTTCAACATTTGCACATTGCTTTGTGTGTGTATTTTCATCACATCTTTTGAACTAACCAAAATGTATTGACTATAATACATAAGGCCTGAATATGGTTCAAAAGTTACCAGTACTTCTTGGCCAGACTCATAAAAAGTACAAGAATGTAGAGTACAAGGACAGAGTTTGAAAGAAAATTGGCACAATCTTTCCGTATATTTTTAACCAGCCACATCAAAGATTTCGCGTTACCCCAATGGGCAGAACACGACTGGAACACGGATATGAGTGGTTTCTAGATGAACGGGCCGAGACACAACCGCATGACGGCTATGCTCCGGCCCTGGGACGGTCCAGTAATGTGTGTCCGACCTTTAAGCTAGTTATGAAAGAGTGTTTATAAACCATGTAATACTTTTCTGCTAATAATTGGTACTGGTTAGCTTCATATACAGGGAGTATTATTCCATTCTATTTAAACATAACAAGTCTCTGTTTGCCACTTTTATTAGATTGTTAAATTGAACATTTGGTGGAAAAGCGAAATTGTTTTAATATTTTTTTTGTGTATTAGTAAAACAAAGATTAGTTTTTCCCAGTTTTATTGAAAGAGCAATTTTGTTGGGTAATAATAAATTTACTAACTATTGGCAGTAACGTTACATCATAACAAAATTATGTTCATTTCTATCATATCATTAGAATGTGATTGCTTACATAAAATTGCTTGTCATTAGTTGTATTTCATATATAGCAGCACCAAATCGGTGTTTTTTTTTTGTAATATTTTGTACAGGTAATGATAATAACCCTTTGCTCAAAAAATTTACACATACACACATAATCTTTAGTCTTGTACCTTTCGGTGTCGAGGACCATTCACACCGCGTGGGAAGTACAATGCAGTTAGTGGGTTGCTTTCGACTTGCATTATGTTCCTCTTTCCAAACCCATAACACACTTAACAATCCTAAATCTAACTTAACTAATGAGCTGATAGTGACGAAAAATCTTGGCTTTAGCCACATTTGAACCCATGTCTGCCTTGTTGCTAAACCGAGCATTTAGTACATTCAGTGTCCCAGGCAGTCAGATAATAATGCCACCTATGAAAATAGGCAAAACGTTGAGTTCTACCTCAAAAATGACACGGTTGAATCCCAGAGCTGATATACAAAACTGTAATTCTCCAAATTAATACTTTCTTGCTAACCATGTGTATTAAATTTTCTGTAATTGGATACGTACAAATTGTATTTTAATTTAGTCCATTTTTGCAACTTCTGATATTAATTTTAAAATTTTAACATGATATACTTTTATACGTTGCAGAAGTGAAAAGAAGGTTTTTTGTGCTCGGGTCCTTGTATCCCCCCTAGATAGTCCATCTGTATTAAGAGGTGGTAAAGTCATTGGAGTGGGAATTAAAAGTTCAGGTGCCTCGACTTCACGATCTATCACCAAAAGGTTTGTGACTTGCTTTCGGTTCATGGAATGAATCGTCATTGCTTAATATCGCATGGCATGGTGCTTTGAAACTAGCTTGGCTATGCATGCATACTTCTTATTCTTTCCTGATTGATCATAGTTGCGCTAATAGTAGTAAAAGTAATGCTGTGTGGTTATGGAAATTTATTATCAAATATCAATATCACAAATAATGTCGATATTTTTGGATATTTATCGATACAGCACTACATCGATATTTTGTAAAAAGATTTCGTTATTAAATATATCGATTAAAAAAATAGCAGTACTATATTTTTTAACTGAAATTGACTAAAAATAATTTTAAAAAGTAGGATAGAATAATACTAGAATAGAATAATGATTATTGAATATACTGGGATAACATTAGATTATTATTATACAGGGTGACTTAGATAGTTGTGCAAATATTTTAACTGGTAAAAGAGGACGGTAACATAACATGATTAGTCCAATAATGTCTTATGCAAAAACTTTTAGTTTTCGAAAAAAAGTTTGAGAGCCACAGATAAGTTTAAATAAATGTAATAATTAAAAACCAAAGGAGCTTGTCTTTATTAAAATTTGTATTAATGTCATGTTAACATCATATTTTTGAAAAATACCACAAAATGAATTTTACCAAAGCTGAGAAGTCTGTGGTTTTAATCTCAGCATTGTTGAAATTAATTTCGTTCAAAAATATGACGTTAACATGACATTAATACAAATGCTAATAAAAACAGACTTCTTTGCTTTTTAATTATTACATTTATTTAAACTTATCTGTGGTTCTCAAACTTTAAAAAAAAAACTTTAACCTGCATTTTTTCGTAAAGTAAAAGGTTTTGCATAAGACATTATTGGACTAATCAGGTTATGTTACCGTCCTCTTTTACCAGTTAAAATATTTGCACAACTATTAAAGTCGCCCTGTATAATTATTTATTTCAGTACGATATAGAAATAACAATTCACGTAATTCTAAAGCTTATTTGAATATAAAATCATATTTGAAGAAACGATACTTTTGAAATTTATTAGAACTGGTATTACATGTTTACTGTTTTACTTGATATTTTTAATTTGTCGATGATTTAATTTTTAATTTTAACTTTTTTAAAGAAATGGGAAAATGTTATGCCAAATAAATACACAGAGTATGTATATGTGTAAGTAGGTTGTTTGTACATATATTACCAGCACAAATCAATGCAATAATACATTATTATGTTCAGCTCATACCCTTTGGAAGTTATCAAATTTTTTTAATTCTGTATTTATTTTTCAAAAGTATTACGTGTACTGAATTGATATTTCAGAGGTTTTTATATTAATTAATTATATTTCTCAACAGCGCTAAAAATGGCATGGCTAATAATTATAGTGATATATTGACACAATAAATGATTACTACATTGCTAAATGATTCCTTGGGTATAAATATTGTGAGTTGGTGTTCTCTTGACTTAAATTAATTAAATAATAACTAACGGAGGTTCAAAAAGTCTACATCATGGGCGAAGCTGAAGAGTTCATTTTGAACATATCACAAAACGTACCTAACCCTACTTTTATAAACATATTTAACAACGAAGCAATCAAATGCAAACGTTTAAAACCAACTTTAAAACACTACATTTTTATCAAATGGTAATAACTTAACTGTAATTTATTGCAATAAAAAAGGATTTATAACAAATGATCAAAATGTTCACTGCCTTCACCCAGGCATGCTGGGCATTTGGCATTTATTAACATACTAGAACGCGTTGGCCAGCCTACGTCTCCGTGCTAGCGTAAAGAAAAGGTTAACAATAAAAATGTTGCTCAAGGCGGCAGCCAGCCTACGTCCAGCCCTGCCAGTGTTAACAATACAAATGCTTGCCACGTCGCCACTTGTGCGCGTTCATGCTGCGTGTTGCTGCCCGATCGGCAGGTGCGCGTGCCTGCTTACGGACGGTTGGCATCGGCTCTTATAATATAAGATTTGGGTTGTTATTAATTTCATTAGTTTTCTCCTATACTCTGTGCCGCAGTTCATTTAGGTCATGTATTCGTTGCTGGAAAATCAAGTTCTTTAAATACAGCCATAGAAAGAAATCGCATGGCGTCAGGTCTGGCAAGATAAGATATTGGCATGTTTCAACTAATAATCCGTTTGTCGAAAAATTCTCGTATCATGTGTAGTGTGTGCAGTAGGGGGGAACGAAAACGGCCTTTTTTATTTTTTTTTTATTTTAGTTTTGTAATAGTGGTCAAAAGTTGCCTTTTAGGTTCAAAATGAAGAAAAAAAGATGTCGCAAAGGTAGCTCATTTCTATGGAACAAACAATTATAAAGGTTTTCCTATTTCATTTTCCATCAAAGAAATCACACCAGTATTTATGATTCCATCACACCCAATAGCAGTAAAGTTCAAAAGTTGTTCCTTGTGTTCTCTATCTTCAAGAAACTCCAGTATACTGTCTGCTAAGTCTTTTCCAGTGCCAGATGTACAGTCATACCTTGCCGTTCGTGGGGGTTATGTTCCAGAAGAATGCCGCGAAGCGCAAAACCGCGATGCGCAAGTAAACACATAAATGATAAAAACGGGGTTAGGTTCCATTAACTAGATTTATTTATAGTATGCAACCTCAAAAAATTCAAACATACATAAACGTGCATATGCAAACATGCAAATACGTACATTTTCAAAACATAAAATATAAAGCAAGAAACACTAACACAAAAAACATTAAATTTTACAATTTATTTCAGGTCCGATTTGGTAACAAGAGATTCAAATAAATAGGATCGATAAGTGTGTTTACAAGTTCGTGATAAATAATGTTATTTAGGTGTTCATGACATAAACCGCATGCGTCTGCTTTATTTACTTACGGCCGGTCTTATAAAGGTCACTAACCTGACGTTAACTTTACATCGTTGTTAAAATAAACAACAGCTCGTCAAAACATTGGCGCTTATGACATATTATTCATTAGTAAACAATTGTTTATGCATTTTTGTTTATTTTAACAGCGAATTAAAGTTAACGTCACATTAGTGGCCTTCATAAGACCGGCCGTTGGCGTGTGAAAGTTGAAACAGTTAACGTTAGCAATTCCATCCGCGAACGGCAAAGCAAATATCCGCGAACGGCAAAGAAAAGGGAGCACAAAGGTGCCCCACGTAAAATTAAATCAGCGAACCGCAAAGCCGCGAACGGGAGGTCTGACTGTAGATGTTACGTGGCCTAAAAACTTTGAGTTTGGTTCCTCTATTAGTGAAACATGCTCTTCTGAAATAATTTTTTTGGACTAGTTCCTTTCTTTCCTTGAACAATTGTTTTGACTTTTCTTCCATCAAAAAATAATCCTCTATTTTCGCTTATCTGATCATAAAGACTGTCATTAATGAGATCTCTTCGTTTCTTTGATCTTGCTCGTCTAATTTTCATCCTGTCGATTACTTTGGTTTTGTCTTCCGCTGGGCTTACACCCAAGCCCTGTAAAGCCCCCCCAACATTTGCTTCGGCCATGACTCATGCTCCCGGATACCAATGCAATAGTTAAACTGTCTTCATCTTTCTATTCATATTAAAACGCCTATTTGAAACTTTTTACTGCATAATCGAGACACAAAAGAAGTTGCAAAAAGTGTGTTTTTATAAAACTTGACCGCTCTTTGCGGCACCTCAAGACATAATGCAAAAAGTTAAAAAAATTGTATGTATTTTTTGATATAAAAACTGCTTTTTTGACAGTATTTGAAATAAAAAAAAAATTTAGTATTTGAAATAAAAAAAAATATTTGACTGCTTCTTAAAAAAACTTAAAAATGTAGCGAGAATTGCAATTTTATGAAACTTTATCGTCCTTGCGGCACCTCAAGACGTGCTCTAATATTTTTCATATTTTTTTTAATCTTATCTACACCAAAACGCCACTTTTCCGCGCTATTACAAATTAAAAATCAAAACTTGTTGTTTTCGTTCCACCCTAGTGTACAGTCTTGTTAGAAAAAACCAAACCGGAGTTTGTCAGGATGATCTTCGAAAGAAGGCCGTAAAAGCTCTTCTCGATACCTTTCTGCAGTCAAAGTGCCTGAAAAAAATCTTTGTTGATTTTTCAACAAATAAACACTTTTGTCTTACTTTTACCTTCAAAAGTATGGCCCAATTATTCTACGGCTTGAAATAGTCACCCACACTCATAAGGATGAAGAGTTGTCTCTACCATAAAATTAGGTCTCTCCGAACGCCACCAACGCATATTTTGAGAATTAATGTATTCATCTAAATAAACCAGCCCTCGTCCTTAAAAAAGTGTTCTCCAATAAAGTCGTCATTGAGAGTATTTAGAAACCACTTGACAATATTCGACACAGAATAATCAGCTTCATGTAATAGTTGTACTGATTGCAAATGGTAAGGGTAGACGTGAATGTCTTTCTTCAATATTTTGTGGCAGGTGCCAACTGAACTTGTCAAGACAAAAGGCATACAGAAGTTCAAGGGGTATCTTCCATAATCTTTCTTACATTTTCAATTACTTTTGCCGTTCTTCTCGGAGGATGACCGCTGCCTTCTTTGCGTGAAATGGATACACTCCCACGAAAAACTTAATGCAGTGACTCAAAGAACAACGAAAAGTGTTATAACACAACGCAAGGTTTGAAAATTCCTGCCGAAACTCTTCAAAACAATCATGGATTGAGTACTGCCATATTCCATCAATTTGATGGCCGAAAATAGGATTTGATCATAGAAATATTATGTTCTTGTAGCAAAACCATTTTAATTGAAGAGGTTACATTACCAAACACAAATGACTGACAGGTAGATATTACAGAATATGTCTGCCTGTCTAGAGAAGCTGATATTCTGTAAAGATTTTGTTTTAGTTAAATTATTAAAACAAACTGTACTGTATCTACGATATTTTACTAACGGAACACACAATTTACTAAAAATTAACAAAAAGTGATGTTCGGTTGAAACAGCTGATTTGGTACGTTCACAATGAACTCTTCAACACCGCTCAGGGTGTAAAGACTTTTTGAACACCCATTATAAAACTTGATTTTCCACTAATGCATGTGGTTAATTATTATTGCTAACTCAATATACTAGAACTAAACATTTAAAACATTAAATTTCCCTTTATCCAGAGGTACTTATGTATCATTAAACATTTTAACAGCAAAATACCAAACATAATCAAGAAAAAATCAATTTCTATGATTTTCTGGTGTAAAATAGATTAAATATTATAAATCATGTTTATTTTTATTGTATGAAAATTTTAATATTTTCACACACTGGTACTTGTAAGTACCCTTGACAGGTAAAGGTACAAAATTTTTATTCATTAAAAAAATTGTACAACATACATTAGATTTCATTTTCTATGCATCAGGATCAATTCCGTGATATAAAAAAAATAATTTTCCTTGTTATTGACACAAAGAAAGTTTCGCATGATGAACATGCACAAAGGGTTTTGATTGGATACCCTAGGAACTACAAAACTCACACCTACCGTTTCGTTTTACAAACTTTCGCCAATGGTTACCAAGATTTCCAAGTCTGATGTAACTTGGAATGCTGTATATATTACGCCAACGGTTACATCCTGTCTGAAATTTAGCAGGTTTTATGAAAGTTAGTGATTAACTATATCCGCCACCACTTTATCGATTTCTATCAATACCATAGTAAGAATGTAGTTGCTCGTGATAATCTGTTATTACGCAGGGGGGGGGGGGGCAGGCACTTCTATTGTTTTTCCATCTTTTTCTTTACGTCGTACCAGAGTCTCCACAGTTCCATGAAAGTAGGAAGCTAGAGTAACATTTTGTTTCCTTTCCATAAAATTAGAAACACGGTAATCACAATCTCCACGTTTCATATTCTTGTCAGCAGTCACATTTGATGGGTTTCCTTTTCCGTGGCTTCTAATTGCACCACATGCCAAGGGTTTTCTACTTTCAGCTTTTGTAAAAGCCTGACAGTAGTGTAAAAATTATCAAAGTAAACAATTTTATTTTTACTTTTCATCTTCTGTTAAATTCAGCACAGTCCTTTCACTCATTTGATAATCTTTGAATTTTTCTTCCAGCTGGGAATTTCCCCCTTGGTAAATATAATTTTTTTTATGAATCCATTCATATCTGAAAGGCACCATAACTTACATTCGCCTTTTATCGATTTCATAGGGTTATACTGCTTTATGTTGTTTTGACCTTTAAACTTAACGATAGATTCATCCACGCTAATCTTCTGCTTCCAACGTATAAATTTGAGAATTGTTTGTTGAGGGTTTCAAGAAACAGTCTTAGGGTGCATATACATTTGGCGAGGCGCGCTTGAGTCACGCCAACAACGAGCCAAATTCGTCATATTTATACCGGGCTGCGAGTCTACCACGAGCCGTGCGACGGAGGCTCGCGACTGATCCATTTTCTGTCGGTTTTTGTGGCGAGCTCAAAGGGTTTTTGCGCGTGTAGTGGAACGGGTTTGTGGCAGACTCGTGCAGAAATTTAGTTTTCAGCGAGACTTCGACCGCGATAATTGTATATTATTATATGAATATGGAGTGGTCCGAAGAAAGTATGTTAAATTTAGTGGGGACCTACAAATTATATAAAAATGTGTGGGATCTCAAAGACAAAGATTACTTTAAAAAAGAAAAGAAGGTTGACGCGTGGAATGAAATTGTGCCAGCCATCGGAAAATCTGCAGAGGCCTGCAAGAAGAAAATATGTTTCTTTTTTGGAAATAGCTGGTCCTATTTTGTTTAACAAATACTCAAAATCTGTCGGAGACCTTCTGGTGAAATTTTTGTATTGTCCGCTAATATGCTGGAACTTTAAATCTGCTAGCAGTTCCGATCCTGATCGCTTTTTATACAAAGCAGAGCGCCTCCATTGCCGAAGTTTTCGTTTTTTAATTAATAAACTTGATAGTAATAAAGCACCACTACACAAAACTAACAAAGCTCCCGTTTGTTCTTCGTCGTCTGACATGTTGGCAGGTCTACCTTCTTCGTTTGCCTGGACAGGTACTAAACCTTGAAGTTCGTGGGAAGCTCGCGTGGTGCTCAACTTGCAATGCGGATCAGATAAAATTCGCAGGAGGCTCGCTGCCTGTTCGTTGGTCAAAAAGCGCGACTCAGGTGCGACTCGCGCTTGGCTCGCCAAATGTATACGCACCCTTATATTGAGGAGTTTGTCAGTGTTGTTAGCCAAAATTTGTATATTATCGTTTACATGTAAATTTGACAGAATGTTACGAAATCTGTTTCTGGACATATTTTTGGGAACAATTGCCATAGTTAGGTCTTCTGAAGTTGACCAGTAACTTTGAACGTTAGGTAATTCATGATAACCCATTAGAAAATTAATTTCAACAAAACGGAGAAACTCTTCTCCAGTCATTTTAAGATTGTTACCGTAACCGTTTAGTTGAAAAGTATTGTTCACTACACTTTCACATCGATACATATCGATAAATATCAATAAGTAGCTATCCATATTTATCGAAACAAATGTGAGCAAAAGGACAATTTAAATGGTAATCGAATAATTTTTAGTTTATGCTAAAATGTTAATTACTTATTCTTAGATGTATAGTTTCATTGTTAATAGTGTCCTAGATGGCTTTCAGCGCTTTTTTTTTCAGTTGCTGCTAGTTTAATATTTGGTGTTTTATAAATTGTAACAAATTACTAGCACGCATGGTCATTGGTGCTTGGTAACAAAAAACGTTCAGAGGCAATTGGCAGTGGTTCCAATTGTTTGAAGGGACATAGGACATAGGTTTAAATATATTTTGTACTTCGATAAATTAAGAATTCCCCGAGCAGATTTTATCTCAAGTTCACAACCACCTCTGGACATTTTCTGTCACTTTATGTAGAAATTTATATTCTTAAAAGGTCATTCAAACTGTTAATTCAGAGCGCACAAGTCAAGATATATTCTTTTGCTATACAGAACTCAGTTGTTCATAAAACTACAGTAACTACGAGGGCAAGTCAAATAAGCGTGAAAATAATTTTGTTGATCACGAAATACATTAGGTACTGTCTAGGTTTATATGGTCTTTTTCAAACTACTCCGCTCAAACTTGAATGCATTTTTTCCAATGCGCCTGCCACTCCTGGAAGATGTGCTGGAACCCGCCTTTTGCCATTGTCTTAAACCGCCTCTGCCTTTTTAAGAACGGCCACAGATGAGCTGAAACGTTGTCCCCGTAACTCCGATTTCAAACGAGGGAATAAAAAAAGTCACACGTAGCAAGGTCCAGGCTGTATGGAGGGTGGGGCATACATTAAATGTGGGGTTATGCTACTGCAGATCACTCCGCAATTGTCACTGCAGTGTAATCAAACACATACGTCTATGCGATCACAATTTTTGTTGCGTGCTCTACAAGACATGCCTTTTTCATCACTGCGTGATACAATAAACAATTCATTTTCACGTTTATTTGACTTGTCCTCGTAGAATGCCTTGCATATGTAATTTTTAAACGCAACATAAATGTGGCTTGTTTAAAATAGAATCTTTTAAAAGATCGGGATTAGGTAATAATTTAGTAACAAAAAATTATTAATTTCACATATCAGGTTGTGATCTAGTTTTCCCGTAAAGAGTATTATACTGTTGTGAATGACCCTATTTTATTATATGCAGCTTCTATAGGTTTAAATAACCAAAAATCAGAGTTGAAGTAAGATTTTGATTTCTTGTATTTTCTGGTTCTAGCATTGGTTCTCAGTCAGCAACCAGCTACATTTTGCCCGCCCTGCAAACAGGAAACAGGAATTATTACAAACCAGGGTTGGTAAAATTCCTGATTTGAAATAAAAAAGTCAGAGTGATGTATTTAAAATTATCCATATTTATCGCTTCATTTTTTAATTCCACAAATTATTTGTCTGCGATTACTTTTAATTTTGCTACAGAAACGAATATAGAAATCTATTGCTATATTATTTATCATCTGTTTACTATTATACAAGCTGTTATGGAAGTCTACGCAGTAAATTTAAGCACATAGAGATCTCATGAAACTGAACAACTTCTTCCTATTTCATTTTTTCAAAAACAACTCCGACACTGAGTTCAAATTCAAAATAGTTTTACTTTAAAAACGTATACTCACCTATGGAATAATATTTTAATCTAATGACAGAACACAAAAAACATGTCTGTGAAATCGTTATTAAAATATGAGAAATTGGCAGTGAAGTAATCCATTGTTTTACAACTTTTTGTAGGTGGCGGGGTGACAGATAAACGTCAATATAACCTACAAAAGTTAGTTAAAATGTTGTAATTTCAGGATTTCTCGATTTAAAAAAAAACAATGTACTCCTCGGCACTGAAGTTTATTTTTATCCCTCATGTGGTTCATTTGCCTTGGCCCTACTGGCCCCGGCAACTAAATCAACAATCATGATAAAAGCTAAACTTCAGTGCCTTGGTATATAAACTACTATTAGTTAACATCTGGTCACTAAAACGTACCTTATTGCTTGAAATAGGTAAGTTATTAACCCCATGTTTTTGTGTTGCAAGAGCTTTTCAGTTTTAGTGTAGTTGTGTCATTGACCTCTAACTTACATGCTTACCGAACGACTCATCAAATGTAGGGAGTATGAATGATTGCAAAAATAAAACGATTAAACGAAAAACGATAAATAGAAATGTTCAGTTTGGTGAGCTTTACCGTTTATTAAAATTATTGACTTCCATTACACCCTGTAGATACTTTATGTGAATCTTTAAGTTTACATCTTATTCTATCACATGTTGATCATAAATTAAGAATTCTAAATAATTACACTGGACAACAAAATTTCGGTTTTTGTTTGTTACAAGAATGATAATAGTTGAATCTCACAGTACCGGGTGTCTTAAAAAGAATTACATCTAGTAGGTTTTGAATTTTATTTGCATGTAAATTTTTATGTGCTGCTAGATCGTTATTGGTATTGCATTATGAGAAAATCAAAGCATACTAGATGTAATTCTTTTTACGACACTCAGTATTTTTGATACTGCTTTCAAATATGTAAAAGGTGGCATTGTGACTGGAATAACAATATTATACACACATGCAATTTCTACATATCTAAAATCTGCTTCGTTTGGATTTTCTGGTGTAGTCTGCTATAGGCTGTAGGTTCATCAGTCGTGAGATTCCAGCAGTAATGGCCTAGGCTACCATATCTTTTAGCTTTTCTTAGATCGCAGGATGTTGCAGCCACTTATCACTAAAATACCTATATATACCTTCAATTCAGGGACAGAAATGTTGTGGTCATTAGTATTTGTAGACAAAAAAACCATTCAAATAGTTACACATTGTCCATATCGCGATATTCCAAGTAATTTTCTCTAGTATATGTGTACATATATAGGAGGTTGTAGGTCTCCTGTGTTACAAAATTCAAAGTTTATTGGCTTCGTGGCTAATTTTAGGATGAGCCCGGGTTCAATTTTCGGTAACTCGAGAAGAATTTTAAAAATCGTGCACTCCCAGCTACCACGCTAACATCTGTGGTAGTTGTGAATCCTACTTTACTTACGAGTGAAGATGACTCAAAGAACCACTTGGTGGTTAAAAACAGGCCACTGGCCTATAATAAGAGGAAGAGGAAGAAACTATTGGAATTGGGGAATCTTCAGCTACTTCATTTCTGACTGCTAGGTCTTCTATCTACAGCTTTTTCAGTTGTAACTCTTTAGCCATACCTCTCAATTTCACATGTTTTTCAAAAACAATTTCTGCAGTGCCAAGCAATAAGGATGTCGGTTAATCCACCTTTGTCCTCATCTACCGAATCCTCGTCACTCAAACATGACTTTCAGGAGGTTTTATATAAATTTTCGTCACTTTGCTATCCAATTCTGAGTTTCCATGGGCTATATGAGCGTTATACAGCTAAAATAAAAATTAGTGAATGAAGCAGATACGGAAAATAAAACAACTTCACAAAATGAACGTCATCTTTTTACATTTTACGGCATCTGATTCCCTAATGCACATGAACAATGAAGGTGCTCATACACACATGTATTCGTCTAACTCTATACGGTTGGGGCCCTAATTATACATATCGAGAGATCCAAAAAAAACTGTTCCTCAGCGGGCTGTGGAAATTCAACGTATGAATAATATGTTGGTGACACTGTACGTCAATGTCAAATTCGAGGTTATCAGGTTAGGTTTTCCGTCAGTTATGACACAGAATGACGCAAATCCTAACCTGCTAACCTCGAATTTGACATTGACGTACAGTGTCACCAACATATTATTCATACGTTGAATTTCCACAGCCCGCTGAGGAACAGTTTTTTTTTGGATCTCTCGATATAACAGCAATGAGATAACATGAACAACAAAATAGAATGCTTGATTAAGAAAGAGATGACCATACGAAAAAATTATTTTAGTAGGCATGTTTGGTTGTCATCTGTCATAATTAAAATGACGTCAAGCCTACTTGCATATTTGCTACTATGTTTATCTCTGTCTTACTCAAGCAATACGGGTTATTTTCTTGTTCATGTTATCTCATTGTTGTTATATATAATTGTGGCCCCATCGGTACTACATTATGGTTAAGCTTATTCTGCCGATCACCTCTTACAAATGACGATTGATGCCCTAAAGTACTATGTTGTAGTGCCATATGGTGTTCTTTGCATTAATGGGTCAGCCAAAACAATATCTTCGGACTACTGTAAAGGTCATCTTCACAGCTCTGACGTCTACACTCATATATCTTGAGTCCACTGATTCACGGTTTGTAGTGATGGAGACACATTTTCCGTATTAGGTTTAATAGTGCTTAGGCTGCATTTATGTTGGAGCAACGATAACCGACAAGAGCGGCGATAAAAGTGAAGTGCCCTTTTCTACGAGGTATTTGATCACGGCTCACTATACATTATTAACAAGAAGAACACCCTGACTCATTCAACCAGCTGCCAATACTAAACCACGTGACAGATTGTCTTGAATTTTTTGTATGAAAAACATACCTACGATTCGATGGCAGCACCATCTGTTTCTCGCTCAACATTTCATACACTCCTCTTAAATTGTCAGAGATTATAACTGAAATTAACTTGTGATTTTTTTAACTTTGTATTTCAAAATTTTAAAGATAATTTTAAAGATAACTTGTTTGTAGAATGTGACAAAGTTTTCCAGCTAGAATTATATTTTTTACAGCGCAATTGAAAATTGATAAAATTAGCTTTGTAGGAATTTTTATTTTGGCATATTGAACAAACTAATATGATTTCTTTCAAACTTTCCAGGTTTATAGAGCTACTTTAGCACAATAGTTTTTAGTATAAAACTGTTCATCAAACCGTTTAATGATAAAACATTAAACATCTTTATTTCTGGGTTTTGTGGTCACTCGAGTTGTCAATATTGCAATTAAATTTCTGCTTAGGTTGTGTTGTCTTTCTTGATAAACACCCAACATTTTTTGACCTTACGTGCCTTACACCTTGTGAACCTAGACAAGGATTTTTATAATATATTTGTTGGTGGTTTGTAAATTCATAAAGCCAACCATAACTTGGTCTGTGTTGTTAAAGTACCTTATGAACAAGGATACTTATGCATACTTGGCTTTTTTGCTGTTGGTGCAATCATACAGAACTAACATTTTGCAAGACGTTGCAGCTTGCATGATCAGAGCCGAAACAAATTTGCTCTAGCCTAAAATCCTGGGTGTTTATTTAGAAAGACAAGACGGTCTAAGCCAAAATGTAATTGCAATATTGACAATCGGAGTAAATTACTATCATGCATTTGTACATATTGCAGTAAGTATTTATTACGCATATACTGAACTGCAAAAATAGTAGATTTGTAAACTATTTTAGTAGCCCCTATTTTTCTTATATTTTAAAATACAGTCAGACCTATTAAATGAATGTCACCGCTAAATAAACAACTGTAAAAAAAAAATGTTTCTTGTCCTTTAAAGTCAAATATTTTAAAACAACTCGGGCTCTTTGTAACCTTTTTATGGACCTAACAATCATGAAGTGTGGGGTTGTTTAGTTTGAGAATGCATTTTAAAAGTCTGATCTCACTGGGGATATATCGTTACCAGCTATCTTCGGTGGAGTATTTTGTTTACTTCGTTTTGAGTATAGACACGAGTGGGTTCAAACCCCGTTGGGAGTATGTTTTTTATAATTAAATTGTTAATAGTCCAATTCATGTCACTAGAAACTGCGGAAGTAACAATAAGCTACATAGTTCCCTGCAAAATTTGCTTAGAATAAAAAGTAATAAGTTACGCTGTTCATTGTGCTAGACAGCAAAGATGACAGGGTGAAGTTTGCCGCCGCATAAGCCACACCTGCTAGTCCCTTTAAATCATGAACGTGCGTGGGTTTTATTTAAGAGTAGGTACAAGAAAATTTGAATTAAAATTGCACATTTTTAAAATCCTGTATTAAAAAGTTTTTTAAGTTTATTGGTCGAGACTCTGCTGATATTGACGGCAGTGATGCAATTTCCTCTAGTCCGGTGTTGTCGTAATCGTCATTGCTGTAACCGTCATAGCTATTCTCGTTGGTGATCATCGACTCGTCGCTGCTGTCCGAAGGCCCCAAATTGATAATAATTTCATCAATGGCATTTTCAATCTTCCCATCCGTCTCAGAGTATCGCTCTTCAATTTTACGGACATGTTCCACGTATGATTGCCAGTTGTCAGGTGTTATTTTTCCAAGTGCTTTCACCTTAAGCTTCATCAAATTTGTAATGGGTAATTCTCCAGTTGTATTGTCTTCTGTGACATAGTTTTTAACAGCTGCCCATACCAATTCTATGGGATTTAAATCACACATATATGGTGGCAGCCTTAGTGGAACAAACCCGTGATGGCGGATGATGGCATCTTCTTCGGTATGTTGACTTCAGTAACTTTATAAAGCTGACGTTTTCACCACGATGGATCGACTTTGAAGTTGTTTTTTTGAAACCAAGATATCATGGTCTGTTTTGTGGAGTACTTCGTTGGTACCTTATCTTCAAGGTGCGAGTGATAAGAAGCATTGTCTAGTACTATAACAGAATTGGGTGGTAAATTCGGAAATAATTTCTTCTGTAACAACTTTTCAAAATGATTCTTGTTCATCTGGCCATGGTAATCTAAAGTTGTAAGTCCAAAACGGAAAATTAATTCAACCCCCTGGACAAATCCATTGTGTGACACAGCATGAACGACAATAATTCGACCACTCGGAACAAAAGCCGTGAACAACACCTATTATGTTTTCGTTTCCAACATTTCTTGACCGTCATGTCGTTGTCAATCCAAGTCTCGTCCAGGTATATTGCGACCTTCCTCTTGATATTTTCGTAGCGCTGTCAGATATTTGAGAAGCCATTGTAAAATACTGGGTTTCTCCATCAAAATTCTGCGCCTGTTCTGACATTTACGCCATACAAACCCTCGTGACTGCAGTAGTCTGTTGAGTGACTTTGTATTATACGGAAAATCTATTTTTTCCTTTATTGAAGAAGTTTTCTGCAGGAGGCAGTTTGTTTTAAATTTACGTAGAAGTCTTGTATCGTCCGGCGGATTACTTGAAAATCAAAGTCATCTATCTTTGCTTGAACTGATACTCGCGGTTATTTTTGGGCGGCTTCTCTATCACACACCTCAATAACATTTTCAATTACTTCCTGTGCAGCACTTCTAATTGGTTTTTGCGTTTTCTTTCCATTTTCACTATTTCAAGTAAACAGATGCACTCACCTGCTACAAAACCTTAAAAAACAATAATTGGTGCACCCATGACGTGTAACCTTCCACAAAGACTCATAAATAATGTGTTTGACGTTTACAATCACAGTGAATCAAGCAGCCCGTCAAAGACTTACTGTTGGAGATGTATTAGTACACAACTGGCGAACTATGGCTACTCCAAAAACATAGTTCGTTTGCATATTTTTGTAGGTGAATCAGGCGAATAACATCAACATTCCCATAATCGCATGCATTAAAAATTGACCGCTTCTCAATGTCTGTGATCAGTGTCAGAAGCTCCGCCCTATCATCTTTGCTGTCCCTAACCACTGTTTGCTAAGGTTTTTGTTATCGTGCACTGTAAAATATGGAATTCGTTATGAATTTTCAAAATTTTACCAAATTGTTGAATCAACATTTTAATTTACTAAGTTCTTAAAATGTTTGTATATTTATCGACTGTAATTGTTTCGTTATGCATACAATTTCTCGCATTTAAAATTGCTATAAATCATATGTGATAATTATGTGTATTGCTATTTTTTCTTTGTACATTCCGCTGTAATTAGGCAACATCTGTTTGGGAATTAAATAAATTTCATTCATTGATCGGAGAATATTTTAAACGTCTTCCTTCTTCTGCAATACATAAACAACATGTAAAATCAGGGAACTCGATAACAAGCATTTCCTCTGGAATGGCGCACATTTTTTCTTGCAATTATATTTTTAAATCTCGGATGGTTTGGGGTCTATTTATGTATACCGTACTCTTCAAAGGTCTCTATTAAAGAAATCGGGCATCGTTAGGTCCGGCAACCTGGCCGGCCAAAGAAGATCTCCATTGCGGCTGATGAGTCTATTAGGAAACTTACGCTGCTTATTCTCACTGTGTGACTAATTGCCCTTGTTGAAACCAATAATTATTGTTCTCTTGTGCCTCATGCTGTAGTAAGGAAGATGTGTCAAGCATATGTGTATAGCACATTGACGTCACTGTAACAGTTTGAAAGTTTTCTTCAAAGAATTATAGTCCAATTATTCCTGATGCTGACACAGCGCACCAAACGGCATTTTTCATGAGTCGCCCGAGGGTTCTCAGTTCTCATCGCTCACATAAAGATGGTTTGAAATGTCTGGGTCACCGGCTTGCGAATTTAAGACTATGCTACCTATGGATGGAACTTCATTTGCCACAATATTCTGCGAACACTAGACTTCGACATGTTTACAATAGCTCCATCTTGTCGAATTGATCTTTCTGACTTCGCTGTATGGAATTTCTTACCTGCAATTGATTTTCCGGATTGTTGGCTGTTCATGGTTCTCCCGTCCGTTTTCTGTCGCAAACGTTACCAAGTGTATACCATTTTCTAACCATGAATCAATGGTATTTTACAACAATATGGGAATTAAAATTCCGACGGAAACCAAATCTGTCACTTTCATGTTTAAATACTTGACGTTTTGCTAATGTCAAAACTACTTGTTTTATTAACAAAACAAAATCATCATACGACACCAGACTCGCTTTACATACATTTCTTCTTCTTCTTCTTCATAATTTAGGACTTAGTCCTGTTATTTCCAATTTAAACTCTAATAATAAGAAAGTAATCAGTTTTCAAGTAATTTAAAAAAATTGACAAATCAAATTCTATAGAATATATTTGTTATATTCAAAAAATCACAAATAAAACTTCGATAGTATAGATAAAAGATTGATAAAGAAGTCTACTAGATTTGCTGAACTACTAAGACTATTAGTTTAATAACTGTGTTCGGACACAGTCGTCTTGAACAGGCGGCGGTGGGGGATTTTCGTTGTGGCATTGGCGGCAGGTGCACAGCAGAACGTTGTGGAGAAGTCATATGCGAAGAAGGGAGCTTGGTATGAGATTAAGTATTGTTCTGTGGGTACAAGGCAGAAACTCAATACGTTAATTACAAAATTACATATAACTGTAAAGTGAACCAATAAACAAATTTTATACAGTCCACAACAGGGTTTCATTCCCCAACAAACTGAAATACATTTTCTTGAAACATTTACATTCAACATTTATCAGATCCTTAATGTTACAAAATAGGCATCATAAAAGTGATTACCTATATAATACAGGGTGTCTAGCGACCGGGAATTCCTGGAAAACCGGGAATTATACGGGAATTTGAAAGTGCCCTTGAAAATGCGGGAATTTTTTAGGCAACCGGGAATTTTTTTATTAAAGGGAATTTGCAGTAATTTTTGCCATTTTACGGAAATAATAAGCGAAATTTTCGTAAAAATTTTTGGATTATCCGGAATAATTGCAAAAATGTACGGGACGCGCGAAGGCAAGTCGTTCTTTTATCTTTTTTTTTATGAATACCTGAAGAAGTCAGACCGGAAGACCAGAAAGTATCCGGGAATCCTAATAAAATGACCGGGAAAATACAGGAATTTTGAATGCCATATCTGCTAGACACCCTGTAATATCAAGATTTCAACTACTGAGAATCACTTCTCCAGTTTTTATTTGTAGTAACGTACAGAAAGGTTATGTTTTTATATGGCTTGCTGATAACACCACAATCTATGTAACAAACATTTTGCCTGCGCCGCTCTTGTCCCTTTTTTGTCTAAACAAATGTGGTAACCCTATCTTGGTCGGTTCGGTAGCTCAGAATAACTTTTTCCGCTGTCACAGTGACAAAAACGCCTGAGAAAACGTGATATTAATGATAAGAGTTAGCATATCAAATGTAATTAAAAATGCCAGGGGAAATTACAATCTGATAGTACCAGCTAAAAATGCGTAATTGTATTCAAGGTTATCACAGGCAAATCATCGCAATTATTTAAATATTAGGTTATGTGCGCGCGCGTTTGTTTATAGGCTGCGTGCGCACGCATTTGTTTATTCAAAACAACGCCGAACAAAATCAACACGCAGCCTTATGTGCACGAGCATTTAGTGCGACGCGAAGATCAAAGTGCCGACACAGGAGTGAAATAACTGTATTTCATAGTTATTTAGTTTTTCAACCTATTTTCATATCTATAGTAGCTGAACCTGAGAAGGCGTTAAATATTCTTTTATTATTTGTGATTCAGTCATTTTACAGTATTTTCTCAATGTGGATCTCTGTAAACTAGCAATTTTTCAAACTTTAAAGTAATGTCCTATATATTCTACATTTATGGAACTTATCTCGCTGTATGAATGGGGCCTTATTGTACACAATTTTTATACAGGTTGAGTCGGGAGGAACGTGCCAACTTCCAGTCCTATTGTACAAGTAAAAATAATGTAAAAAAACTTGAATGTTGTTATTCGATTTTTATTTGTTTTCAGCTTTTAGCGTCAAAAATCCCCACGCACTTTATTTTCATTTTAGCTTTTCTAATAAATGGTGCATTTCTCGATTGTTTTCAAATTATTACGTCTTAAATTAATAAAAAATATTGATTTCTTTACAAAAACTCAGTTATGGTCGCCATAAAAAGTTGTTTTTTTATAATGCTATAACTTGAAAACAAATAAAAATCTGATAACAATATTTGAGTTTTTTTTTACATTATTTTTACGCGTAGAATACACGAGTAGAATATGGCGTGTTCTTCCCAACTCGCCCTGTATATGCCAGGTATCTCAGGTTAATTGCTTCTTAAACTGGAAAAAGGATACCAATATGAATTACTTAATTCGCAAAGGAGGTATTTGTAAACGCTTTGTAAGAAGACATTCGATTATTATTATTTCAGATTTTAGTCACTATAAGGGAGTGTTTTAAGATTTTAAGATTTCTGACGGTATTAGGCATAAATTAATTTAAAAAAATTATAATCCACGTTTTAAGTTAGCAATATAAGTGTCAAACCAATTATTATAATGAATAGTTGAACAACACTTTATTTTATTAGCAAGTAAACTAAGGTCTAAATATTCAATATGAATTGTACTTATTATGCATTTCCCTCGACCGTTCCGAAATATAAGAAAGGTAATTGTTTTAAATATTCCCTATTATAAGAACCCTGTTTTATTTTATCTGGAACACCCATTATATTGTTGAGCGACTATGATTTCTATATGTAGTTGTATGTGCATGCCAAATTGTGTTATGTAGTGTAGCTATAGAATCTTAATTTTTCTTGGCTGTTGAAGTAGTTTGAAATTTGGGGTGGTTGCAGTGCACGGACAGCTTTAAGCAGATGACAATTAAAAACACACTTGCCAGCTATTCCTTCTGTTGACAGAAATGGAGCAAACGAAAGACAGGTGACTTTAAGGCGCTCTAATCCACGTAAAACTTTTACGACGGCTACAAAAAGCGCTACAGTCACCAACGGTCAAGCGAGGACTGCAAGAATAATTCATAGAAGTTCCACTCCAAAAAAAGGAAGCGTGCGCAAAGTAGATGTTACGAGTGATCATAAAACATCCGACTTATGCAATGGTGATGCTAATGTTGAACCAAAAAGCGCAAAAAGGGGTAAGAGGTCTCTCACTTTAGAAAAAGAGAGACCTAGTCCGCGCTCAACTAAAGTGCTCAGGCGATCTCATATTCAAAGTTTTTCGGATACTGCTATAAGGTCTCAGTCGAGGTTTCATTTACCACATGTTAATAAAAACTCAAAAACTCCATAACTGATGCACAAGTGTTTAACATTTTCAAATAGGGATCTTAAGGTTGTTTGGGTTAATATATACAAAAAGTAGTGAAGCTCTATTTTTTTATTCAGAATACTAGAAAAGTGTAGCTGCTTTTTAAGCAGCTTTTCAGTTGCAAACATACATTTGTGTATATAGACGTCATTTATGTATATAGGCGTCATTTATGTACACACATACAGTTTTAATATTGAATATTGTTTATTTGTAACTACGTATTTGTATGTATTAACAAAAGTTTTGAAGTTTTGAGCAATAGTTCAGTTTCATCGTAATATATTTTCCATTTTACAATCTGAGTTTAAAAGTACTTACTTAATGTAAGGTTAGTTTACAAAGTATGTAAAGAGAAATGTATTCTACATTTTTTACAGTGAATGTTCCGGCATGTCTGTCAATTTGATATTTTTTAAGTTTTGATAGTTTGTTTGATATACAGAATGTCTGAAAAAAGATGGGACACCGATTGGCCATAGATTGCTTAGGATATAATAAGATATTAACTAATAATCAATTAAACCTAATATACCTTAATATAAGGTCACTCCAGTAAGAAGTTATAGTGCTTTGAAGTTCAATTTTTTATTTTTTATGTTAATTTTCGCCAATGTAAAGATACTTACTTAATCCTTCCTCTTCATACTCATTGGGTGTCGAGGTTTCTTGCCTAATACTTGCAAAATTTTCTCCACTCTTTTCTGTCTTCCGTGAGGTCTTTTGCCTGGTTCCATGTTTTGGCCTTCCTTTTTATTATTTTTCCAATTGCCTGGTTCCATGTTTCTTTTGGCCTTCCTCTCTTTCTCTTTCCCTCTGCCCTTGCTTCCCACACTTTCTTAGTTTGTTTTCTGTTCTCCATTCGGCATATGTGTCCAAACCATCTTAATTTCCCTTCTTCAATTTTCTTTTGTATTGGTTCTACTGATAGCCTCTCTCTTATTTCTTCGTTTCCAATCCTATCCAATCTTGTTACTCCTAACACTCCTAAGATATATCATCTCCGAGGCTTGTACTTTGGAATTGTTACTCTTGTTTATCACCCACGATTCACTTCCGTATATTAATATTGGGGTATAGATTGTTCTGTACACCGTTAATTTTGTTTTCTACCAATTTTGGTACACATCCTTACTATTATGTAAATCTTTACATTTGTGGAAATTGAACGTAAAAATTAAAAATGTAGCTTCAAGATCCTGTAACTTTTTACTGGAGGGACTTTCTACTCAGGTATAGTAGGTATAATCGGTTTATTATAACCTAAAGAATCTATACGTTATCAGTGTTCCATTCTTTTTGAGACACCCTGTATATGTGCTTGTTCATCTGTTTCCGCAAAAAATGTCAGTCAACTTTTGCATTGGACTAGTTGAAATTTGATTGCAGAAACGGCATATAGAATCTATAATTATTTTTTATAACATGTATCTGTTTGAAGTACTCTTAAACTTTATTATATATCCCAGTGTTTATTCAAAGTGTTGTTTGTTATTTAAGAGTCTTATTTATTTAGATTTTTAGTGAACCAGTGAAACGCTTAATGTTTTTATTTTCGCATATTGCATTGAGTAACACTCAGTTGCAGAGAATTTTCAATATTTTATATTACTGTTCAAAGGGCATCTTATTTACAGTAAACGAATACGTACAGATATTTTTAATATTGTAAGTTACTAATTTGCTGAAGTTCTTTTCCTTATACTCTAAACATATTGCGACAGTTATGCAAACTGGCAGGTGTGCCTTTTTCGTGTTAACGTTACAAATAGTGCAATAGGTTACAGGGTATGTATAATGCCGAAAACACGCTTTATCGTTTTTCAGAACCAGTTTTGTATACATGAACTAAAACAGATCGGTGTCAGTTTACTTTAGTTGCAGTGATAACATTACTTTGACGGAAAGTGTATCTTTTCTAAAATAAATCTTTATAGGAAATGAAACATCACAAGAAATTCTCAGCTTGTAGTAGCGTAAGCAACCTATAAATATCTATTTTTGTGATATCCTTGTTCTTATTACTAGCCTATTATATCTGTAGTCGGCAGTCATTATTTGATTCAGTTACATTGTATCGATGTTTTCATATAAAGTACAATCTGTTAGTATATAAATCGTTTGTTGAATCAATAAGGAATTTCTTCTTATTCGTTAAAAAGTAGTTTTGTAAAATTTGTCATTAAATGGACAAATTTAGGTGCCATTTACTTCAAATAAAATTCACTCGTATTATGTGTATCGTTAATTTTTAATATTATCTATATATATATAACTTGATTTTGTTGTTTTGCTTAAAATGGTCATAATCATTTTCATGATTGTGCTTGCAGGTTTCTGTAATATATTAGTGCTACGTGTTTGTATATTATATAAAATGTTATTTAAACATGTGCCTCAAAGAGTATAAGTCAATACGTGTTCTGTAAATACCACATTTGTGCTAAAATTATATAAACACGTGTGAAGAGTTTAGATTCCGAATTTCAGATCAAGGTTGCTGACTAGCAGATAGATCAGTTTTGAACTCGACATGTTTACAAATGAATTTCATCGTTTAACACATAAAGCGCGTGATTATATAATTAAGCCTTAGTGTTCTAAAACATAGTTTAAAGTTATCAGTTTTCAGAAACAAAAAGAAGAACTATGGTACAAATGTTTTTAAATTTAAATGTTAAGAGTAGTGTTCCAAAATCGAATAAAGAATTAGTAATTCCGTTACCTTTTATAGTAATTATACAAACATGTTAAATTGTTACAAACTGGTTATAAACTTTTAACAGTTTAACACAAAAGTGTATTAAAATCAAGAGTTACATTTGAATTGATTACTTTACTTACACCTTGTATATTTGTATTTTTTATAATAGGAATAAAAATATTTGCATTGCCATGTGGATTTGTTTGTAGTTGTACATATCTTCTCGTAAGACATAATAAAAGATTATTATACTACAAATGGAAAAAACAAGAGACGGATGTAGCTACTTGCCCTCCCTAAGCGGAACATTTTTGCTGCTTTCAGTAATAAATCTTGCTTCTTAGAACTACTCACGCAAATGTTTTGAAAATAATGCTACTGTCTTTGTACAATACCACACAGGCATCAACTTTCTCGCGTCACGGATCCGTGACGTCAGCTAAAGAAGGCATACTTGCGTTTTGTACTCAAAAGTGGTTTGCTTTGAAACTTCATTGTTCATAACTAAAGGGCGGATTAATATGCACAAAAAAGCCAAAATATGCGCATATATATGCTCTAAAAATATGCAATGATTAAAAATATGCAATGATTTAATTAAAATATGTAATATATGCAAAAAATGCATAGCAAGAAATAATAAAACAACTTGTATTAAACACAAAAACAAAGTATTACCTAGTTAAATATTAATTTGAAATAATTTTACGATTAATTAGTAAATTAAATAAAATACAAATATACGTAGTTACTCGCTTTTCTGCCTATAACAACTAACAACAAGATGTTTTTCTAAATTGCTTAAATTAAACCCCTGTCACATGTCAGACAAAATATATTTATAGGTTGAAAAGCTTCGTTCTACATCTACAGATGTAATCTGAGCATTTTTAAATAGAGGTCCCATGTTTGGGTTGATTTCGAAGTCTACTGATTCCCCAGAAATAATTTTAGAGACATTTACAAGTACTTGGTACCCCTTATTTTTGTTTAAAACTTCATCTAGTTTTTGTAAAATGGCTTTACTTATTTTACCCTTAATTTCAGTACAAGATACCTTAAACTTATTTATTAATTCAATAGATGTGTAAGTGGAAAGCCTTCAGACTCTAATTTTACAATGGTGTCGGAACACATAGTTGTAATTGGCTCATATAAATGCTAATTGTTGAGGTATGTGTTTTTTATTTAGAATATCTTTTGCTTCTATAATTGATTGAGATTCATCGGACAATTCTAAAATTATCTGCGTAATACCTTTAAAATTTTCCGAATAAAAAAGGGCACCCTCTAGCCATGTACCCCACCTAGTGATTTCTGGTTGACGGGGAAGGGGAGTATTTAGAAGTTTTTCTTTATATTGTTATGATACATGAGGCAAGTTTTTGTTTTAAGGGTAGTTACATAAATAAACTCAAAGAAAAATGTATAAGATATTTTGAAACGTGATATTTATTAAATAAAAATGGAAATTAGTGCAGAATTTGTATAGTTGTTTGGTTGATATACAAATGGGGTTGCTATTAAGAAATCTACGAGGTATTACAGAAGGAGTCTAAATATGAATATAAAAATACTCACAATCGGTGAAGAGATTGTTAAGTGCTGCGAATTACATTTAAGGAACTAGAGAACGACAAAATTGGATGGAATTGGATTTATTGAAACTTACCAGGTTTTGTTGAAGTTGAAGCTGCCGTTTGACAGAGAGATTGCAGCCGGCATCAGCAGAGGTATTGGATTTGGTTGATAGGTGCCAGGCGAGGACGACGTTGGGATCCTTTAGGAAGTAGGAGGCACTGGTGTAAGGAATTGTGTGAGTGAAGCTGAATAAGTGACAAGGTTTGTTAGAAATTAATATTAAAACATTTTAAATAAAGATCAGTCGGTGAAATACAATAATACAAGGCAATATTTAATTGAATGAATTGATTAATGTAAAAACACAATTGTCGATACCTGGTTTATTGAGATTTGAAAGTTGGTTTGACAACTAAACATTATTAACTGTAATATTGACATTCAATTAATAGAGATCTTGATTTGGCGAACCACCTGAGATAAGAGAACTTGATTTATTTTTATTAAAGAATTTTTATTGAATTTGAAAGGGCATCACATTAATAAAAGTATAGCTTTAAATAGCCACATCATAATAATATATTTGAATTCTAAGAGGTGCCTAATGAATATTTTTGTACGTTATTAATTAAACTTCACTAATAGAAACTGAGATCTAATCTCCTTCGCTACTCCATTTAATACATGTGCTAAGCAAATGGTGTGAATTCAATTTTCATAAAATACCTTTAAATTTTGAATTGCTTGTACCATGTATGGAGCAACATCGGACCACATTAATCAAACTTTTTCCGCAGGAACTGCTTCAGGTAAAAAAATTTGCTAATCCTTCCTGTATAAACCTACATATGGTTAAATTATTAGTTTTTTCAAGTTGTTTGGAACTTCTTAAAAGCGATTTTCTCTTATAATCAGGATGCAAAACACCTATTAATAAAGTTGCTATATAACGACCACAAGTATCCGTTGTTTCATCGACTATAAAATAAAAACAATTGTTTCCTATTTGTTCTCTTATCTCGTGCATTGCATCCACAAAAACAGAATTCACATAATTTTTACGCAAGGTACTTTCGTCTGGTATATCTGTCTTACACTACTTTATCAAAAATGATTTAAAATTAGAATCATTTAGCTTTTTGAGCGGTATATTACAACTGACGAATGCTTTGCATAAATCATATATAAACGTTTCCTTTTCATTTGGTCTTGAAGTTGATGCTAGACATTCTCGAAGGGACGACTGCGACTTGTTTGTTGACTTTAAGTTTTCGCATTTGCATTTGTGTAACGCTGTTCTGACGTGTTGGTCAACTAAATGTTTTTTTCCACACGTGATCTGCAATTATAAAATGCATATCTAAGAAAAATTGAGTTTACAAACAGTTTATTTTTAATATTCAATTAAAAATAATATTCAATTGAATCAATTACTTAATGTACGAAAATTTTGAAAAGATTCTATTTAACAAAAAAGCACTGGCATTAAAAATTTAACTGAAATTTTAAAACTGCTTTACTTAAAACAATTACTATTTGCTGTTATTTAAATTGTGCGTAAACAAAAAGAAAAATTGAAGACAATAATAATTTAATTAAACTTACTGTTTTACTGCAAGCTTTGCAAAATACTCCATCGCCATCCATTATGAGCTCGGGATAACGGTTTATCCACGATATCACTTTTGACATTTTCTCTAGTATACAACAAAAATTGGCGATTTAATACACGTTTTGAATGTAAACACAACAATCGTTACACAGTAAACTAATGCGCAATGACTGACTAGAAGTTCAGATTGTAGTTAAAATTAATAATTTCCCTTTCTACTCCATAGTTCAACTCCAACCGTTTCAAACACTTAATGTATTTTTCTGGGAATATTGTTAGGAAAGAGTAAACAAATGGCATTCTTCAGAACTGTGACTCACCTAATCCTTTTTGGTAGGTAAACTAGTCATTTCAAGCAGCTTTCTTGTTACACGAATTTCTAAAGGCTGTCTTACTCATATTTTCATCTTGTTGAAAAAGCTCAAATTAATTCTATGAATTGACTAAAGAATTTTTTAAATCATCCTCAGCAAAATAAGAAATGAATAAAAAATCTTTGGAGAATAAATGTATTATTTATTTAAAACTGCGCAAAATATGCACATTTTCCAAAAATATGCACATAACTGCAAATATATTCAAAATATGCAAAATTAAATTGGTGTCAAATAACTCCAATTAATGTGATTCATCTAGATACACACATCACTTTGATTATAACAAATATGCATTTTGCATATAATCCACCCTTTATTCATAACAAAAAAAAGCGAATGAGGTGCGACTAAAAGCTCGGTTTACGACTGGAGGATTAATAGCGCAGGTGAGTTAGGATTACTTCTGCAGTTTTACTACCATAGGCAAGGGTGGGTTTTTGGTCAGGTAAGGATAGCTCAAGCAGTTCGACTTCTCCGTTAGGAGCTGGGAATCTGGACGCCGAGGATTCTCCTTTTATGCGCCTTCGAGCCGGTGGACCTGGTGAATCTAGAGTGAGGTTAAAACATACGAATCAAGTGGGAGCTGGAGAGTAGGGGATGCGTAGATCGGGCGACACGATGAAGCTTGCGCAACCCGTCGGCTTCACACCTGCATGATACTGAATTATCACCAGGATCTCTTCGGCATTCTTTAAGTTTTTATTACCCTCCGCATTGCACCAAATGTTTGAATGTCATGAGTTTTGTGGCCAGATTGCTTTTAACAAATTGATAGCGATTTTTAAACGTATTAATACAATTCGTACAGGAGCTATCGTCACAAAATTAATATTTTATGACAAAAGATGAAATACATTTTTTGTCGATCCTTCTTTGGCATCTCCTGAGGCGCTTTCAATTTGCACACACGAGCTGCTAGGTGCAACTCGGGGTAGATGACTACGCGTAGTGTTTGCAAGAACATTTTGCTCCAGATATGCTCAATTTTACTTTCCCTCTTCCACTCGTGCACATGCTTTAAGGTTGGTGTTTTACTGTTCCACAACTACTCCGTTAATTAGTTAGGTTAGTTTGACACTTGTTTGGTGAACTTTTACATCAATAACCTAACATTTTGGGAAATTGTTATTTTTTCAGAAGATAAACAAACGAAACTGCCTACTGTTCTTGCCGCTAGTATCTAACGGTCTCCTAGTGCTGTAAATTACAACAAATGACAGTATAAAATAGGTCAAGTCACGTCATAGAATATCGAAACTATTCTGTGGTAATGTGATGAAGTGTATTATTTAAAACTACTTTAAGTTGCGTCGAGCTACACTAGAGCGAGTTACTCCTGCACCTACAAACACCAAATCAAAAGCGCCTCTGATATTTTATGCCACAAACTTGGGCTACTCAGTATTTTGCAATAATACGCCGCTGGTTGTTAAGAAAACAGTTTACAGGGTAATATTAAAATAATATTTTTACATTATTTTATTTCTTTACTATTTAATTTAAGAAGCCGGGTAGCACAGTTAGGAAAGCACTAGGCTTGCATTAAGCAAGTCCTTGATTCGAATCCCACAGGGGCCAGAATTTTTCCGCAGCCTTGGCGATTGGAATTGGACTCAGTGAGATCATTCACAGTGTAGCACCAAGTTAACTGTGCTCCACTCACAACCACAGACCAAAGAGATAGAGTAACAAGGTCAACACATCACCAAGACACCTCACACAATGGTTGCTGCGCAACCACAAAAGGCACACTCCAACTTTGTAACTCGAATCCGGGGCAAGTTGAGCATTGTACCACCAAACACAAGCGTATAAAGCACCAGCCTCTACGCCGCAAGGTAAAGTGAGGTTAGCGACAATACATACACACTATTTAATTTTTTGTATCATCAAAAATTTGCTGCTCTAGGCTTCAACCTGTACCTAAATCCACCTCTGGGAGCAAACAAAAGTATACAACTATAATATGGGAGATGCATCAATGGCTGCTAGTGTAGCTTTTGCAAGATCTTCAGCATTCCAAAAATACGTCACCTGTAGCCATACAAGAACATAATCCGTCCAAGATCTGTCATCCACATTCACAGTGGTCAGGGTCATAAAATATTTGGGTATACACAAATTTAAAAAAAACTACAAAAGGAAATCTGGATAATACTCCATTCAACTTCCATTTGAGATATGGTTTTTTGTACATAATTCCTATAATTCTTTAACCCTACAGTTTGATTATGTTCTACGATAAATAACATGGGAGTATGTATAGATATAGATATGTCTATATTTTGTTTGCAATGCAAGTAATAATTTGCTGTTATTGGTTTTTTTTTTTTTGGAAAATATAGTGACCGCTAAAAACCTTCACCACAAGTGTAACTTTTTTATTTGGCATTAATTTCAGCATGATTAATAACCATAAAATTGCCAAAAATATTTCATGTCGCTACCATTTTATTGTAAATACTAGAACTCGTGGCCAGCCGACATCTGGCCTTGCCAGCGTTAACAATACAAATGCGGTCTCGCCATTCGTGCGCGCGCGCCACTTGCTAGTATGCAGGCCGTTCATGCTGCGTGTGCGCGCGCCTGCTTACGTTTGGACGACCGGCGGCATCAGCTCTTATAATATAAGATGTACAAATTGTGGATCGCCAGTGTGGCCAAGCGGTTAGGGAGCTCGGTTGTGGTGCCACGGTACGGGGTTCAATCTGTACATCTGGCAATTGGCGGGCAGTCCACCCAGTCATCTTAAAAATTGAGTACCGAAACACACAGCTGTGGAAGTAGAGAAAGTAAGGCAGTCGTTGAAGGCGTGATGCTAACCACATCACCCAGTATGCCGTTAACGGTGCGCCAGATGACTAGATTTCGAAAACAGATATTTGGCCGGCCTTGACCCGCCAAGTCTCAGAGAATATTTGTGTGGAATGAATCACCCAGAACTTTACTTTTTTATGTGGAAATTGTTATAAGAAAAAGTTATTCGTTCATTCATTCATTATATATAACATTTACCTTTCGGTGTCGAGGGCCATTCATATCTCGCGGGAAGTGCAACGGAGCTAATGAGCCGCTCGCAACTTACATTATGCTCCCCCACATCCAAACATACCACACACAACCATCCTAAACCTACCTTACAGCTAACTTAACTAATGAGTTCAAATCTATTGCTGCTTCAAGAAAATTCTTGGCTACGGCCAGATTTGAACCCATGTCCACCTGGTTGCTAAGCAGACTGCTAATCCACTCAACCACCCAGGTGGTTTAAGAAAAAGATATTAAGTTTCTAAAGAATAAGCTTGGCATTTTGGAACTGTTTACAGAGAACTTTGATTTTTTATGAAACCCTATAAAAGTAAATCTAAAGGCGTTACATCCAGGGGTCTTGTTAGTAATAGGTACAGCAAATATATGCCAATCTATTATTGCCTCTAAACAACTTGTTCAAATAATTTAGTACTGTAAATTCAACTGTTGTTTGAGATTCACTGCTCATTCCTCCACTGACGTCGTTATTTACTTCAGCAATTTTATTCTTAGCCCTTTCGAGAGTGATAACGTAATAGTAAATTATTGCAAATTATCTTTACGATCGGATGACATACTTTTTTTAATTTAAACTCGCTACTCTATTCTGCTGATGTAAGAATATCATTTAAAAGTATTACTCTTTTAGAACAGGGTGCCGTAAATCACTCATTAAAATGGTTGGCCGATTAGTGTACATGTAAATCCAATGTATGATACAAGGACTGATTGACATACCAGCACATCAGATCAAAAGTCTAATTTTAAATACATTGAGTTTTTATGTTAACTCATAATGAATCGTGCAAGGGTTATGATGAATAGTAGAAAACTGATAACGCTCTTTATGTATGTCCATGTTTCTAAAAATCATATCCTAAAGAAATGTTAAGATTTTAACATTTCCGTATTATTTTTTACAGTTTTAGCTTCTCATTTAAAATATATCTTTGCTATTGGGTAATAATCTTAAATAAACAATTATTATGCAGTCTTTATATTTCATTTATTTATTTATTTTGTACTCAACCAACAGCCGTTACGCCAATTATAGGCGTCGCTGTACATTTTATGGGGACTTCCAACCCCACTAACGACTGTCATGTTATTATGACATCCGAGACCAACTATTTTCGTGGCAACCGTACCACGAAGCGCCAAGAAAAGCAGCTGTGAGACTCCCATCCAAGTTCTGACCAGAAAGAGTGTTGCTTAACTCTACTGATCGTACGTGGATGCTAAGCTACACCACCCAGGACCTTATATTTTATTATTATAATAACATTAAATGATCGAAAAATGTCGAGGTAGTACCCGAATGACCACATGGAATGATTGATCTATATAAATAATATATCTTTATTTGGAGACTACGATCAAGATTATTGCATTATCTAAAGCAACAAGCCTAAGGCTCTGTTGATTGTCTTTCCATGTTTTTGTCTCTTGCAATATTTTGCTACTCCTTCACACTTTAAGATATTCCCCAGTCGTTTCGAGTGAACTTTTCCCTAGTCTTAGGATTACTCCCATCGTTTCACTTCTTAGCACAATTCTGATGATTCTGTCATGTGGTAATCTTTGCACATGACCCAACCACCCCCACTGTTGCCTATTTACAATTTTAATTAGTTTCACCATACAAGTAATTAATTTCAGAGTTTCGTTCTTCTTATCCATACTTTGCCAACCTTTATTCCTCCATAAATTTTCCTTAATACCTTCCTCTCCCACCTTTAAGTGTTTTCTGACCCGTCTTAGTCACAATTCAGGTTTGAGATGTATAGGTGGCTATTGGTCTTAACATTGTTAAGAAGGTCCCAATATGTTTGAATTTAAATTTTGCCAAACAATTGATCTTCCATTAAAAATACCACACCAAACATTAATTTCAAAAGAGAACTTATCTTTACATTCAATTGCACAATTTAAACTTTAATCGGAAACACTTACCTGATAGTTCCTGGTTTACAAAATAGGAACAATCAAATTCACTTACACTAAATAATGTGAAAATTTTGTACGTGTTTCACTTTTTTAAGTGGCTACCAAAATGCTGCAAAAACTGAAATTAAAGGAACTAGCAAAAGGTAAAGGTATGACAAAAAAGTTTTCTGGAATTTAGGAAGCTGCTAATTTACTACGAGGGGTCGTTTTTATATTCCCGGAATAGAAAACAAACTAAACAACTACAGAACTAAAAAACATTTATTTTTCAATATAACCCCCTCCCTTAACAATGCAAGTATTGGTACGTTTCAATAACAACTGCAAACAGTGATAAAAATATTCTTTTGTTTTTGTCTTAAAATGGCTCTCAACTGTTGCTATGAATTCATTATCATGGGCAAATTTTCTTCCTTTGATGTCTTTTTTCCAATTTGGGAATAGAAAGTAGTCCGAGGGAGCCAAATCGGCACTATAAGGCAGATAGTCCAGTTCTTCAAAGCCGCAACTGTCCATGGCAGCCTTGACTGGTTTTGCCTTATGAACAACAGCATTGTCGTGCAACAACAGCGATACTCAAATTTATTCATTTAACTCTTAGCTTGACACGTCTTCAAAAACCAGAAGAGAACTCAGCTATAAATTTGGCAATTGTTTTATAAATTGTCATATGTTGTTTCAAGGCCTAGCTGATTTTAAAAAGTTAAATAGAAAAATTACAACCAAATTACAAAGTACTTATTCCGGGAATATAAAAACGACCCCTCGTAATTACGGTTCCACCCATTGTAGAATTAAATCTAAAATTATTAATTAAATGTATAAATGTAACACCTGGATTTTTTCTCATCACCTACAAGTTTGGGAACTAACTACCCTATGGGAAAGAAATCCTATATATCCAGCTAGTTTACGTATGCTCAGATCAAGTGCCAGTTTGCTACTGACATACAAAACATAATAGCTGTTTGGCGCCAGCATATAATCTGTCTAGCCGTCTGGCTGCAATGGGAGATGCCAAGCAGTGAATGTGTTGAAGTTATTAAGAAACTTACAGTAAGTAGTTCCTCCTGTACCATTTCTTCCAGAAATTGCAACATTGATTTTTATTTGTTCTATTATTTAAGGTCACTAGATTAATATACTACGTGTAAAGTAACGCCATTTCATTCCTCATGTGAGAATGTGAGAAAATTGTGAGATAAAGATAACAAATATAAATTTCCCAAGTGCAATAGGGAAGACACTAGTTTTTGGGGATTGTCTTTTTGGTCTAATGGCACTACTGTAAAGTCAAATTATTGTAAGATTGTGTTTTTATCCCCAGTTGGAGAAAATTGTGTGACAAGAATAGATATAAAAAATGACTAATGGCGGTACCTTACATTTTAGTGTGTTGATCTAGTGACCTTACTATTCTTCCTATCCTAGTGCCCTCTATACGCAGCATAGGGCTTCAGTACTACTGAAGTTTATATAACTTTATGATCGATTGGGTTGCTAGCTCAATTAGATATCCTTTTATTGATGAATTCTTAGATTTCCTGTCTGAAAATTCTACTAATTCCTAAATTGAAATAATTTTTGGCGATCCTAATATTAATATTTTGGATTTAGATGATGTCATTGTCAACAATTATCTTGCATCAGCAGCTCAGGTTGGTTTTGAATCGCTTATTAATTCCCCAACGACAATAACAACCACTTCTTCTACTTGCTTAGATCATATTTTTGTAAAAAAAAATTAATTTACAATTTGTTATGATACTTTCATCTTCAAATGTGACATGACCGATCATTTCCCAATTATAGATGTTAAATATCGCTATGTCCAAGAAGTTTTATACTGAGAGTGAAAAAAATATTAACGTAACCCATGGTAATGTAATCCAGATCAAAAAATTAAATAATGACAAATTTATAAAAAATATACAATCTCAAATGTGTCTTGGAGAGCAAAAGTTCTTAACAAGCAACATATTTTTTTACTATACCTACTTGGTGATCTATAATGCATCAATAACTTTAAAAACACAATAATAAGCTCAAAAAATTAAAACCTTAGATTACGAATGGCTTGGTAAAATCCATTAAAATTAGAGACAAACTAAAATATAATCTGTCATGTAGCTACTTCACACAGCTTGAAATTGAGTATAAAACCTATAGAAATGATATTAGCAAATTATTAAAATCAACCAAATATAATTATTATAAAAATGAAATTAATAAACGCCCTTAACGATATGAAAAAGATTTATAAATTAATTTCCAAGCTACAAATAAAAACAACATTCCTAGTAAATGATTAATTAAGGATTATAATAATTAACCGACCGGCAGTACGGCTGAGTGGTGTTGCACATCTCACGGCACTTGAAAAAGTTAAGCGCCAGTCTGCTTGGTGAGTACTTGGTTGGGTGACCATCTGGAGAGCGGGCGTAGTGTTCTAGCCAGACAGGCTCCACTACCTCAAGTACCTCCGCCGAATTTAAAAATGCACACACCCTCGCGGCTCGGTGCGCCCTGCACCCCGACACTGTGTAAAGCAGGGATGAGCAACACGCGGCCTGCCACACTTTCTCGTGCGGCCCTTAAAAAATCTTACATTTTGACTTTTAAAGATTCTTAGTGTCCCGCAGCCTCATTGTACCCTATTTCTCATTAAATAATCTTTTCCCACTATATCTTTCGCCGTTTTTGTAATAGTATTTCTATCAATGAGTGTTTTATTTCTGTAATTTTTTATACTAGGTTTATTTTGTTAATAAAGAGATAATTTGAGTTCATCATTCAGTGTTTGTATATCAGAAAGTTTCTTACATGCTGCTCGCACTACATTTTTAAATTTGTAGTTGGCCCATTGCAAAAAAAGGTTGCTGATCCCTGGTGTAAACCGTATAAGGGGTTACAGATTTTATATACAGTGTCCGCCAAAAAATCGGCATAATATGGGAAAACATTGATTTTTGATTTTTCAAAAAGACTTTTTACATCAATAATTTGTGCTTGTCTAAAATCATAAAATTCCTTATCATATATACCAAATGATTTTTACTTATTTAGAAAATAGAGTTTTTCGAAATTGTCAAAATCCGAAAAGTGCTATTTTTTGGAAACTAAGTAAGATTTTAATGAGATTTTTTTTAGAGTGTGTTATTTTTAGCAAACTGAATAATCTCAAGGCCAGAAAACACCTAATTTGTTTAACTTTTTGCAGAAATATTCGAAAAATGTCTCAAAGATCGATTGATAAATTATTTCAATTAAAACAATACTTTGAATTCCTGTCAATTTGCCTTTCAAGAAGGACGTAGTACCTGTGATGCATTACATACAGGAATACAGCAGATAATGATCAATTTAAATATATTTAAAAATGTATCGCAGTCCTTTTGAACCTGGCAAAAGCCTTTGACATTGTTCCACATAATAAATTGCTTGATACACTTTTCAGCTATGGTATTAGGGGGCATGTGTTGCAAGTTTTTGCCAATTACGTGACAGACAGAAACCAATATTTGCGGTTAAGTGACATACAACTGGGGGTCCAATCTTATTTATAGCCTACCTAAATATTTACTTAAATTAAATTCAATTTTTCTTCAATACCTTATGCGGATGACATGGTACTTATTTTTGAAGGAAAATTCTGGGATGAGACCAAAAATGAAGTAATTTGCGGATTTAACACATTTAAAAAATGGTTAGATGGCGTGAACTACACCAATTATATGACTAAAACGAATTACATAGCATTCTCACAAACAGCAGCTAATAGACCTGGTTTTGATAGAATAAATATACCAGATATTAAGGTTATTACTGGTTATCGGTTAAACGTACATAATCTCTTAATTAATGGAAGATATCACTATAATTTGGAACACGGAACTAAAATGCGTGGTTGTAACATTTTAAAAGCCCCTGCTAATAGCGCTCTAGATTTATACCTCGAGTAACTCAGTCAAATATATATGGTCAGGAAAACACAATCTATATATAACAACAGTATAATGTTTTTAACTAGTTGTACAAATTACGAATTGCTATGTACATTAAATAAAATTAGCAACTTCCTCGGGGGCTGTGTTTCTTTGCGCCTTGGTAAGCTGCAACCCATTCAGCAAGTAGGTGCGGATGGCGGCTGCATTCGGCGAGGAGCTAAGTAGGTATTTCGGCCCTGTACGTCAAATGTCCAGAATGCGACTTCGATAACGACAGTTTTGTTTACAATTTGCGTTCTGCAAACATACGCATAAATTATCAAGATTAGGGGATCCCTGCGGCTTCCGGGAATGCGTAAGGGTTGATGCAGGTTGTGAAGTGCCTCAGGATGGTAGTTCGTTATTCCAGGAGTACTTGTGCCGTGAAATTAGACATGGTGAAGTTTGCTAATTTCAGCTGGGCAATTAGATTTGACAGCTCGGCATTTGCTTGCGGCAAGAACCTTCGGGCTCGGGCGTGATTTGCCTTTGGGCTTCGGGACGTCGTCGATGTATGCACAATGCAGTCCCTCCAGGTAACTTTACTAAATGCGGCTATATTGCTCGAGCCGCACTCGTGCAGAACGTGCAGTATAATTCCTACAAGTACAGTTATTAATTGATTTTTAATATTCTTACTGCCTATGGTCGTGGGGCTTTGAATTTAACGAAATGCGTTTAGTAGGGTGTTTTGGAGTGTTCTGAGACAAGGTCAGGTCAAGGTTGCCACCCCCCACCACTCAACCTGCCACCTCCCACCACCAACAATATTAAGTTCAAGGCTAAGTGGTGGTGGGGGTGGCAACCTTGACCTGACCTTGTCTCAGAACACTCCAAAAGAAAAAATGTTTAAAGTGAATGACCTCAACCATTTGTTCAACGCACGCACTCCTCCAATAAGGTCTACTCCTAATGTTTCAACAGCTTTTGCACAATTACCTTGATCTACCCATGTCTAAAAAAAGTTTTCAAAGAATTTTTAGTATCTGCATGGACCTCCACCACTGCTATCCACAGGTGATGTTTCGAGAACGTGTACACTAGCACTGTTTCAAGATCTTGCACACTAGCACTTACCTTGTCTCAAAAAAATCTCCAAAGAATTTTTTAGTATCTGCATTGACCTCCACTACTGCTATCCATAGCTGACGTTTCGAGAACGTGTACACAAACACCTTAGGAAAAAAATATATGGAGGAAACTAACATTTTTTTCTATGTACAAAAGTAACTTAAGTTCTACACTAATATCACAAGTTATTTTTCTATTTACAAGATTAACTAAATTACACTATTATACACACTAATATTATATATAACTTACTCTACTCTTCAATAACTAAGTTGTTTATTTCTCCACTGTCACTAAAACTATCACCGTTAGCACCGTCAATGTCGTAGGTTTCGGTGGACACGTCGGAGAAGACTGAGGGTGCAGGTGAGCTGGCGTCGAAGTCTGAGGGATCCCAACTCAAAGATACCTCAGCATCGTCGAGCTCAGCTAAAGCTGCAGCCTCTCCAGCCAAGACCCTGTCCACGATGTCCTGCAAATGGGGGACGACCACGGAAGCCTCCCAGTTCTGCGTTGACAGGTGTCCAGCAGAGTAGTTGAAGAACAACGTAGAGGTTGAAGGGGCCAGAGATCGCAGGAGCGGCACTAGCGGTTCTTCTGTAGCCGGTGTCCAGGTGAACCGGCTCAACCAGTACCGCATCCAACCGGCAGATAATTCTGCACGTGCCTCTTCGGGAGCGTACACAATTGTCAATGAAATAAAATTAATGAAGAACAACATCTTAACTACTCGATGTTTGTGAGACAAGTGTTGCACAGCGTTGAAAACAGAGTTGCCGGGGACACATAACGTTACGGTGAAGGTCGTCCAGTTCTATGTATACTCGAGTTCGAGTACGTTCATTCAAAGTTCATTTATATGCACCATGAAAGCAGGGTTCTCATTAGGATGAATGCCGGCTACTCATTGCCTTAGTGTGAAAGTCTTCTAGTTCAGGAAAACGCAACCACGATAGTATTTCTGCAGGAGCGCAGGTATAAAGCATTGAACAATTGTAAAAAAAATATCCGGGATTGTCGTCAAAAAAATGAGTCAGTAATTGATTTAGAAAGTGAGAAGGGGAAGGGAACAAAAATGTTAAGTCCGTACTCCTGTTGTCACCAACACAGTAAATCCCATTATCAGGAACATAATGAAACAACACTTCCGATTGTTCGAGTAACATGATTCCCCGAGCACGTCAGGAACCACACTGCCATAGACCACCTTTGACGCAACATTTTTGTTTTAACGGCCTCGGGTTTTTTTTCGCCTGCGGGGAAAAAACCTTCGGCCTGACGGCCTCGGGTTTTCTGATTTTTTTTTCGCCTGCGGCGAAAAAACACCCTCGGCCTAACGGCCTCGGGTTTTTTTTTTTGGAAAACTCTCGGCCTACGGCCTCGGGTATTCTGGTTTTCTTTTGCGCAGTCCTCCGCCATTTCGTGATCCACCGCCCTTACGTGATCCACCGCCCTTACGTGATCCACTGCCCTTACGTGATCCACCGCCCTTAAGTGATCCACCGCCCTTACGTGATCCACCGCCCTTACGTGATCCAACGCCCCTTACGTGATCCAACGCCCTTACGTGATCCAACGCCCTTACGTGATCCACCGCCCTTACGTGATCCACCGCCCTTACGTGATCCACCGCCCTTACGTAATCCACCGCCGTTTCGTGATCCACCGCCGTTTAGTGGTCCACCGCCGTTTAGTGGTCCACCACCGTTTAGTGGTCCACAGCCGTTTAGCGGTCCACCCTGAGCACGGTTTTTTTTCATGTAACCTTAAGTGCGTTCGCTGGTAGTTCATTGGAGTTCATTCCTCTATGAGTAGAACCGCATTCCACAGTTCAAAGACTCGAGTTCAAGTTCGCTGCAGTTCATTCCTATATAGGTGGGAACGCGCATTCAACAATTAACATTAGCAATCAGTGCCTCATACAGCCGTTGTGTTAGATGCAGTGGTCTATTGTTTGTGCTGAGTGATGACTTTAGTGCCCCTTTGTATCCCACGATAACAAAGGAGGATGCTAGGGACATGCGATTGTGTACTTGCGCCCCTACGTGAGTAGTTTAAAAATTCCAATTCGAGTAGTGCACGATATTGTAATTGCCCGCCCTGACGCTAAAAGTAAGAGTAGCATGGCTGCTAACAATGTAAGCGCACCTGCACAGCTTCCGAAGCGCAAAAGTGATTCCATTATTGGCACCCCTGCTAAGCTTCCTAAGCGTCAGGAACATTCACTGTTGAGGGCACTGCTTACTTCTAGCAATGTGCAACCGTCTAACAGGAACACTCACAACTTGCGCGATATGTTTTTAAATAAACATTACCGCGACGATGCTGTCGAGGCATGTGGGGCACACAGCTCGTGTGCAAGCAACGAGTCGCCTGCCCCTCGAGCGCCGGTGGGTGCTACCGGAGTGGTCCATCGGCGTCCTCTTCCAAATTGGTGGAGTATGTTTTTCCATTGCCGAATGGAGATTCTACTGCGCCATCGCAAATTTCGTTCGAAGTGAGCGAACTAATTGAAAGTGGTCTTGCTGATGTAGATTGCATGTTGGCAGAATTTGAATTGGAAGCTCCCGTGGGGGACGGTACGCTACCAGACCTCGCCGACACCACGAGGCAGTTATGGGGTGTAGATGGTTTAGAAGTCGGTATCGATTCTCCGATACCAACCCCTCAAGCATCTTCACCTTCTGAGCTACCAATTGTTGTAGATAGTTTAGATGTAGTTGTTGACTCTCCAACAACTACATCTAAACCATTTACACCTAGCGATGTACCCATTGCTGTAGATGTTGTGACGTCTGCTCATACTGACTCCGCACCCATCGATGCTGAGGTATCGATGGATGCTGAGCCGGAGTGGGTAGACTAACTTCACGGATGACAATTTGCGTGAGATAGATGAGGCAATAGCAAGATGCAATCAGCCTAGACCTGTGGAGGCTCCTCCGCAAGCTGTAGATACTCCCGCGGTAGCTGCAGAATGTGTTGTGGAGACTCGTGCCGAAAGGCATAAGAGGTTGTTGCGTGCCGCCGTGGACATCCGCCTCCAGCAATTAGAACAGCATGAGGCGGCTCTGTCAAGACTAGATAGGGTGGCGCGATACCAGCGAGAGCAGTTGCGGGTGAGGAGCCGCCAAGTCGGCAATCACTGCCTAATCCGCACCGTGACTGCTCGAAAGTTGAATAATGACAAATTTATAAAAAATATACAATCTCAAATGTGTCTTGGAGAGCAAAAGTTCTTAACAAGCAACATATTTTTTTACTATACCTACTTGGTGATCTATAATGCATCAATAACTTTAAAAACACAATAATAAGCTCAAAAAATTAAAACCTTAGATTACGAATGGCTTGGTAAAATCCATTAAAATTAGAGACAAACTAAAATATAATCTGTCATGTAGCTACTTCACACAGCTTGAAATTGAGTATAAAACCTATAGAAATGATATTAGCAAATTATTAAAATCAACCAAATATAATTATTATAAAAATGAAATTAATAAACGCCCTTAACGATATGAAAAAGATTTATAAATTAATTTCCAAGCTACAAATAAAAACAACATTCCTAGTAAATGATTAATTAAGGATTATAATAATTAACCGACCGGCAGTACGGCTGAGTGGTGTTGCACATCTCACGGCACTTGAAAAAGTTAAGCGCCAGTCTGCTTGGTGAGTACTTGGTTGGGTGACCATCTGGAGAGCGGGCGTAGTGTTCTAGCCAGACAGGCTCCACTACCTCAAGTACCTCCGCCGAATTTAAAAATGCACACACCCTCGCGGCTCGGTGCGCCCTGCACCCCGACACTGTGTAAAGCAGGGATGAGCAACACGCGGCCTGCCACACTTTCTCGTGCGGCCCTTAAAAAATCTTACATTTTGACTTTTAAAGATTCTTAGTGTCCCGCAGCCTCATTGTACCCTATTTCTCATTAAATAATCTTTTCCCACTATATCTTTCGCCGTTTTTGTAATAGTATTTCTATCAATGAGTGTTTTATTTCTGTAATTTTTTATACTAGGTTTATTTTGTTAATAAAGAGATAATTTGAGTTCATCATTCAGTGTTTGTATATCAGAAAGTTTCTTACATGCTGCTCGCACTACATTTTTAAATTTGTAGTTGGCCCATTGCAAAAAAAGGTTGCTGATCCCTGGTGTAAACCGTATAAGGGGTTACAGATTTTATATACAGTGTCCGCCAAAAAATCGGCATAATATGGGAAAACATTGATTTTTGATTTTTCAAAAAGACTTTTTACATCAATAATTTGTGCTTGTCTAAAATCATAAAATTCCTTATCATATATACCAAATGATTTTTACTTATTTAGAAAATAGAGTTTTTCGAAATTGTCAAAATCCGAAAAGTGCTATTTTTTGGAAACTAAGTAAGATTTCAATGAGATTTTTTTTAGAGTGTGTTATTTTTAGCAAACTGAATAATCTCAAGGCCAGAAAACACCTAATTTGTTTAACTTTTTGCAGAAATATTCGAAAAATGTCTCAAAGATCGATTGATAAATTATTTCAATTAAAACAATACTTTGAATTCCTGTCAATTTGCCTTTCAAGAAGGACGTAGTACCTGTGATGCATTACATACAGGAATACAGCAGATAATGATCAATTTAAATATATTTAAAAATGTATCGCAGTCCTTTTGAACCTGGCAAAAGCCTTTGACATTGTTCCACATAATAAATTGCTTGATACACTTTTCAGCTATGGTATTAGGGGGCATGTGTTGCAAGTTTTTGCCAATTACGTGACAGACAGAAACCAATATTTGCGGTTAAGTGACATACAACTGGGGGTCCAATCTTATTTATAGCCTACCTAAATATTTACTTAAATTAAATTCAATTTTTCTTCAATACCTTATGCGGATGACATGGTACTTATTTTTGAAGGAAAATTCTGGGATGAGACCAAAAATGAAGTAATTTGCGGATTTAACACATTTAAAAAATGGTTAGATGGCGTGAACTACACCAATTATATGACTAAAACGAATTACATAGCATTCTCACAAACAGCAGCTAATAGACCTGGTTTTGATAGAATAAATATACCAGATATTAAGGTTATTACTGGTTATCGGTTAAACGTACATAATCTCTTAATTAATGGAAGATATCACTATAATTTGGAACACGGAACTAAAATGCGTGGTTGTAACATTTTAAAAGCCCCTGCTAATAGCGCTCTAGATTTATACCTCGAGTAACTCAGTCAAATATATATGGTCAGGAAAACACAATCTATATATAACAACAGTATAATGTTTTTAACTAGTTGTACAAATTACGAATTGCTATGTACATTAAATAAAATTAGCAACTTCCTCGGGGGCTGTGTTTCTTTGCGCCTTGGTAAGCTGCAACCCATTCAGCAAGTAGGTGCGGATGGCGGCTGCATTCGGCGAGGAGCTAAGTAGGTATTTCGGCCCTGTACGTCAAATGTCCAGAATGCGACTTCGATAACGACAGTTTTGTTTACAATTTGCGTTCTGCAAACATACGCATAAATTATCAAGATTAGGGGATCCCTGCGGCTTCCGGGAATGCGTAAGGGTTGATGCAGGTTGTGAAGTGCCTCAGGATGGTAGTTCGTTATTCCAGGAGTACTTGTGCCGTGAAATTAGACATGGTGAAGTTTGCTAATTTCAGCTGGGCAATTAGATTTGACAGCTCGGCATTTGCTTGCGGCAAGAACCTTCGGGCTCGGGCGTGATTTGCCTTTGGGCTTCGGGACGTCGTCGATGTATGCACAATGCAGTCCCTCCAGGTAACTTTACTAAATGCGGCTATATTGCTCGAGCCGCACTCGTGCAGAACGTGCAGTATAATTCCTACAAGTACAGTTATTAATTGATTTTTAATATTCTTACTGCCTATGGTCGTGGGGCTTTGAATTTAACGAAATGCGTTTAGTAGGGTGTTTTGGAGTGTTCTGAGACAAGGTCAGGTCAAGGTTGCCACCCCCCACCACTCAACCTGCCACCTCCCACCACCAACAATATTAAGTTCAAGGCTAAGTGGTGGTGGGGGTGGCAACCTTGACCTGACCTTGTCTCAGAACACTCCAAAAGAAAAAATGTTTAAAGTGAATGACCTCAACCATTTGTTCAACGCACGCACTCCTCCAATAAGGTCTACTCCTAATGTTTCAACAGCTTTTGCACAATTACCTTGATCTACCCATGTCTAAAAAAAGTTTTCAAAGAATTTTTAGTATCTGCATGGACCTCCACCACTGCTATCCACAGGTGATGTTTCGAGAACGTGTACACTAGCACTGTTTCAAGATCTTGCACACTAGCACTTACCTTGTCTCAAAAAAATCTCCAAAGAATTTTTTAGTATCTGCATTGACCTCCACTACTGCTATCCATAGCTGACGTTTCGAGAACGTGTACACAAACACCTTAGGAAAAAAATATATGGAGGAAACTAACATTTTTTTCTATGTACAAAAGTAACTTAAGTTCTACACTAATATCACAAGTTATTTTTCTATTTACAAGATTAACTAAATTACACTATTATACACACTAATATTATATATAACTTACTCTACTCTTCAATAACTAAGTTGTTTATTTCTCCACTGTCACTAAAACTATCACCGTTAGCACCGTCAATGTCGTAGGTTTCGGTGGACACGTCGGAGAAGACTGAGGGTGCAGGTGAGCTGGCGTCGAAGTCTGAGGGATCCCAACTCAAAGATACCTCAGCATCGTCGAGCTCAGCTAAAGCTGCAGCCTCTCCAGCCAAGACCCTGTCCACGATGTCCTGCAAATGGGGGACGACCACGGAAGCCTCCCAGTTCTGCGTTGACAGGTGTCCAGCAGAGTAGTTGAAGAACAACGTAGAGGTTGAAGGGGCCAGAGATCGCAGGAGCGGCACTAGCGGTTCTTCTGTAGCCGGTGTCCAGGTGAACCGGCTCAACCAGTACCGCATCCAACCGGCAGATAATTCTGCACGTGCCTCTTCGGGAGCGTACACAATTGTCAATGAAATAAAATTAATGAAGAACAACATCTTAACTACTCGATGTTTGTGAGACAAGTGTTGCACAGCGTTGAAAACAGAGTTGCCGGGGACACATAACGTTACGGTGAAGGTCGTCCAGTTCTATGTATACTCGAGTTCGAGTACGTTCATTCAAAGTTCATTTATATGCACCATGAAAGCAGGGTTCTCATTAGGATGAATGCCGGCTACTCATTGCCTTAGAGTGAAAGTCTTCTAGTTCAGGAAAACGCAACCACGATAGTATTTCTGCAGGAGCGCAGGTATAAAGCATTGAACAATTGTAAAAAAAATATCCGGGATTGTCGTCAAAAAAATGAGTCAGTAATTGATTTAGAAAGTGAGAAGGGGAAGGGAACAAAAATGTTAAGTCCGTACTCCTGTTGTCACCAACACAGTAAATCCCATTATCAGGAACATAATGAAACAACACTTCCGATTGTTCGAGTAACATGATTCCCCGAGCACGTCAGGAACCACACTGCCATAGACCACCTTTGACGCAACATTTTTGTTTTAACGGCCTCGGGTTTTTTTTCGCCTGCGGGGAAAAAACCTTCGGCCTGACGGCCTCGGGTTTTCTGATTTTTTTTTCGCCTGCGGCGAAAAAACACCCTCGGCCTAACGGCCTCGGGTTTTTTTTTTTGGAAAACTCTCGGCCTACGGCCTCGGGTATTCTGGTTTTCTTTTGCGCAGTCCTCCGCCATTTCGTGATCCACCGCCCTTACGTGATCCACCGCCCTTACGTGATCCACTGCCCTTACGTGATCCACCGCCCTTAAGTGATCCACCGCCCTTACGTGATCCACCGCCCTTACGTGATCCAACGCCCCTTACGTGATCCAACGCCCTTACGTGATCCAACGCCCTTACGTGATCCACCGCCCTTACGTGATCCACCGCCCTTACGTGATCCACCGCCCTTACGTAATCCACCGCCGTTTCGTGATCCACCGCCGTTTAGTGGTCCACCGCCGTTTAGTGGTCCACCACCGTTTAGTGGTCCACAGCCGTTTAGCGGTCCACCCTGAGCACGGTTTTTTTTCATGTAACCTTAAGTGCGTTCGCTGGTAGTTCATTGGAGTTCATTCCTCTATGAGTAGAACCGCATTCCACAGTTCAAAGACTCGAGTTCAAGTTCGCTGCAGTTCATTCCTATATAGGTGGGAACGCGCATTCAACAATTAACATTAGCAATCAGTGCCTCATACAGCCGTTGTGTTAGATGCAGTGGTCTATTGTTTGTGCTGAGTGATGACTTTAGTGCCCCTTTGTATCCCACGATAACAAAGGAGGATGCTAGGGACATGCGATTGTGTACTTGCGCCCCTACGTGAGTAGTTTAAAAATTCCAATTCGAGTAGTGCACGATATTGTAATTGCCCGCCCTGACGCTAAAAGTAAGAGTAGCATGGCTGCTAACAATGTAAGCGCACCTGCACAGCTTCCGAAGCGCAAAAGTGATTCCATTATTGGCACCCCTGCTAAGCTTCCTAAGCGTCAGGAACATTCACTGTTGAGGGCACTGCTTACTTCTAGCAATGTGCAACCGTCTAACAGGAACACTCACAACTTGCGCGATATGTTTTTAAATAAACATTACCGCGACGATGCTGTCGAGGCATGTGGGGCACACAGCTCGTGTGCAAGCAACGAGTCGCCTGCCCCTCGAGCGCCGGTGGGTGCTACCGGAGTGGTCCATCGGCGTCCTCTTCCAAATTGGTGGAGTATGTTTTTCCATTGCCGAATGGAGATTCTACTGCGCCATCGCAAATTTCGTTCGAAGTGAGCGAACTAATTGAAAGTGGTCTTGCTGATGTAGATTGCATGTTGGCAGAATTTGAATTGGAAGCTCCCGTGGGGGACGGTACGCTACCAGACCTCGCCGACACCACGAGGCAGTTATGGGGTGTAGATGGTTTAGAAGTCGGTATCGATTCTCCGATACCAACCCCTCAAGCATCTTCACCTTCTGAGCTACCAATTGTTGTAGATAGTTTAGATGTAGTTGTTGACTCTCCAACAACTACATCTAAACCATTTACACCTAGCGATGTACCCATTGCTGTAGATGTTGTGACGTCTGCTCATACTGACTCCGCACCCATCGATGCTGAGGTATCGATGGATGCTGAGCCGGAGTGGGTAGACTAACTTCACGGATGACAATTTGCGTGAGATAGATGAGGCAATAGCAAGATGCAATCAGCCTAGACCTGTGGAGGCTCCTCCGCAAGCTGTAGATACTCCCGCGGTAGCTGCAGAATGTGTTGTGGAGACTCGTGCCGAAAGGCATAAGAGGTTGTTGCGTGCCGCCGTGGACATCCGCCTCCAGCAATTAGAACAGCATGAGGCGGCTCTGTCAAGACTAGATAGGGTGGCGCGATACCAGCGAGAGCAGTTGCGGGTGAGGAGCCGCCAAGTCGGCAATCACTGCCTAATCCGCACCGTGACTGCTCGAAAGTTGAAAATGAGTGAAGTTGAAAAACTTGTTCTCATTATTTCAAACATGTTAAGGATGTTAGGTGACTAGGTCAGGCTACTGTTATTGTTTCTTGCCTCTTCTATCGACACCCCTCCCTCACTTATAACCTGTCTACTTCCCATCCTGGCCGACGTAATCCAAACGCCCCGATCGTGTCGGCTGGCGCGTATATAACGAGAGGCATTGCCCGCGTGCTAATAGCTTTATCGGTACGTATTACCAATTTGGATTGCCCTACTGTTACAGTAATAATGCACGTTTGCGAGCAATGTTCTAGGGAATTTACGCGTCGGGATGCCTTGCTGCGGCATCGGCGCCAGAGTTGTCCACGCAACGTTCCCTATTCGCCTAGTGGTGAGTTTGTTGTTCTCCGTCTCTGATATATATAGTCAACCATGTGGGTCAGTTGCAGATACTCCTATGGATGCTCCTGCGAGGAGGGTATCCAATCTTCGCGCTCCAGAGGTGAGAGAGAGTGCTACGAAGAGAGCTCGACTTAATCCCCCCCTTAGGTATATATCAATTGTTAATTATAAAACCGGAGTGATTGACATGTTCGTATGTTCGTAGCGAATGCTGCAGGACCATGTGCGTCAACTGGACCATGTACGTCAACTGGACCGTCTACGTCGAGGAACGTGTCTGTGAGCTCTCGCCCTGGTAAAGATCTAAGTACGTATGAGGGGGCGGTGTAGTTACGATTGTTGTTACAGACTCCCGCTATTGCTCCGTATGCGACGAGAATGTTCCCGTGCGTGGCTTCGTTGGGCACATGCGAAGCAATCGTCATGCGTTGCGAACCGGGAGGCCAGGCCTGGATGATGGAGTGGCACCCCTGCAGTCAGCCTTTAGGTCCCGGATTGCCACGTACAGAGTTACAACCATAAATTATCATATAATGGTCGAGGAGTTTCTGTTAGAAATTAAAGAAAAAGTGTTGACGTTATTGCGAAGGCAGCTTGGAAATTTAAAGAGCTTAAAGGTGAATTTAGAATTATTTGGATACTTCGTTTTAGAAAATAAAGGATTGGAAGAAATCAAGTCATTTAACACGCGCAATGAAATTGTAACTTTGGGTACCGACCTCGATGTATTGTATGATAATTTTTGCGGCATCTTGGATGAGAAGGTGTCTGAATTTCAGGAACGGGAATCTGGTAAGTTGATGTGACCTCGACGATGGCTGTATATTAAGAACACTTGAATTGTTGCAGGCTGGGCTCTTAAGCAGTTGCTGTCGTTGGTCGTCGCCGTCAACAAATACAACCCCTTCAGAGCTTCCTCGTACCTACCACTGCCATCATTTATTGAGCGAAAGAAAGCTATTGTCAACGTTCAAAACGAGGATGAGTACTGTTTCGGGTGGGCGATTTTAGCTGGTATTGTTGAACCCAGCGGACCTCCCCATCGTACGAGTTCTTATCCCGATTGCAGAACTGTTTTGGCGTTAGATGGGTTGGAATTTCCATTGAAATTGCGCGATATTCCGAAATTTGAACAACTTAATCCTCAACTTTCGGTTAACGTGTATGGGTTAGAGTCGCGTTTTGAAAATCGAAAAATGATTTGGGAAGTGGTGGGACCTTTGCATTACTCTGTCATGAAGCGGTTGAGACACGTTAACTTGCTTCTGTTAACTAATGACGAGGGTGACAGTCATTACTGTTGCATTAAAAAAATTCTCGCCTCGTTTCGCAGCAAATAACTGCTAGAAAGGGGGCAAAATATTTTTGTGACGGATGCTTGCATTACTTCCGTACTGAACAGCACTTGCGACAACATATGAAGTTCGATTGTAATCAGGTGTATACCAAAATCCCAACAGATGAGTTGATCGTGGACAAACTTGGTGAAACAATCCCACAAAATATTTTGAAATTTGAAAATTACCATAAACAATTAAAGGTACCGTTCGTTGTCTACGCAGATTTTGAGACGATTTTAAAACCTGTACAGGAACCTGATACGCAACCAGACCTCGAGAGTTCGTTTACAGTTAAGACGTGCGAGCATGTGCCTTACTCGTTTGCATATTTTATAAAGTGTTCGTACGACGACAGTCTTTCTAAATTTCAAACGTATCGCGGTGAAGATGCTTCAACTGTTTTTATGGAGCGGTTGGATGCAGACGTTCGTTATTTGCATGACAATTTTTTAAAAGGCGTGGTTCCTTTGGCGACGATGACTACTGCGGAACTTCAAAATTACGAGGCTGCTACGTCTTGCCATATATGTGATCTACCCTTTGTGACCGATCAGATTAGGGTGCGAGACCATTGTCACCTGACTGGAGCGTATCGGGGTGCTGCACATTCTATCTGTAATCTAAATTTCAAAGTTCCCAATTTTGTGCCTGTCTTTTTCCACAACCTAAATTATGATTCTCATTTGTTCGTCAAACAATTCTCCGTCGATGGCGAACAGATCGATGTGATGCCTCAAACGAAAGAAAAATAATAATCCTTTGGCAAGCATCTGTCAGTAGATGAAATCGATCTTGGTTACAAAACGCAGAAAGTTTATTTACAAATTAGATTTCTAGACAGCTATCGTTTTATGAATCGATCTGTGAGTACCTTAGCTGATTATTTGGCTGACGATCAGTTTTTTGAAATTAAAAGGTTCTTTGGGGACGATGCAAAATTTCAATTAATGAGACAGAAAGGCGTGTTTCCATATTCCTTTGTGGACTCCTTCGAAAAATTTAACCTTGCGAAGTTGCCTTCGAAGGTTCAGTTTTTCGACTCTCTACATGAGGAACACGTCTCTCAAACTGATTACGATCGTGCTGTGTCTGTGTGGAACACCTGCGACTGTCAAACTTTGGGTGATTACTCGGACATTTATTTAAAAACTGACGTGTTGATTTTGGCAGACGTGTTTGAAAATTTTAGGAAGTTATGTTTGGAAGCATACAAGTTGGACCCTGCTCAATACTATACGGATCCAGGTCTTAGTTGGGACGCAATGTTACGATCTAAGGGTATCAAATTAGAATTATTAACTGACATTGACATGATACATTTTCTCAAAAAGTCAATTAGGGGTGGTATAAGCACATGTATTGGTAGGAAGGCTATTGCCAACAATTAATTGTTTAGTTCCAAATTATGATTCCTCCGAGCCTACATCATTCATTATGTATTTAGACGCTACAAACTTATACGGTTTTGCGATGCGTCAGTATTTGCCGCACCGAAATTTTGAATGGCTCGCGGCGGAGGAAGTTGAAAATTTTGGTGTGTCTGAAACTGACGATGAGGCGGATACGGGTTTTATTTTGGAGGTTGATCAGTATCCTGAACACTTGCACGACGACCACAATGATCTACCCTTTTGTCCGGAACTTATTATTCCCCCGGGTGGAAAATATAAATGTCCAAAATTGATTCCAAATTTGTACCATAAGACCAAGTATGTGCTTCATTATCGAAATTTAAAACAATGTTTGGATGCTGGTTTAGTTCTTACAAAAATTCACAGAATTCTTAAATTTATTCAATCGCCCTAGTTGCGCTCATATAGTGATATGAATACCGCGTTGCGTAACCGAGCACGAAATAAATTTGAGAAAGATTTTTTAAGGCTAAAAATAATAGCGTTTTCGGAAAGACGATGGAAAATGTCGACAAGCGATCGGACATCAGGTTGGCGAGCACGTGGGACAATGTCGGTAAGAAACTAGGTGCTGCAGCTCTAATTGCCAAAGCAAACTTTAAGGATTCGGTAATTTTTTCTGAAAATTTTATTGCTGTGGAACTTAATAAAACAGTTGTTTTGCATCTAAAATCTGAATGTATGACTTTTTTTATAATTTTTTGAAACAAAAATATGGCAATAATGTCTCCCTACTCTATACAGATACTGACTCGCTAGTAATTGACGTACGGACTGACAATTTCTATGAGGACAGAAAAACTAATTTAGATCGTTTTGACACTTCAAATTATAAAGACGGTTGACACGGTATACCTCAAACCGTATCGGTCGTGTCGGTAAAATGAAAGACGAGTACGCAGGTGTTCCGGTAGAACAATTTTTTGGAGCCGGTGCTAAGTCCTACTGCGTGTTTGTGGGAGGGAAAGAAGTAAAGAAAGCAAAAGGTGTGCAAAAGGCTGCTGCCAATAAATATCTCACTATGGCAACCTATCGCGACGTTGTTGACAATGTGCGTGGTCAGGTCTTTTGCCAAATGTATGTTTTTCGCTCTCACAAGCACACAGTGTACACTGGGTGCTAGACCGTTGGACAGATTACTGGAATTATTGCAAGACGATCAGTAATACTACGCGCGGATCAATAACAGTACATTTTTTGTCGTTTACATGGTAATGACAGTTTATTTCTTGCAAAGAGTCTCACGAGATTGGTACGTTTACAGAGGTTTTCTTTTCGTAGATATTTAGACATAATATGATTTCCTTTGTATGTATAATTAGTTAGTATGTAATTGTATCGTAAAATGTTAAGTATACATAATTTCATTTTTGTACAATTTGTTATTATGTAATTGTATCATACTATGTTTGTAAGTAGTCATCATATAACATTCTCATCTAATTCCAATTTAAATGAAATGTGTACTGTTGTTTAGAAGTAGTAATGCATATCTACAGAAAAACTCACATTGAAATCTGTAATGTTGTTCAGAATTAGTAATGCATATCTGAAGAAAAACTCACATAGTTGTACCAGTCTATTAATTAAAAAAGATATTTACTACAAAATGTTTTTTTTAGAGTACTACATCATTTCTTTAAGTTACACGAGATTGGTTTTAGGCATCCAAGAATTGTGTCGCTTGTCGAATCCCAACCACTTTACATACAATAAGTTTCCTTTCTTCTTCAGGACCCTTTCAACTAGATATACGTCTGAATGTTTTGTTTTTTGCAGTTCATGCTCGTAGAATATTCCTTTAATTTCCTGACCTTCTTGGTCCGTGAGTCGATAGGTTGTTGGGTTTGTAAGTCGAACTGTAGATATTGTAAATATTTCGTTGCTCCAGCATGGCGTGTAACCCTTGCTAAATGCCGAACGATACTTGCTAATGCGTACCAAGTCCCCTGTACGAAACTTTTGAGGTTTCGGGTCCACGATCTTTGTGTAACTGTACGCCGTGTTTAACAAAAGTTTTGCATTCTTTAAGTTCACTTGGGTAGGTTTCATTCCTATTGTGCGATGCTTGGTTGTGTTATACTTTGCTACGATCTTGGGTAGGATATCCAACCATTTGTAGGACCCTTGCAGGCTGAACTGCTTCCACATTATGTTCTTCAGTGTGCGGTTGCATCTCTCCACTGCTCTTCAAGTCTTCATACTAGAATACGTGCTGTAGTGATTGATATTGTGCTGCCGCATTAATCGTTGAAAAGCGGTGTTGTAAAACTCTTTCCCCAAATCCGTTTGCAAGTTTTGCGGTCACACCTTTACACTCCTCAACACCTTACCCATGGCAGCTGTAACGTCCTTTCCTGTTTTACGTTTTACGGGATAGGCCCACACATACTTCGAGAAAGCGTTAATCACTACCAGAATGTAACGAAAGCCCTTATTGACTTTTGCATAAGGAATCATTTCTACCAAATCCGCTTGATATAAATCGTTCAAGCCTTTTATGACCTTCTCTTGAAATTTTTTCGTGCTGGTTTGTGGAGTTCGCAAACTATGGCTTCTTTAAAGTTCATTGTCAACTGTTGCTTTCTACACTCCTACGGGACATTTAAGCAGCAGTTGCACATATAACTTATTGTTTATGGATTCGAATTGCAGTTTATCTCCTCGCCGCAATGTCTTACCGACAAGCGTGTCCTGTCGGATGCCGTTGATGTGTGATACTACCAAAGGTCCGCTGACTTGAACACTTATGATCTCGCCGGTTGTTAACGGAAAAATGTACTCGTTCTGTCCGAAAATTTTGGAATATCCGATTTCATGGTACCCACGCCCCACTAGCAGCAGTGGTACTTCTATATGGAGTTGATTTACATTTTTCACTTTCATAAAGACATGTATGGGATGCGCTGCGTGGCGCGTGCTGTGGTAGTGCCGTCCAAATTTGTCGATGGGCATTACTCTATCGTCGGCTGATGCTTTCTGACCTTACCGCTATTGACACTCCACTTTTGTACCTCTTAGTAGATTATTTTCGCGTCTCGCAGGGATTCGGTGATGCTAACTATCTCATTGGAATGACCAGTGTGTCCAGCTGCCTGAGAAGCTATTAATATACGCAACTGATTCACTAATGAGTTGGGATCCTTCCAAGGAACATATTCCACTTTTTTGTCCGTCACTGTTAGTAATCCCTTGACACGCCGTGGTATTTTTGTCGCTGGTCTGCCGGGAGCTCTTATGGTTGAGGAGGCAGTTAGAGGGCGTACTATTTTCATGTATTAGACCCTGCGTTACCACTAACTCTTTGTGTGGGGTCGTAGTTTACACGATTTGCGGCGGAACGATCCACTAAATCTAGATATTGCTCTAAATCTGCGTTTTTGTATATATTTGGTTTCTTTTTAAACATCAATTCGTACAATCCTGGAGTGCCTTTGTAGACTATTCTGTTGTCGTTGTCTGTAATAACGATATTTTCACCCTCGAATTTGATTTCTTTATTTCCTATAGTAAACGTATCTCCCTCTATGTCGAATCGGACTCCGTAGTGCAAATCGTACTTGTCCTCAGTATCTCGTATCATTCCTTCCACGTATGTGCGAGCTAACTCTTGAAATTGTTCTAAATATTGACCAAGAACTTCCGGTGCCAGCATTTGTTGGATGGTTTCTCTGGCCGCTTGTACAGCACCTTCTTCTGCTGCCGCCTCAGCAACCTCCGTTTGCAACTGCTCATCGTATTCCTCTACTGGTTCACTCTCGGATAACACATGCGTCTGCAAAAATCGAGGTGTGGAGGTGTGTGATGGCCCCGGTGTGGACGTGTGTGATGGCCCCGGTGTGGAAGTGTGTGACGATCCCAGAAGGTTTGTCGCAGAAACTCGGCCTGGAGTGGTTATCGCTCGCGGACGGGGCAAGGTAGAGGGAGTGTATACTCTACGTTTAATTGTTATTGGCAAATAATCCACTTTTGGTTCGCCCACTGGCACACCTTCTTGCTTTATAGTTGTCAGCAATTCGGTGAGCGGTTTGGAAAGAGGTTTAAATTGCTCAGCTAAAATCGATTGGGATTGGGCGATGTCTGCTTTTAAAGCTGCGTATTTACGTCTAACGGATTGTCGGGTTTTGATAAGTTTCCTGGCTAAACGCTCATCCATGTTGCAACTCCTTCAGTTGTTGGTAAACTACTACCTGCCCTTCTTTGGCTGCTGTCTATATATTAAAGTAATTGTCGAAACCTTTTCTATGTCGTCCCGCGTTGGTTTCGCTTTCTTTATCGATCACTAAAAATCCGTGATCCTCATTCCAACAATAAGAGCACAATGCTTTAAATTTGTCGAATGACATGTCCGTGTTGACATGATCGTCGTAAATGTGCTTCAGATTGGTGTTGTCTTGTTGGAATATGATGACGAGATTAGCATTATCTCTTACGAGCTGCTTAGGAATAGATGAATACGTCTGACATAGATAAAAACAATCTCTGTTTCGGTGACGTCCGAAACAAAAATAATCTCGAATTATGCTTTGCGTCTCGCAAGCTACGTCGCCAAAAACTATCACGGAATGTTCTTTTGCTTCCTGGGGTTTGATCACCTCACAATCGTTACTATATTCGAAGAATCCAATGTCTCTCAATGGTTGAAAGGCTGCTCTCAGATAATTATATTTGGGTTGATCGAGTGTTTTCGAATATATATAAAGGTTTGCGAATCGCAACCCATTTCGATGCACTAGTAAACTGATTATGAGGTTGGTTTTCCTAGATCCGGATCGACCTATAACCACACATCGTTTACATCCTTTACCCAGTACAGCGCTGTGCTTTCTGGAAGTCTCAGATATGGAATTTATTGTGTGATTTACTACCGGCAAGGAACACCCTTGCTTCACAATTTTGACGTTTTCCATCGTTTTCGCTCGGAAGGAAACTGCGCTCTACCCGCCGTGCGTTCTCGTTATATTTGTTAATTCCGTTTGAAGAACATCAGTCGTATGTAAGTCTTTAAGATGAAAGCTACTAAGCGCAAACAAACCAGTCATCACCGAACCGCCAAGCGGAAAGATCGCGGTTTCCCGAATACCCTTATTGACAAATTACCCTTTGAACTAAACATACTAGGGTACACGTTTTGCGGACCTGGTACCCGACTTAAAAAACGTCTTTCTGGAGGCGATCGAGGAAGGAATTCTCTGGACGAGGCCTGCAAGCAACACGACATCGCATACTCACAATCTAGCGATCTTTCGACACGTCGCGCGGCAGATAAAGTTCTAGCAGAGAAAGCTTGGGAACGTGTTAAAGCAAAAGACTCTACTCTTGGGGAAAGAGCTGCAGCCCTTGCTGTGAGTGGAATTATGAAAGGAAAGACGAAAGTCGGAATGGGTGTGAAACGGAAGCGTACACGGCGAACGCATTCCAAACGGGTCGGTATCACAATCCGCTCGCATTCAGGAGGAGCTTTGAAAACAAGGAGGAGGAGAAGGCGGAAGCGGTCAAGAGTACTACCTCTTCCGAAGAGAAGAGGCATATTGCCGCTTGTACCCATACTTGCTGCATTAGGAGCATTGGGATCCCTCGGAGGTGTTGCTGCAGCAGTCGCTAAAGCAGTGGGAGACTCAAAGGCTGCTAAAAAGAATCTCCAGGAAAAGGAGCGACATGACAAAGCTATGGAATCCATTGCTCGCGGAAAAGGGTTATATCTACGACCGTATCAGTCAAAAAACTACTGTTGAAGCTGCCGCGCCGCGCGTTAACCAACATCGATATTACAGACTACGTTAAACGCCTAGAAATTCCACACTTTAGGGGAATATTTATGCGGGATGCCCTGCCTATCAAGATTCGTAAACGAGAATGTGGTGTCACTAACACTAACTTGGACGATGATGTTGGACCTGGCACGCATTGGACGGCTTATGTAAAAGTGGATACCTTTGTTCTGTATTTCGATAGCATCGGTCGCTTACAACCTCCAACCGAATTAGTGAAATACTTTCGTAGCGATGGTGGCAATAACACGATCACGTATAATTCTAATGGATATCAACGACTCATGTCATACACATGCGGTCACCTGTGTCTCAAATTCCTATATAACTTTGCGAAACTTTGTCGGCAGTTTAAGTGTTGCGCTTCATCATGTCTAGTATATTCACTCTGACAGGTGATTCATCCATCCTTACTGCGAATTTTGACCCACCTATTTTCTTAGACGACGGTAGCGAATATGTTTTGGGGTTGTTAAGTTTCGAAACCTACAATACTATTGCTAACATTAGACCTCCCAACAATGAATTTCATCTCGTCGGACTACCTCATATTACTGTACCTGAGGGTGCATACGAAATTACGGACATTGCCGACTTTCTGCATAACCAACTTGAGTCTAGCGGAGGTAATGGGCGGGTGCTGCTACGCGGAAACAACAGCACCTTAAAAACCGAAATAAAATCGAACGTTCCAATAGACTTTAGTTGTGACAATACTATCCGAGACATGTTGGGATTTGACAGCAAAATTTATGATGCGAATATGTGGCATGCAGGTGAACATGTTACGAAAATTTTGAACATTAACTCCATCCTTATCCACTGCAATATCTCTATCGGTTCCTATAAAAATGGTAAGCCTGGCCACATCGTTCATCAATTCTTCCCCATAGTGCCGCCTGGGTACAAAATAGTGGAAACACCTAACTCTGTCATTTACCTACCGATCAGCACGAGACAGATCACTAACCTAACTGTTAAAATACTGGACCAGACTGATATCCCCGTCAGTTTTAGTAAGGAAACCGTCACGGTAACATTGCATTTAAAGAAGTTATAATGGGTTTTAGATTCAACCCTTCACCCTACCATGTCCAGCCCAGTTCGTATAAGAGACGTTGTCAACAGCCCTGTAAAATCAGTTCAGCTTCGTCCGCCGAGCAGTTAACAAAGGCAAACAGAGACTTCTTGCGATCGTTGGGTTTTAAAGTGCTGCCATGAGTATTCTAAATATTGGGGAACGTGTCCTCGTCGACAACTCCATCGTTAGCAATCAGTTGCACACCCATCAACCGTATACAAACCGTTTCGACTATAACGATGAAATTCGAATTCCAATTCCTGAAGATATGTCAACTCTACCAGGTTTGAGCTATCTATACATAGAGGGAAAATTACGGAAAGCAACCGGTGAAGTTACGACGGCTAAATTTCTTAACAATGGGTTGGCTCACTTTGTTACCGTTCAAAAACGACACAACGACATAACAAACCACCCCTCAAGCGTGCACAACAAAATCATACGCTCGAGAGCCGGACTTGTTAGTCGCGACACGATACAACGACAAAATCGGGAGGTCGATCGAGAATACAAGGCCCTAACCCCGTTAGATGACGGTAACAGGAAGGGTTGCTCCGACTAAACTCAACCGGGAGGGCGGGTTCTTTTCTACCTTCGAGTTAGGGCTGTACATCGATACAAAAGAGGTTAAAGATGTTAAATAATTGTTGCGCCACCATTTTCTTGACAAATCGGGAAAACGTCAATCGCAGCACAAGTGAAATGACTTGAAAAATGGAAGTAGGCAATCCACCTGGCTACGTTTAAAACTTGGCAGAGTTTGTTCGGCGAGCTAAATACAGTTTCGACTTACCTTACAACAATAACTCACTAAAGCAGCTGCTAACCTCCTCTTACATCTGTAACAGTACATAAAACAGCATGCAAATACCAAACACAAAAGAAAAACATCAATACTTGACCAAGAACTCTATTAGGGTGAAATAAAAATATATAAATAAGTGGCAATAAACATGAAATTGACTAATTAGACTTAAAAGTACTCAAACGTTAGTTAGGTTAGATTGCTCAATACGTTAACTTTAATTACAAAGGGTACACTTGACGGTAAACACATTAATGTGGCTCAGGGCAAACGAAACGGCCACAACTTACGTTGAACAACAAAAGAATGCATAGGTAAACCGTTAAATTTAGCAAACGGCAAAACACATCATTGACAACAGATGTACTAATCGTTCAACACTCGAGGGGGCATTCACTTTTCGTTATACACAATAAAACTAGTTTACAATAACTTTTACCTTGAGAAAATTGGCTGGCTGCACAATTACGGGCGATACTGTATGTAGCGTCGCTTCCCAAACAAACTGCCGGAAAGAACGGACGACGGCGAAATCAACGGGCGAAGACGTGGTGCGGGCGAGCCTCGGAGATGCTGGCCACAACTAAGGGTGGCATGATGCAATAGAGTCCCCCGAAGGGCGAAGTCGACGTAGCGATAACACGGGGTGAACCCCTCAACGTGCGAGTTTCGATAATACGACGGTAAATTCAAATTAGCGTTGGGTTCGATAGAAAGAGTTCGTTAGGGTCCGTATAAACGATATCTTCAAGGGTCTCGCAACCCTCGACGATAAGAACTCTTGACCCCACTAATTAATGCTTCACATGCACTTCAAACGGAAAGTTCACCACCACCAACGCCGGAGATTTCTTGCCAAACGAAACAGTTCGAAAACGTTAAATTGGTACAACAAACAACACGATGCACCCAAAACACACAGCTATTCACAACGAAAATTACGAAAGTTCGAGCAGCGTCCCCCGGCCGCAAGCGATGCGAGCCGGGGGCTGAAGAAGCCAAAAACGTTTGTTCTAGTTCAACAGCCGGTAGCGAAGTGAAGTCCCTGCCAAGCGGCAAGCGTGAAGAATGACATAGCGCAAACGCGGTTTATCTACGTCCTTGTTCCACTCGTTACGTTTAAGAATAAGACGGATCGAAATACTGAAACTTTACTTAACCAGGGGATTCACACGTAAAATTACAACCGCCGGTTCGGCGTCAAGAACCACTTAGGACGTGATAGTGGCAAGATGACATCATCCATGCAGAAGGCAAGGGCAGAACAAAGCTGCTTTGATAAGCGGCTTACTAAGAATTTAAAAGAACAAAGGGACTACTGTTTGCAGCAGGGTCAAGGTTTAATAACACGTTAGCAACGGAAAATTAAGTCTCGGTGAATATGCAACAACTGTAATGCGTTAATTTTTGAAATGAACAACGCGGAAATAAGGTTTAAGGAAATGAATTTTGATCACATTACCAGTGAATTACGAATTTTGCTGGCGTGACTCGTAAAAATGCTAGAATTTAGGGCCGAAGTATCACAAGTAACTGCTTTAATAGAATTGTTCTAACAACTTATTTAGCGAAATCCGATACGAAATCAATGGTGTCGTTGTCGATTCTGTTACCAAACCTGGTATTACATCTACTCTTAAGGGATATGTGTCCTACAGTTCTGATGATGTTAAAAAGCTTCAAAATTCTGGCTGGTTGTACGCCGCCAATACTCACATTACCGATGCACAGGGCAACTTCAGTGCCTGCATACCGTTGAGAATGCTGCTAGGCTTTGCCGAAGATTATGGAAAAGTCATACTTCACATCCGACAAGAGCTTGTCCTGATTCGCAGCAATACCGATGCCGACGCCGTATTCAGTGCTACCGTAGGAGAGACTGCTAAAGTTACGATTGACAAGTTATATTGGAAAGTTCCACATGTCACTCCAGGTCTTGCTCAAGAATTATCTCTAACCAAATACATTGACAAAAATATCGACACACAAGTAGCGTTTCGCAGCTGGCAACTTCATATCATACCAGGCGTTAATGCCGTGACTTAACATTCTCATGCCATTGCAACAACCACCAAATTACAAACCCCCAGATATGTCATCGTAGGTTTTCAGACGGAACGTTCGGGGCTCATCTCTAAGGACAATAGTAATTTCGACAAAATTAATCTTACAAATTTTATAGTTTATCTCAACACCGAACGTTTCCCCTACGATAATTTAAATAACAATTATGGTCTGAATCATTACGCCACATTATACGACATGTACTCCAAGTTTAAATCGTCCTATTATAACAAGACTGACGAGCCTTGGTTCACGCCCAATGAGTTTGTCGACAAAGCACCCATTGTTGTAATCGACTGCTCCCATCAAAAGGACTATCTCCACGCGAACGCTGTAGTTTTTCGAGTTGAATTTGAAACTTCCGCAAACGTGCTAGCCAACACAACCGCGTATTGTCTCGTGCTTCATGATCGGGTTTTTATGTACAACGCTCTGACAAAAGCAGTAAAACAATTGCAATACCCTGAAGCAGGTCTTTTTTTTGCATTGTACTCCTACTGCCGTCTACTTTCTGATTATTGAAAAAATATAATATTAAAAAATTTACTCGACTAGGATTCGAACCCAGATCTCCTGAGGCGCAGTGTCTAGAATTCCCTTTAATGCATATAATGGTCCCCAGGCGTCATACCATTAGACCACCGAGTCCTTAAACTATTTAATGAAAAACGGCGATGACCTTCGGCGAAAAATTTGACGTTGCGTTTAAGGTCATTGTTAAAGGCTAAGGTGATTTTCAAGGTCACATCATTTTTAAGGACGAACTCTAACACCTCCCACCACTCGACCTTGATTTCAAAGTCAAACTCTAGAACCTCCTCCCACCAAAAAGAAAAAATGTACAAAAACTCATGACAGTCTGGTTGTAACATGAAAGCTGACGATAACACCTACGTATTCCCTACCTACCTAGACGAATATTACGAGGAATTTTTGCAGTTATTTCCATTGTTTGGTACCGATAATATATATATCACCGTTACGCTGGATGAACATCGGGACTTTACTACAACTAGTACAAAACTACGACTCCCAGACGCGTTTGATTTTAGTTACGTACAATGTGATGGAGCCCCTCGAGGAGTATTTAAAAAATTATAGATTAGAACGTGAATGTGTGAAGAAAATCGTATACGAGTTATGGTGATGCCCGCCTGCCCATCTGTTGACTAGTATCGATCTGAACGAACAAATTTGTGAAAAGAAGGAAAATGAAGAAGAAGAGTGTGCAGTTTGACGACTTGAAGAATCAGATGTACAATCTGCATTCGTGGGCGTATGCGTATAAAGAAGCTCGGAGGGGATTCCGGCAACAAGAAGCTATGGATAAGATGAGGTTCCAGCGGAGGATCCTTAATGTGGAAGAGGTATTGAGGAACGTCTTCAGCTCAAAACATAGGGATAAAGTATACGTAGAACGTAATTCAGCCTTTGTAGATTATTAGATTTTACATTGTTAGATTATATTGTTTGAAAATAAAAAAAAACAATAAAATTTAAATGTGGTTTTATTATTCCATTAAGTAATGATTATATATATGGTAAACATTAGACAAAGCACAATAGCAACAAGTTTTAGCATGATACATGCAAAGGGGTTGTGTTGGACTGAGTGGTGGTTGCTCCGCAATTTCAATGACTGGTGTTGTGGCGTAGCGTTTCAGAAACTCAGCCTTTTCTCTCCCTTTGACATATATCAGTTCAGCGTCATGCAGAAGGCGCCGCAATATGGTGGGGAACAGGTATGCAGGAGTAAATCCATCCTTCCAGGCGATGCAATGATGGTTTTCCATTAACCAACGGGCTCGCTTTTGCAAATTTCATGTTGCCTCAGAGAACTAGCTGAACGGCTAAAGGTACTGGCGCACTCACACTTGTCAGGACACAACGAAGTTATGGTCGGATAACTAGCTGAACGGCAAAGTAATACTACCACCCCCCCCCACTCTCCATGATAAAACTTGCGCAGCAGAGTTACACCTGCTTGACCGCTCTCGTCAGAGCATTGTACGTATAAGTAGTTTGTTCAGTAAAAAACTCTTAACAAATAAACATTACATACTATAATATAATAATATAAAAATAATTTTTTATTTCTCACTGTGTGCAAAAATATATAAAAATTTTTAATACTAGCTTAACTAGTAACATTTTCTTTAGCTTCTTTCGCTCTAGTTTCTTCTTTAGTTTTTGCTTCATCTTCTTCTTCTTCTATAAATTTGTTTACTTCACTTAGCTCATGATGTAACCCGATCCATCAGATTTACAAAGAGCCTTCGATTTATTACATTATTTAGAAACAATTGACATACTTCTGCACCATTTTCATATAATCTTTCTCTCGTGTGCAACTCTTCATCGGTATATCCGCTCCGCCCCATACCATACACAACTTCATGTCCTGCGTCGAATGCTAAGTCCTCACAGAAACCTTGCAGATTTCCTATGGCGCTGCGCACATCTGTAGCTGGCGCTCGAGCAGCCTCCGAGTAACACATCCACATTACAACGACAGTTGCTGCCCAATTGCTTCTAGTTCAATATCACACCTAACACTGTCGCTAGCAAACGTCAGCAGTTCGTACAGACACAGAGCCTTCTCCGACAATTCGTCAAAGTTTTGTAACGTAACCTGTAGATTTTGAATATAATCCCCAGGTTGAGTTAGCGCTCGCGTTATTGCTGTTGAATAAAATTGAGGAAACTTTAAGTTCTTAAATTGTGCTAGTTTTCGTCCAATTAGAGTGCGAACTCTGTACAACTCTTCCACAGTTTCTCCCCCCAGGTAAACATCCGATCCGTCCTGACCCTGTATGCGTAACACCTTCACCGCTTGAATCGTTGTGAATGATAGGAGTATGGGTCCCAACTGAAGCGGTGGCCACTGTCCAGCTCCGGAATAAAAATAATTTGTTATAATTCCCTCATTTTCTAACAGGATTCCCCACTCGGGTTCCAGCAGCTGAACCCAATTATTGTGATTTCCACGTATTTGTATTACTGGTACAAATCCACCGCTGGTTTGTAGACCCACACATACAAACTTAGTCTGTGAATTATTTAATCTATATGTACTACTGCCAAGGAGCACTGGACACTGTTGCGGTTTAAACTTCGTGACACCATCGAACACTGCTTGCCCGTTCTTCACTAAGCCAAGAACTTTGGTAATGGTTTCCATTCTTAGTTGCACTGAATAAGAAGATGTTCTGCGATTCCTACTCCTGCCTGCTCTTTTTTATCTACTTTTCGAAGGTAGTGGTAGAAGGGAGTCACAAGGTTGCCCACGGTCACGGTCAAGTAGGAGGAGTACCAAAACTAGTGGTGGGGGGGGGAATTGGTCAGTTAGAAATAGCATTTCAACGAAGTAGCAGTTAAGCGAATCGAGTGTGCGTAGAAGCGTTAGAGTAAACTATAATGCCGCTGGATAAATTTGGAAGGCATCACCTTGGCCATCTCTCAGATCATTCCACTGATCCTCCTCCTCAACCGTTTCTTTTCGAGAACTTGGCAGATTTTTACTATGAAAAGGACATACACTTTACAAGTCTAGGAGTTAACCCTGAAGGCTGGTATATTCTACTATCCGGTAAATTAAACTATACAGTTCAATTCGCTGAGGCTGTTATATCTTCTGTCAATATGAATCCTGCAACTCCTACAATTATTTTGAATGATAGCCATCTTAGCGCTACAGAGTTGACTGGAAAGACCTTGAAAAGGGGTGACGTGCTGAAATTTAAAGCAGTCAACGACATTCCTGTTATGTATGTGGAATTTCATCTCAAGGCTCCCATCTTAGTGGAGTCGCCCGGTAGGCCTTGAACAGCTATTCCCCCCTCTCATTCTGGATTACCAACTATATAAGCGTGTCACAACCTTACAGAGTAACAGTCGCTAGTTTTCATTTAACCATGTGTCTCGAAGTATTTCCGCCATACCTCCGCCGATACGAGCACCGCATCCAGACCTACAAAAACTGGACTGGTGTCATACCTGCAGCCTCGCTTGCACGGGTTGGATTTTTCTACCTTCAAGACAGCGATGAAGTGCAGTGCTTTTGTTGTGAAATTCGTATCAACAAATGGGTACCGGAAGATGATCCTCTAGGGGAACATTTGCGTTGGTCCGAACATTGCGTCTTTGCGAAGATGTGTAAAAAGTTGCAACAATTACAAAACGAGTTAGAAGAGGTCAAACAATTTTTGGTTGCGGATCAACTTAACATAAGTGATGCCTTACAAAGAATTAGTGCACTAGACTTGACAATTCCTAATTAATGTATTTATACTTAATAAAATGAATTTTTTTCGTTGTATTCATTGTCGTTGTTCCTTTAGCCGTCTTCACAAGTACATTCTTCTACGCCAACGAGCGAGCATCATTTCAACAATATGAATCTCACAACCCCGCAGTTCGTGGAGGTTCTTGTTTGAAAGGGTTTGGAACAAGGTTAAGTCAAGGTAACCATCCAAATACGATTTAGCCTTGAACTTAAAAGCAGAGGTCCTTGAACTTAAAAGCTGAAGTCCTTGACTTTAAATATTTTTTCTTTGGAGTGTTCTGAGACAAGGTCAGGTCAAGGTTGCCACCCCCCACCACTCGACCCGCCACCTCCCACCAACACTTAGCCTTGACCTTAATATTTATGGGGGTGGGAGGTGGCGGGTCGAGTGGTGGGGGGTGGCAACCTTGACCTGACCTTGTCTCAGAACACTCCAAAACACCCTACTGCGTTTAGGAGACAGATTAACGCTCTCACATTCTAAATACATAAGATGGATTCTGATGGAGACGATAGGAGACAGATTAACACTATCACAATCTAACATTAAGGGAGGTTTAGGGAAGGGAAAGTCCACGGACTTAAGTCGGACTGGTTAGGATCGGTAGACTCAAGTGACTTAAAATGGTGGAGAAACCTGCTTAAATACTCTCCGGGCGGCTTTATCGGTATAGCGAAGCTGGGTTCCCATGGAGTGGGAAACGACGCCGTCGTTTATTCAGCGCGACTTCGCGCATAGTGGGTGCCTTCGCGTTATCGTAAAACCGAGCGCCGAATAGATGTAACGCTCGATTAGGCAATGTACAAATTTAATACATTTTACGTATAGTTAAGATTTGCTGCAGAAGCTAGCGTTACATGGTGATGCTTCAAGATACTTTATTGACTTGTCATTATTTTGTTGGGTGATATCTTTAACGATCACAAGGCTACTGGGATCCCAACAATACTCCCCTCCCCCAAAAGAAAAGGTTGGCCTCCCAGGTAGGAAACCTAATATAATCCAGGATAAAAATAGCAGGATTATATTTAGCTACAAAACCTCCTGGATCTTTTCAATAATTCTTAAAATAGTAATAACAATAACATAATAATGATAACAATGATAAAAGGTAATAATAACAATAATAAAATAATGGATAACGGAACGCAATACTACACATATGTTGTCACTGGTTGTCGAGTGTGACCTGTTGATGCAGCGTTTTCTCCTACTTCAGAGATAAAAGCTGAACCGAGAGAAAAATAGCAAGCGTATGCATGAAAAAGTAAAGAAATGATAAGCAACAAACAAATAAACACATGGAAGTGTGGAAGCTTTGTCGATCTAAAAAGTAGGCGGGATCAGACGAATAAAACTGATTGTCCCGGCAATGTCTTCCAGTAACATGTAGTTATTTGTGTGCTACCAAACTTTGTAAGTATGTTGCAACTGCGGATGTGCGAAGTCGACATGCGACCGAGCACAAGGGTTTACCAGACCAGCGAAGGTCGTGGAGGCACGTGGGCAGCAAGAGCAAGTTGCGGTTGCAACTACGGATATGCGGTGGTCGACATGTGACCGAGCAAGAGTAATTGCTGTACATACCAGACCAGAGTAGGTCATGGGTACACGTGGGCAGCTATAGCAGATGCGAATGCCACTGCGGATGTGAAAAGGTCGATAGGTGACTGAGCACGAGGGGTTGCTGCACGTACCGGACCAGCGTGGGCCATGGATGTATGTGAGCAGCAACAGTAGGTTGCAGTTGTAACTGCAAAAGTAGCCAAGAAACAAAAGTTGTGCTAGAACAAGATGGCAGTGCATAATTGCAAGGGAACATAGGTGCTTGACATGCAGATGCACAGCAGACCCGCCAGAACAAGATGGTTATGTCTGAAAATGGAACTGCGTCGTGCAGGTGAATGTAAATTGTGCCAAAACAAAATAAATTTGCCAGAAGAAGGCTATGCATATTTACATGTGAATGTACATGGTTTGCATGCGGGTTCAATATCTGATGCACCAAAGAAAGATGCCGATGGATGTATTTGGACTACATGCAAGGGAAAAAATGGTGCGGAAGCAGTCGGTGCACGTGTCTGACCAGCGTAGGCGATGGACGTAAATGAACACCGAAAGCAGGCCGTGAATGCGTACAGGCAACAATAGCAGGCCGTTATAGTTAATAACAGTGCTTTGAACCTTGGGTAGTGATGTAAATTATCTGGATATTTATTTTTAGGGGTATATACCGGGGGTATTTACCCGGGTAAATACCCAAATGGGTATTTATAGCCTCATTTACCAAATATAAAGCTAATCTAACTAGTATAATTGATTGGTAAGTAAAGGTGCTCTATTCGAATTTTATAAAAATGTAGAATAAAATAGCTTCAGTGAGAACGTTTACTACCCAAAATAACGATGGGGATATAACTATACAGGTTGCCTAAAATTGTGTGGAACCGAAATATGCAATTGCCTAGCTACCAAAGTAGTTACTGCATTTTTTGTTTCGATTACTCTTATGGCAAATAGTATTTGAACCTTTTCCAACTCATGGAATTGCCACCTTCATTTCTTACGTTATAATAAATCGATTAAACCTAATATACCTTAGTGCAAAGTCCCTTCAGTAAGAAGATATAGGGCCTTGAAGTTTAATTTTTTATTTTTTAATTTCCACAAGTGTAGAGATATCGATTTGAATTTTGGTATACATGCTTACTATTATGTACTGCACTAACAAATTTTTTTTTCATAAAATAGACTTGACTGTAAAAGGCACCTTACCTATCTTTGAAAACTTTTTTTAACTCTAACTTCGTTATCATGTTTTTGAAATTTTAGGTTATTATCTGAAAGAGAATTAAAAAGCACAAAAATAATGTACTCTTAGTTCTTAAGCCTAAAGGCAACCGTTTACCTTAAAATGCCCATCAAAGGTTTTTGGTTGTCATTATGACGTGCAATTATCAAGTAGCCATGATCACAAAAACAATGGTCATCTAGTAAAAAACAATGATAAAGCAATTAATTACATTAGTGACATAAGAATTTGTTCTTTTATGTTTAAGAAAATGCCGCTACATAACCAATTTTCCAATGGTGAAAGGTTCGTTGTCACAGCATTTTCGTATGCACAAAACACAAAAAACTGATGTCACCAACGTCATTAATTGATTACTTGTTGTTGTTTACTAGATTACAATCATTACCCATTGTTTTTGTGATCATGGCTACTTGATAATTGCAATTATTAATGACAACCAAAAACCTTTGATAGGCATGTTAAGGTAAACGGTTGCTCTTATGCTTATGAACTAAGAGTACATTATTTTTGTGATTTTTAATTTCCTTTCAGGCATTAACCTAAAATTGTGGAAAGTGTTACAGATAACGAAGTTAGAGCCAAAAAGAGTTTTGAAAGATAGGTAAAGTACCCCTTACAGTCAAGTCTAGGTAATGAAATTTTTGCCATTAGTGCACTACAAAATAGTAAGCATGTATACCAAAATTCAAATCGATATCTCTACACTTGTGGAAATTAACAAAAAAATAAAAAATTTCACTTTGAGGCCCTATAACTTCTTACCGAAGGGACTTTGTACTAAGGTATATTAGCTTTAATCGATTTATTATGACGTAAAGAATCTATGACTAATTGGTGTCCCATTCTTTTTGGGACACCCTGTATAACAGCAATGAAATAGCATGAATAAAAAACAGAATTCAATGGTTGAATAAGAGAGATGAACCTAGAAACAAATATTTGAGTAGACTTGACGCTCATTTTAATTATGGCATTATGTCAACTGAACATGCCTACTAAAATAATTTGTTAGTACAGTTATCTCTTTCTTACTCAAGTATTATGTGCTTTTGTTATACATAATTATGGTGTCATCGGTATACAACTTTGTTTATATAATTTTGTGATTTTCTTTGCCTTATTAAGATTGCTTCTTAATATGTATATAAGTATGTGTTATTAATGTTATTATTAATGTTAATAAATATAAGGATTATTTAGTTAAGGTTAAGTTCATTTTTCAAAAACGAAAACAAGTCCGAAAATAATGTACCAACGATATAAATCCCCTCAATCTCTGGAGTCAGAGCCATCACAAATTTTTTTATGAATTCAGACAAGCGTAATTTATTGCGCCTCTGTTTATTCCCACAAACTTCGGCAGTCAATGTTTTTTCCCGATAAACAATTAATTTACCTGGCTGAATGCTTATTCAATGTTACATATAAATTGTTATTTTACATAAAATATTTTTTCTACGACCACTACTAAAAGTAGGCCTTTTAGCGCTAGCTTTTTTCACTAAAAGTGACGTTTTATAATTTAGCGTGTTTAAAATGAGATCAGCTGTTTACTTTTAGCACATGTGTTATAAAGTGAAGTGAGGTTATAAAACTACAATTTCGAACTGGAAGTGAGGCTGTAAAGTTATTCTAGTTATTTCTTGCATTAGAGGTAAAGTGTTTTTTAAATATTTAAAGCGTTATGTAATGAATAAAGTCAGATGTATAGTATTATAATTACCTTTGATAACTGACTTTGACAGTACTGGCTCCATAAACATTCACCTGCGTGTCAAGGCCATCTCTTTATTATGACATAAATAATAACTGTCATAAATGCAAACCTTTGTTAAATCGACATTTATGGATTAATAACAGAAAATTTAAGGTCGTAGAAAAAATATTGTATGCAAACTCGTGCTAAAAGTGTTATTGCACTCGACATGTTATGAAATTCAGCCTTCGGCTTCGTTTAATAATTTTCATGTCGCGTGCATAAACATCAACTTTTAGCACTTGTTGCATAAATAACTATTAGTGTATTTATATGTAGTTTATTTATTAAGATAACAGTATTTTGTGAGTAAAAGTTAGCTTAGCTTTCTAAATATTACAAATTTGATAAATACCCTCTTTTTAGGTATTTACCCGTGGCAGAGGTAAATACCCAGGTACCCATTTATAAATACTCTACCCACTGGGTATTTACCCGACCCACATCATTAACCTTGGGTGATGCAAGTAAATGCTTTGGGAAGAATGGAAGATCATTATTGTTTGGAGAAAAATATAGTTTATTACACTTGTTCTCATCATTTGCGAGATGTGTGCACAAAGGAGGCTGCCTTGAAGGTGCAGTAGCGCAAGCTTTGTGAACGTGTTCCTGTCAGTTTGGAGAAAATTGTTATTTAAATTGTAGAAATTGCAGAGAATTTTGTTGAGATGTTTAGTAACGATAGGAGATCTGTACAGAAGGTTCCATGGAAGTGCCAGAACTGACCTATCGATGGTTATTATACAATAATTTTAGTAAGATGGAGTGCAAGTAACATTTATAAATTTATAAATGAGGATCGTAATTGTACTTAACTTGTAGTATTCTTCACTGCAGCAGCAGGCATCCGATGAGTATGTTCAGCTTACTTCTGCTCGTTGTGGATGGTATTCCAGCTAGGCACTTTACTGCAGGAGGTCTCCGGTAGCTGCATACCCTCGCTGAAGGAAGTTTTTTGATGAACTCGGCTGTCTAGAGTTCTGTAGATAGTCCAGTTTGACGTTCGGGGTCACCGGATATTAAGAGTATTACTGGTTATTGGTTAAACGTAAATAATTAGTGGAAAATATCACTACAATTTGGAGAATAGAATTAAAATGCGTGGTGATGCTTAAAGATATTTTATTGACTTGTTATTATTTTTTTTGTGGTAGCCTTAACGACCACAAGGCTACTGGGATCTCAACAGTACCTTGGTATAGTAATAGACTGTCATCTAAAGTGAGATCAACATATAAAAAAACAGTGTTAGAGGACTCATTCTAAAATTTTATAAACTGAGGGAATTTCTAAATGAGTCGCTCCTTATCATTATACAGTGCGTAAATTAAGTATGGAAACGGTGGTATTATTTGAATATGGCCATAGATAGAACTCTGAAATTTGGTATAGAAGTAAAACATAAGGTTTTCTACTAATATTCGTGGTTCCAATTATCGATCGTTACGACTGCAGAATGGCCAACTTGATTATTTTTGTAAATTGAAATGGGGGTCGAAAGTACCATCATTAGAAAGCTGTTTTTTTGTAGAATCCAACGACGTAGCACTTGATATGGCAGTTTTGAAAAATATCTTCACTATACCAAATTAAAGGTTGTAGATAAAAATTTATTAGATAACTGAAACCGATAGTAAGCGCTGAAAACAAAACAATGCCACTGTTGTTTAACAAATATTGAACGTCAAAAATTATAAGTGTTGTTTGAATTTGCGTAGTTAGTGAGAATGTACCATGGAAAATCTTACAGAAAAGGAGAGAATAGAGATTCTCATGATGATAGGGTATGGTGATACAAGAAGTAGTTATGCGGAAGTATGTAATTTATTTAATACAACATACCCGAATGGTTAAATGGGTATTCTCCATAAATGTACTGTTTAAAGTTGAAAAACAAAACAAAGCATTCACCGCCAACTAAATTGTTAGCAAATCTGGCAAGCCGTTGAAAGTAATATTCTCAAAGTTTAATTTGGTATAGTGAAGTTACTTTTCAAAACTGCCATATCAAGTGCTACATCGTTGGATTCTACACAAAAACAGCTTTCTAATGATGGTACTTTCGACCCCCATTTCAATTAAAAAAAATTCAAGTTGGCCATGCTACAGTCCTAACGATCGATTAAAAAATTGGAACCACGAATATTAGTAGAAAACCGTATGTTTTACTTCTATACATTTTATGGTATTTGTAACATTTTCCCCCTTTTTATCCATAACTACAATGTTCTTAAAAAATTGTTTTATTGATTCTCGATTTGGTATTTTGCACCCATAAACGCTTTATTGTAAAATTTTTTACTTCTCATTTGCATCGAATTCAGGATATCGAAGAGTTTGTCGCAGTTATCTATCAATTCCACTGTCCCCTCGGCACTTCTTGGCAATGCTTTAAGGTGTATATACGTTTGTAGACCTGCTGCTACAGTATGACTTAAAACTTGTACCGCCAATTTTACCTTCATCTTTTTAAAATTAGTGGGGTTTATATGGGTATCTGTTAGCTTGGGTGCTACGCGCAATTTTTGTGTTTTATCCGATTCATAAAACTTTTCGATTACTTCCCACGAAGCAGTTTTATTATCAAAGTGAAAATCATGTTTTGAAAGTATATTTCTAATCGCTTTAAAAATGTGAGGAGTATCAAATACGTAATAAACAGTTTTAGAATTAATTTAAAAAAATGGCTTTTCCGGAGATACATTTAAAATACGTGATAATTTTATAAAATTGGAACCCATATCTGATACAAATGAGCACACATTTAAGCCAATATTTTGAAGTTGCTTAATGCTTTCTTCTATAATAGTTCGCCAATCTATAACTTCGCAGCTGCTATTAACGAAGAAATACCCCAAAGGTTGTTTCCAATTAGCAAATAAACCTCTTGCCATAATTACTAATACATTTTTGGCTGGAAGTAATTTCTTTTTATCACTAGTGTCATGTAACCCTATTACTTCCCAGCTTCCGCCCTTCCGAATCGTTTTTTGATTCATTATGTTATTAACACTCACAAAAGCTAATAAAACTACACCGATAAAGTGGTAATGCTAGGCACGCGGTAGCCAAAAGCAGTAGAGTTAAAATGCAAAGTTTACTAGTCAGAAGGCGGAACTGCAGTCCCGTGACGTCACGAGTATGGGGACACAATTCGCTCAGGAGTGTCGCTTCTGTATCTTTAGCTTTGTTCTGTGGTCTTGGTATGCTGTGATTTTCGACTCCATCTGCGTTTTGATTTTCGTCCTCATTCAGTAGATTTTCTGAATGTGTCTTCCATCTCTGAAGAACTACTTGTCTATTAGTAATTACTTGTCCTTCTCCTTGTCTTATTATAGATTTGCTATTCCAGCCACTTCTGATATTTCAGATTTTGTTGCAAAATGCTTTTGTTTGGTTTGTATTTCTCATTTCTGAGATGTAGTGCACTTGATTCTGATATTGTTTCCGTGTCTTTTATTTCATGATTCTTTATGCTCTTTGCCTTTTGCGTACATATTCTTCTCTACTAGCTCTTGTGTTATGCTGTATCATTTTATTTCTAGCTTGCTGTTTTTCAGAGCTGGCTGTTCCGCATTCCTCATCATACCATAGTTTGTTTCTATCGCTAGTACTCCTTTCCCCCAATGTTCGCTTCTTGTATCTTTGTCCAACTCTCAATTGTTGTCACTTGCTTCGTGTATTGCATTTCCTATCTTCCCCTGGATATTCGTCATGAGCCTCTCTTTTACAACTTCTTCACTTAGTTTCTCCATATTTAATTTGTTCTTAGTTTTTGTGATTTGGGCGTTGTTCTTTGTCAACTTCTGTTATTGCTTTCACTAAATAGTCTTTGAAGCATGGCATGCCCCCACCAAAACGTGGTCTATCTAATTTTCAATATCTTCTCCTGGTGCTTTCCATGTTGCTTTGTATATATACTTATGGGGAAAATAGGTGCTGCTAACCACCATGTTTTTTAATGTTGCGAATAAGGATATACGTGTTCCTTTGTCGCTGGAGGCGTACTGAAGGTCTGTATGCTGCTTCTCTTCCTATTTTAGCATTGGCATCTCCCAATACCATTTTCATATCATATTTGGGTATTCTGTCATACACTTCTTCTAGCTTTTTCTTTATCAGATTTCTTCTCTGTGGGAGCGTGAAAGTTTACCAGGGTCACATTTCCAAAGGGGGTTTTACATCTCAATACACATATCCTCTCATTTATTGGTTTGAAGTCTTTAGCACTTTTCACGTTCATAAGATCAATCATTGGTTTGGACAGCACGTCTGCACAATTTTTTATAAATGGAGGATCTATATTGTCGCTTCCAAGACTTGAATCAGATTTCAATGCTGAGAGTACATTTTTAACTTCCTCCTTGTCAAACTGGACGGAGATAATGGAAAGGGGTTTCTCTTGTCGTCGTCGAGTCGAAGTAAGCCATTTGGTTCTTGCGTATAGTTCATCTTGAATTGTTTGACTAGTGAGTTGGAAACTTCTGATGGAGAGGTTAGAGTTTTACCGAATTCTGGACAAACCAGAGTAATGACTTGTATATGTGAATTTAGTATACATTTGGTATACTTGAAGAATTGGTTACAGTCACCATTTACAACCATTTCCTCATATGTAGTTCTGGCATTTATTAAGCTGGATTTGAGGTCGTTTGAGGCAATTGTGTAGTTGAGATAGTCTTGAGCTTTCGGTTGAAACAGTAAGTATCCCACAGGAAACGCTTTTTCTTCATTTTCTTTTTTATTGAGTAGTTTACCTAAGGTTTATCTCGAGGGCTTCTTTCCATAGTTAAAGAAGCAAGTTTGTTTGTTGTGTCAGTGATAATCCTTTATCTAATAGACTTGTCTGTCTGGGACGCTGGTCCGTCCGGGACGCTGTTTCAGCAGCCAAACCGTAAGAGATAGAGAAAAAGTTATTAAAGTTATATGTTTGGAATGGTCATGTTAGGTCAGGAACCGAATTTCAGTCACATGACACTTCCGGTTTTCGAGAAATCACGTGATTTCCGTCCGTCCGGGACGCTGTTTCAGCAGCCAAACCGTAAGAGATAGAGAAAAAAGTTATTAAAGTTATATGTTTGGAATGGTCATCTCAGGTCAGGAACCGAATTTCAGTCACGTGACACTTCCGGTTTTCGAGAAATCACGTGATTTCCGTCCGTCCGGGACGCTGTTTCAGCAGCCAAACCGTAAGAGATAGAGAAAAAAGTTATTAAAGTTATATGTTTGGAATGGTCATGTTAGGTCAGGAACCGAATTTCAATCACGTGATTTTAAAAAATATTATTGTTTTTATTTAATACGCGTTCTATTTGAAAAACGATCTTTTTTGTTTTATTAAATGAGACATTTGTCTCACTGGTTGCTAGTGTTTTTACTAATTGACCATTGTCTTTACATGTTATCTTTTGGGATGAAGTTTAAGCTTTTTAAGTTTCTTCTCGATGAGGTCTCTGTGATTATAATGTGGTCACTAGAGCCAATCGGTTGCTCATACTTAGTGGAGTTTATGAAATTTTCACCGTTGGTAAAAAGTAGATCTAAAACAGACGGTGTCTGAGGTAGTCTGAATCTCCTCAGGTTTTGAACAAGCTGATGTAAATGTACGTTGTTATACATATTTACAAAAACAGATGTTTGACGCCTTGATTCTGGTAGATCTATACTGATGTTTGACCAGTTGATGTCAGGGAAATTAAAATCCCCATAAATTAAGACGGTTCTATTCTGATTAGTGGCAAGTTCAATGTTTTTGGTCATATCTAAGTTGTCAGGAATGTTAAAATTCTGGGGGATGGTCGACTATGACAAGAAGAAATTAAACATCTATTTTAATGTCAATCCAAAGAGATTCTATGTTTAAGTTGCCATATCTATTGTTAATTTTGGAGGTAATTATTAGGTTTTCTGTTTCATTAGCTACCGTAAAATGAGGCAACTTCGTCGGGGTTTTTGTACATTTGCCGCGCTGTAACCATATAGGAATTTTTCAGGATAACAAAATGAGATGATACCTACCAGTTAGGGATGGACAATTATTATCCGTCCTTTGGTTTTTATAAATAACGTTTATACGCCCGAAAAATCGCTAAACAATTCCTGACGAAGTTGTACCAATTTTTGGGCAACTTTGTCATCTAAATCAAATTCGTCTATAAACAAAGTTGTACGTTTCTAGGGACAACTTCGTCATGGTAGATAAATAATTTTGGTAACTTTATTATGGTACATAAATAATTGCATCATTTTAAAACAAATTTAAGGTTATATAAAGGCACAAAATGACTGTGGGTTAAATTGTTTCTCTCCATGTAACCCACCATGAAGTCTTCACCAGGAAGGTTGTCACGAAAAATCATTGCTTTATGTCCTTTTTTATCAAGATAGCCTTTGATAACCAGTCTTATTTCTAACTTTGTTAATGGATAAGTCCAAGCTGAAAGTTGGTTTATGGCACCAACAATTTCCGCCTCCTCCAAGGTCGTTAAGGCTTTTGAGCGGTCTACTGATTTAATGTGTCTACCATGCCACTTGTCTTGAAGTGTTGTTCGCGGTATTCCATGTTTTTTGCTGACAACCGACACCGAGAGGCCATTTCCAATATCCTTCAGTGCGTCTTCAACTCAACTAACTGGGGATCATAACACTGGTAACTCCTACCTCCCAACACTTTTCTGCTTTTATTCGGCATTGTTACAGGAATAGATATACTTCCGAAGCAAACACAACGGAAGCGAAACGGTAACTGTAGATTTTGAGGTTATGCTTACACAATCGTACATCGGTTGCCAAACTGACGAAGTTGCCTAAGATGACGAAGTTGCTCCGTTTTACGGTATATATACCTATATGCATGCTCCACCCCCTCCGCATCTAGATCTGTCATTTCGATACAAGGTATAATTGGGTAATACCAGGATTTTGTCGGTGATGTCTTGATGGAGCCAGGTTTTAATTAAGATAATAAATGTAAGTAGTGATTTGATGACAATAATTGAGAGTTCGGTTGTATATTTGTGTATAGTTTTTATTATTGTAAAGGTCTTTTCTAGTTTTAATTTTGATGTTTTTTGATAACAGTTGGTATGCTGCGAATATATTTGATTGTCTAATCCAGCTCCTCTTTATCTTGTTTTACCTTCAGTTCTTCCCTGACGTGACTCAACTAGTCACGCTGCATTGGCAGTTGGTCGCTATTTATGGCAACTTTGCTCGTATTTGGTAGTTTGGATTTGGATTTTAAAATATTTATGGCATAGTTTTGATAAGGCAAACTTACTGTAATGGGTCGAATTTTGTTATTTGTTTTTTGTGCTAATCGAAGTAGTTTAATGTTATCAGTTGGTACGGTGGAAATGCTGGTAATTATGTCAATGCATTTGTTTTCGTATACCAATTCCTCAATATTGAAAATAATAATTCATTAATTATTTTTTCCTTTAGGGCTAAACTTCAATTTGGTTTTTAAATCGAACATCAGCTGTTTGAGTTCGCTTACTTCTGATCGCTGTACAATACATTTGTCGCAATGATAAGTGATATGTCGATCAGAACACGTGGAATGCAGAGGCAACCTGCATTTATTGCACTTAATTTCCTTATCTACATTTAATTCACAAACTGAGCATTTGCGTATGTAACTCATAGTTAATTGTGGTATCACGAGACAGAGCATTTTGAGAAAGCCACTGCATTCTTATCAAAAAAGTCCCTGAAGAATGTAGAAATTACTTTTCTCCGTTTTCATAAATAAGTAAGTGAGATATAGCCACAACATAAACGGTAAATCAAACTTTTGTTTATAGCTTGAAAACAAAAGATGATAGCCAATTTTGGTTTCAATCATTAAACTTTTTCGAAAAAAGAGATTGAGAATGCCGGTTTATTTTCCATATCCCCTATAGTTATCGAGATTCCCTATGAAAACATCCAAATTTGCCCACCCTGTATATACGGCTACTCTCAGTCCCACTTACAAAATGTTAGTCATGCCTACATGTATTCAAGTGCTATTAGTAAAGTACTTCCCAACTCTGACGGTCAATTATAGTTTTTGGTTATAACTGATATTGTACATGATTCAATTTAACTGGTCAAATTAATAGCAACGAGTGTGTAAGGTGTTTCAAAATTCGAGCCCACACGGACTATAGGATGGTGTTATACTATAAAAAGCAAAGAGAAAGTTCCTTTACGATTTTTCAATTAAACCAATACTTTTCGAGTTACTGTGATTTGAAAATCTAAAAACAGTAGAAAAACATTCAGCAAAAGGTTGACATCCTCAATACCGCTCGAGTTAAATCTACAGAGTGGATTGTTAGGTGATCGACTGGTCAACGTGATCTTATATTCTTTCATTTTTATCGATTTCATTCACTTGTTTCTTTTTATCCACATCTTGTCAAACTGTGAAAATGCTGAAAAAATATTTATGTATCCAGCAACAAGATCTCTCTGAATTCTTAAATAAGGTACCTTTAAATGGTCGCCAAACTACGATTTTTATGAACGATGGAGTGGGCCTCATTTCGTATTAATTGTTGACGAATACCTGAATTGGCAGAGGAGGTCCAATTGCCTGGTCGCCTTGTTTTCCTGATCTGTCATCGTGCAATTTTTTTATAAGGATATCTAAAATCTCTGGTCTACAAATCACTTGTGGCTAATATGAATGAGTTGCAAGACTACATATTATATAAAGCTCTAAAAATAACACTGGAGATTGGGTGAATGTACATCTCAGTCATGTCTATTAGAAAACGACGGACTTTTGTAATTTTCAAATTGACCGTTGTGCACCCTAATTGACACAATTTTTCTATGTTTTATGCTACATTTATTAACAAAACAATGTTGATTACAAGGGAAAAAAATCTGGTGTAATACACTCACACAACTTCCTTTTACAGTGATCTTATAATTAGCCAAAAATTTGATTTTTAATTTTTTAGCATTTTACAAAAATTTTCAAAAATTACAAATTCTACAAAAGCGGTATAAAATAGAGCGTTAGTTGAAGAGACAAATTTTGTCTAAAATTTTAAGCTGAATTAAAAAATGTAATAATATACCGGGTGTTCTATTTAAAATAGGAGTTAATTAAAAAAATAGAAAAAAAACAAAAGAAACCCATTTTAGAGGCATTCAACTGGAAAATCACCTATCTCGCATCGATACACATTAAAAATGTAAAGTTTGAAAAAAATCGTTAAGAGCCATTTTTGAAAAAATCTAAAGAAACTGAAAAATCACAAGAGTAAACACCTACTTCCAGTTATGCGATTTTCTTCAAAAGCTTGCTGTTGCATCTACATAGTACACAAAACTTATATATGAAGTTTCAACGCCATACCTCTTTTCGTTTTTGAGATATTCTGTTCACAGACAGACAGACAGACCAATGAACAAAAACATGTTTTTTGGGTTCAGGGGACCCTAAAACGTGAAGATCTGTTGAAAACTCAATTTCGAATTTTTGAGGTGAATCCAATACTTCCTTTATCGTAAAAGGAAGTAAAACTGGTTGATCTACAATTTGTAATTTTTTTTAACTCCATCCAAAAAATAAAGACATTTCTCCATTATAAATGGTATTATGAACTTACTCATTTCTTTAATAATAAAAACAATAATTGTATTGTTTATTAACTTTATTCTTATTTCAGAATTATAAATACATTGGAAGAGTTAGCCTTAGAACTAGCCTTAAGTTAAAAGTGCTAATTTAAATAATTTCTTCTTTCTCCTTTCTGATATTCCTAACAAAACACAACACATTTTTGGCATTTTATGTAATGTCTACTAAATTTATTTGGGGAATATTGTGTGTTAACTAACTTTTATCAATTTTATTTTTGAAATTGTTACAATTACTACTACGTAAATGAAAATTAAGCTGCCATTTATCCAAATTGTTTTTAAAATATGTTTCTATTAGTAGTTCATTTTATTGCTTTAAGTTTACCTACTTTTATTATGGTACACGTCAATTACATTCATGGAAAAGTGCTCTTTGAAGATACAGTTTATTATGCTTTTAAAGTGGTGTTTATGTTTACTATTGTTTCAATTTGTGTTTACATAATACAAAAAATAAAAGTGATTGAAATATCTGGATATTAATTTTATTCATTGCAATGATTTAGAAACATCCCAAAAGCAAAACTTTTCTTATCTGAAAAGGTGTTTATTAATAGCCTCATCTAAATATTATGGTAGCAAGTTAGTGCAAACTTACAAACTGAAATAGCACTAATAAAATAAAAATAAAAAACGCTTTTTTAATAATGTTCGAGGCTTAATAAAACATTTTCTATTTGTTTCAAAATCTCACACCTAAGTGGACCAATAAAAAGTAATAAGAACGTAAAATTGTTGTTGGGTAAGAGAAAAAGAAATCTGTTTCTCTCCTTTTATCTATTCTCCAATTTTACATTACTACAATGAATAAAATAAATTTCCTATTGCAATGAAAAAAATCTATAAGATATGTTGTTTCAATTTACAAAAAAATAGTTATCCTTAGCTTTTGTTAATGTACACAAATAAGCTTTTAATTTATGGTATCTACCATACACTACTTAACAACATAAATAAATAGTATTCTATCTGTTAACGAATTCTTTCTTCCATAAGGCTTCATTTTGGCTAGTGTAAGGATCTACGAAAACACATGTAAGTAAAAGAATCATTTATGTATTCTATTTGTAAGAACAAAAGTATTAACATCATTTATATGCAACTTTAAAATTGATGTTTTAACTTTCCTACATTATCACAAGCTACACATATAAAAATAAACTCAACAACAAATAACATACTTCGTTATAAAGATCTGTATCACAACTTAAATTTTATGTACTTATAGGAATTCTTTAGAGGTAAAAGCACAAGTAAAATGTCGATTTAGCTATTAAGATGTATGCACTAACGTAGAATAGAGCTTTCTTCATCCGAATGTTGGGCATCAGTTAACAATTGTTCTGTATCTTCATCCATATGTCTCTGAGGAAATGTATAGCCGTCACCCAAGCTGAACCAAAAATAAGATGTTATTACATTTTAAGTCTTGCAGAAACACTAATTACTCTGTACGCATACGCATGAGGAAATAGTGTCATGAGACTTTTTCCTCAACTTATTTTTGTTGAAAGGCTCAACTGCAATAACCTTTTATGTTTTCATATTATCCATTTTTTATTACAGTATTCAGCATGGTTTAGGAAAATTACAACAAATGCTTTTTTGTAATAGCTCCATTAAAATATTCTGGTATAAAGTTGATACATATTTAGAAATTCAATAGTGCTAAACGAAGTACAGGCAGACCTGCTGATTGCTGATTTGATTTTACGCGGGGCACCTTTGTGCTCCCTTTTCTTTGCGTTCGCGGATTACTTTGCCGTTCGCGGATGGTATTGCCAACTGTTTCAACTTTCACACACTAACGGCCGGTCTTATGAAGGCCACTAATCTGACGTTAACTTTAATTCGCTGTTAAAATAAACAAAAGCACATAAAAATTTGTTTGCTAATGAATAATATGTCATAAGCGCCAACGTTTCGATGAGCTTTTGTTTATTTTAGAGGCGATTTAAAGTTAACGTCAGATTAGTGACCTTTATAAGACCGGCCGTAAGTAAATAAAGCAGACGTATGCGGTTTATGTCATGAACACCTAAATAACATTATTTATCAAGAACTTGTAAACACACTTATCGAGCTTATTCCTTTGAATCTCTTATTACCAAATCGGACCTGAAATAAATTGTAAAATTATAACTTGAATAAATAAATGGACATTCGAGCTCTAGATTCAAGTGGCAGACTTATGTTACGTATGGAATTTTAGCTCAAGCTTTACTATCTTCTCGAGCGTTTCTGCCGAAAATTCCATTGAGTTTAAATTTAAAAACACGGAAAACCATGTCGTCAAAGCTTAAAGTTTCTGCTTCAGATTTGCCAGACAAAAAACGCAGAAAAGGTTTGGGTTTTTGAGGTTGCATAGTATAAATAAATCTAGTTAATGGAACCTAACCCCGTTTTTATCATTTATGTGTTTACTTGCACATTGAGGTTTTGCGCTTGGCGGCATTCTTCTGGAACGTAACCCCCGAGAACGGCGAGGTCTGCCTGTACCTAATAAAAATTGTCTTAATAAATGAACAGAGTACATCAGAATTGGAAACGGTTCACAAGTGTCCTTATTTTTTAAGGTGAAGCAAAACTTTATAAGAAACAGCTATTGGGAATTGAAAAATACGTTTAACTACAAAAGAACAGTCATGTATTTCATTATCTACAATTTTGTATTTTTATTTTTGATTGAGTCATAACAGTTTAAATATTATATTTCGGATATGCGAGACTTGTACCGTAAGTGATGCCTGTTAGCCTGGAAAAGCCAAACAAAATAATCAAGGAAGACTTTGGTCACTTACTGCTTTGTTGTGACAGTTGTTTATTAAACTGACAGGTTCATTCATGTTGAAAACTATTTTTAGTGTGGATAGTAAATTAAAACCAAGAGTAGTTATACAGAATTTTTGAAAAACGAAGGTTGTTCTGCCTCTGAAATTCATGGACGGTTTTTAAAAGTGTTTGGTGAGTCGACAATTGCCGTTAGTATTGTGCGTAGATGAGTGAGCAAATTTCGAGCTGGTGAAATCGATATTTTTGATAAGCCATGCTCAGGAAGACCGGTTACTGTTGGAACTGATGAAACAAAATTGAGTATTAATGCAACGATTCGTGAAAATCGACTTGTGACTGTTCGAGAAATTGTTAGTGCGTTGTGATCGGGACACAATGTTGTGGAGAAGATTATAAATGATCTTGGTAATGCTAAGGAGTGTGTTACGTGAGTTCCTCGACAGTTAACCGAAGCACGAAAGGAAAAAAGAATGGAGATGTGTGCTGATCTCATAAACACCTTCGAAGAATGAGGACCATCTTTTTTTGATAATGTGACTGGGGATGAAACATGGATGTCTACATAGAAACAAACAATCAGTCAAAAGAATGGCGTCACATGTCATCACCACGCCAAAAGAAATTTAAAGTGCAAACTTCTTCAAAGAAAATTATGGCAATTATATTCTGGGACCGTCAGGGTGTTATTCTTATCGATTTTCTCAAATCAGGGACCACAATAAATGGCCAGCGATAAATAGTGACGTTAAAAAACCTTAAAGAGGCCCTTAGAAAAACAAGACCTCAGAAAAGTTTAGATATCATTGTCTTACACCATGATAAGTCTCGAGTGGTGTAGCTTGAACAAGCGTCCACGTTCGATCAGCAGAGTTAAGCAACGCTCTTTCTGGTCAGAACTTGGATGGGAGTTCCACGGCTGCATCTCTCGGCGCCTCGTGGTACGGCTATCACGGAAAAAAGTTGTTCCCGGCGGTTATACAACATCATGACAGTCGTTAGTGGGATTGGAAGTCCTCATAACTGCACAGCGACGCTTATAATTGGCCTAACGGCTGTTGGCTGAGTGCTAATTAAATAATTAAATAATGATGCAAGGCCCCATACTGTATTTGCTACTCAAGAGGCAATTAGGAAGCTGGGATGGTCAGTTATGCCACATCTAGCATTTAGTCCTGATTTAGCTCCATTGGACTTTCATTTGTTTGGGCCAACGAAAAAAAGATGATTGAAAGAGGTAGAACAAGCTGTAAAATAATCGGTGAAAAACGCGAATGCATTTTTTTTCAAAGTGGATTTGAGCAATGGGTTTCAAGGTAGCACACATGTTTAGAAAGAGAGGGGGATTAGGTTGAATAATAATGATTTGTAGTTCAAAGTTTGAATAAATATTAGTACGAGATTTCTCTTAGATATTTCTTAATTTAACGGTATTACAAACCAACAGACATTACTTACGGTACAAGCTTCGTAAAAAACTATTTTGCAATATTAAGGTGTTATGGTACACTAAATTATGACTACATTTTGAATACAGAAATGATGTTATTACTAAGGTCCGGACACATTTAATGATAAGCATTTTCAAGCAAATGCTTAGTGGCATACGCTGAATATTTTTTGACAAAATCAAAATTTAGTAAAGATTGTTGTTACTAACATCAACTGTTCTTTGACTTTTCAATTTTTAGAGTGATTGTAATAAACCTTACCACTTTCCATTAAAAAAAAACTAGTGATTTTTTCCAAAATAATTATTAAAATAACTCTAATACTTAATAGTGCATAAGTAATTGAATAATTATTCTTTCACTGTACTGTAATTTAGATTTATTTCTGTGAGACCCTTAAGGATAATAAAACTGCACTCGCACGCCTCGCCTCTAATTTATTATCTTAGTTTAAAAAGCCAGCATAACTACATGTGCTGCAGTGCATCAAGTATGGCATGGCTGCTCCAAGGTAGGAATCAGACTACACAACCAGTGCAGATCGTCCAGGACTGACCAAAATTTCAAACACATGTATTTCTATGACTAAGAATCGACTGTACAACTTTGAATTCCAAACTTGTTTGAAATTTGGTCTCTCTTGACCTACAAACGCATGCGCAATTCCTACTAACAAACGTAAACAAACATACCTAACCTCAAATAATTTTGCGAATACCATAGTTCATGTTATATTGAATAAAAATATTTTCTTCTTCACTTTCAATATTCACCATTATTAGCTAATATTAATAAATTCTGTAACTCCACATTTATTATAGAAATATTTTACATGACTGGTTCCTGAATTCGGACGAGCAGTGTGATTTTTAAATTTTTGGTCGGCGATGGACGATCGCTCGTCGTCAAAGGTAGCTTTAGGACGGTCGTGCAGTCTGATTCCTACCTAATACTATACAATGATAGTCACGCTTCACCTAGTCAACTGCACAGGTGGAATGTTTTCATAAATTTTGCAGGGATATCCAAATTTTATAAAACTGTTATAAGTTTACATGTTTTGTTCTATCTTCACAATGAAAAGTAAATAATTTTGAGCTGATTTAGATTATTTTGTTCTACTCTGTACAATAGGGAAGATTTTTCTATTGTGGTGGGTAAGTATCATCGCCTTTCTATTACAGTAATAATTTGATGGAGCTATTAACAACATTTTCTGCTCCGTTTGCAGCTTTCTGAAATACAGTGTCCATAAAGTGAGCAGTTAGCCAAATGGTAAAGTGACTGGGGTTTGGAAGATCATGAGTTCAAACCTTGCTGCCAGGTAGTTGTTCTTATCGTACAGTTTCTTGCAACTGTAGGAACACCTATGGTGGTCGAGAGCCCTAATAAGGCATTTTTTTCGAAGGATTACTTCTAGTCACCTAGCCAGGGTGTGCCCAAATATGGTTCATAAAGTTATTATATTATTATTAGTTTTCTATCGTTCATTTAATGTTAAATTATTTTGGAAATTAGCTACTTTTGGTTGTTGTTTAATTTTCCGCTACACAATGACCATCGTTTTTGAATTATATTTTACGTATCTCTGAGTTTTTAAGTTACTTTAAAAAAAAATGGTGAATATGGTATATCGTTGGAAATTTCTTTTACTGTAGTTTTCAACTGTTTAATGAAACTCATACTGTACCATTTAAAAAAACTAGAGACCCTGTATATTAAGATTAAAGACAGGAAATATAAGTGATCAATGCGGATTAACTGGAATCAATTTCCATGGCTACCTAAAATTCAAAATACTTATGAATTTATAAGGACTGAAATGATCATGGCCTGCTGAATTGTGTGAAAAAACACCACTTTGACGTTTGTCACACAATTCAGCAAGACGTAGAAATGATTAATGTCATTTGATGTTTGTAATTTTTGCTGTAATGACCACTTTGTATGATTGATAAATCCGGTTTTTATTACTTTATTGTTCATACATTTAACTTGAATGACTGGCTGTTTAGCAGTTAGATGTAAATGTCATTTTGGCAACATCTTGAAAAATTCTTTTGAAAACATAGCAATTAATTAATTTATCCTTGGAAACTGGTTCCACGTGTCCCATCGCTTATCTTACTTTTTGCAGGGTCTCTAAAAAAACATAGTTTTCAATTGTTTTAGTACGTTTGGTGTGATAATTTTCAGATCCAAGTAGAGTTTGTCTTGTATTTCTTGTTCGATTGTTAGTGATTTTGCGTAAGTCATGGCTTACTTAAGTTATTTTTTTTTATATTTAAAGATAAATGTTCAAACATTTAAGTTTAAACATGCTATCATAAAGCATTTATAGTGCCGATTTCAAATATCTAAAAGTATATGCGGTGTTCCATTTAAAAAACCAAAGTGGTGCACCAGTACACGAAAATAATTTGTAGGTTGTATACTGGCGTTTTTTTTATATCTATTATTAATGAAGTTACAAACTGTCTAGCGATTTACAAACACCCTGTATATTCCCTAATATCCTTATCGTTATTATGTAAAGAAAAAGCATAAAATATGTATAAGTATTATTAATCTATTTTAACATTTACCGTAAATACTACCATAAATATACAGGGTGTAACAAAATAAGTAGGTTGGCTATATGCAGTCATGTTCTACTAAGATAATAACAAAACATCCTATAAATATCAGAAATGGAAGTACAAAAGTAATTTCCATAATGGATTTGCCAACGATTTTAAATATTATATGCATACACTACTTATGTAAATTAGTGTGCTTTTTTGGATTATAATATCCATTTATAGACGCCTCATTTGGGAAGGTCAGGTCAAAAAAATTTTGTCAACATATTTAAATCATTTAGCATCAGCAAGCGTTATAATGGTTTTTTATTCCCCATAAAAATTGGTTTAAGTCAATAAATGTAGCTGTTTTTTAGAAAAAAAAAACTTTAATTATAAATCTGACCTCCTGGTATTGAATGTCTAATCAAGCATCACAATTTGTTAAAAACCCCTAACCACACAAATATTTAACAATCGCTAAATACATATTTCGATAGCTAAGCCGTCATTGCTGCCTTGGAGAGAAACTAAATACGACAAGTAGGTCGAAGATACGCTCTTCACTGAATCATCCATCAAAATGACAGTTTAGCTGTCGAAATACGTATTTACCGATTGTAATATTTGTGTGGTTAGGGGTTTTTAACGAATTGCGATCAAATTCAAACCATAGGCTCCAGCAGTGTTTTATTCTAATCAAGCAGTAAACTTTTTCTTAGTGTTAAACAACAAAAGAAATTTATAGTTCTTAGTGACTCGTGTGTTTAAAAAATTAAATTCTAATGCAACTAACATTTATATAAGTAAATTGTATGTATACACCCAACCCACATTCTTTATTACACCCTCTATATACAAACTTATTACAAAAAGTTAAATTTTACACATATGAAGATGTAAAGTGTGAGGGGTATACAAATATTTGCGGTTTTTCACATTTGCAGGGAATGCAGGACCTCTGCGAATGTGGAGGACGGACTGTAACATGAAAATTAATGTCAGAAAAACAAAATGAATGTTAATATGTAGTTAGAAAGTATGAAAAATACACTTACAACTGGAAGCTGAAGGCATAGATCAAGCAACTACCTTTAAAAACTTCGGATGTGTGATAAATGAACAGGAAATCTTCACCGAGGAACTAGATGGAAGAATAAAAGCAGAAGCAGACCACATTATTTGTTGGTAAAGGAAATAATCAAAGTGAGAGAGATATCAATCACAACAAAAATCAGAATTTATAAATCAATATTCACTTCAACTTTAAATTACAGATGCAAATGGTGGTTCCCCTTAAGTAAACAAAAAACAAGTTAGTGAAGTGATGTTTCTCAGGTGCATATTTGGGAAAACAAGAAAAGTTCGATATGAAATGCATATGTTTAAAAGTAAATTCATTAAGTGGCTTAATTAAAAGCAGTTGCGGTGGCTAGGATGAATGTGAGAGATTGCCAAAGATAGCAGGGAAAGCAGCAAAAATGTCAACACATGGTATGAAGCAAAGACACTCGCTCTCGACAGGAAAAAGAGGAAATAAAATTACTGCATGACACAATCCCGACACTAACTGGACGGTATCCAAGAAAGGATCAAGTATGTGAAGTGAAAGATTCTGGTGATTTATTATTGAAAATGTTGGTCATTCGTAAGCTATATAGTCAGTATTCGACTGTTAGGGAGTACAGCTGTAAAGAAAGTTGTGGGGCTGCTACTAGGTTAAAATTATTTTAATATATAAATATAGGGCCACCTCGGTGGTTGAGTGGGCTTGTTGTCTGCTTAGCAACCAGGTGGACATGGGTACAAATCTGGCCGTAGCCGAGAATTCTCTCGGAGCGGCAGTGGATTTGAACTCATTAGTTAAGTTAGATGTAAGTTGTTGTGTGTGTGGTATGTTTGCATGCGGGAGAGCGTAGTGTAAGTCGCGTGCGGCGCATTACCTCCGTTGCACTTCCCGCGAGGTATGAATGGTTAAAACCTCGACACCCCCATGGGTACAAGAGGAACCGGATTATGTATGTATGTATATAAATATAGCTGCAAATAAGAAATGCCTTGGCCCAGAAACCTGTTGAAAATGTTAAGCCTTGCCAGATGAACTAGACAGCAACTAAAAATTCTGTTTAAAATACAAATTTTATAATTATCAATAGCAATTCTGTCCATGTTCATTACGGGATAGGAGGTTGGTTCATACGAATGATAAAAATGAACTTTTTGTGTTAAGACACTTTATTTTAAGTATGTTCTGAGAAAATTTATGTAAAAATAAGGTGCTGAAAAAAAATTTGTACCTCATTCAAGCCTAGCGTGATCATGTGGACACAAGGTGTTTTTGCCAAATGTTTGTAAAAAAGTATTAAAAAACTTATTTTAGGTAATTTTTATACCTTATAATAACACAATTATTATCAATTAAATAACGAAAAGAAAAAAATCAGTTGTGAAAGTTGATGGTGAATTTAAAAAAAAATAGTCTCTCCAAAAAATGAAGAGATACATTTTTCTTTCATTTAATTTATTTTTAAGAAGCTACATCTGTGGAGTGCGCCAATTCCCCTGATTAATTGTATTTCATTACACATTTGAGTGTATCAAATCTTAATTTACTATTAATTTGTTCTAATTTCTGACAGCAATATCTTGTAAATTGCTTAGGAGTGGAAAAATGTATAAGTCCAACTGACATTATCTGATTAAGATTTCATTTATCATCTAAAAATTTTCCTGGGAAAAAACCAGTCCATCCTGCATATTTTTAATGACCTTGCTATTTATATCTGCATTAGAGACCTGTGCGGGTCCAATATATAGGACCCGTACCCGACCCACATTTTTATACCTGCACCCGACCCGTGACCGTGACGTTTCAAACCTGGACCCAACCCGTGACCTGCAATTTAGCACTTTTAAAGCTGCACTTGACCCCAAATTCGAATATTAGACCAGCACGTACCCGCAACTTACTTCAGGTAAAATGCCTATACACAATAAAGAAAGTTATTTTTACACTTCGGTGGTCAAATTATTACGTATAATTTTTTTATACACAACCAAATTTGAGTTGAAAACTTGAAGTGGTATCCGCCACGCGAGCCGTGATCCTTATCCCAACCCGTGGGTATCCGCGGGTACCCGACCTGATGCAGGACTCTAATCTGTATTATAAGTGTTAAATTCAATTTGAAAGTTAACTCTTTCTATTCTCGTAAGATAATATTCAATTTGATACAGAACTATTTCGAAATACTTTTTGAGTTAATTGCAATTTCACCCTGCAAAATGTCTTTATAATTTTTAAAATTTTGGTTAAAAAACTATTTTCGTTGGATATTATTATTGTACTACAGAACTTGCATTGTACTACAGAACTTGCATCAGACCGACATAAAGCTAATACTTTGAATTCTCAGGGAAATTTACTTTTCTAAATACTTCACAAATCATTTAATATATTGAAATTATTTATGCAAAGAGATAGATATTATTTTAGATTGGACTCTTTAGAAGAAGTTGACTTTGCCTTAGGTACATAAACATCCGATATCTGCAAATTAGCATTTCTGGAAATATTTTTATACACTTTTCCACTTATTGTTTGCTGAGAAATGTACATACAAAATTAGTCTTGACATGGAATATCAGACTTCTGTACATATAGGTGTTAGTTTTTACCATTGTGGTTATACATGTCTCAGAAACGATACCACACAGTGGGACTGTTAAATGAAAAAGAAATGTAATTTTATAAACTTGATTTAACACTACGTAACATACGACTTCCGGGATTCATCAGGAGGAAAAGCACAAGGGCACGGTAACTTAACGTGTAAACCACGTCAGAGGCGAAACTCTTCTAACAGTCAGAAGGAGAAAGGCAAGTGCCGTCGCGGTTGAGTGACGGTGGACGAAGTTTAGAAATTAGCACTTTCCATCGCATTAGTGTTTGACGATGGCTGATGATGAAACAACACCCGACTTGAGACAGCGCTGGTGTTCAGAGATGTGAGTTTTTACTGAACGTCCTGTTTCACCAATGCACCACAGCTTTACAAGAGCAAGGGACTCTATAAACACCTTTAGATGACATAGTGTTTAATTTATCTTTAGGTGAAGGAAGAATATGTGAGATTTCGCTCGGGGGTTTAAATACTGTTTTAATATTTTGTTTTCGAAACAAAACAATATTAAGTAAAAGAGAAATAAATAAAAAATCTTCCTTCTACAGTGATCTTATAATTAGCCAAAAATTTGATTTAAAATTTTTAAGCATTTGTCAAAAATTTTCAAAAATTACAAATTCTACAAAAACGGTACAAAATAGAGCGTTAGATGAAGAGACAAATTTTCTCTAGAATTTTAAGCCGAATTCAAAAATGTAATAATATACTGGGTGTTCTATTTAAAATAGGAGTTTTAAAAATGTAATACAAATGTGAAGTTTGAAGAAAATTGTTACAGCCGTTTTTGAAAAAATCGAAAAACTGAAAAATCACAAGAGTAAACACCTACTTCCGGTTATGCAATTTTCTTCAAAAGCTTGCTGTCGCATCTACATAGTACACAAAATTTATATATGAAGTTTAAACGCCATACCTCTTTCCGTTTTTGAGATATTCTGTTCACAGACAGACAAATGAAAAAAAAAATTTTTTGGGATCAGGGGATTCTAAAACGTGAAGATCTGGTGAAAACTCAATTTCGAATTTTTGGGGTGAATCCAATATTTTTTTTATTGTAAATGGAAGTAACAAGTGAAAATAAACGTCTACAATGCGATAGCAAGACCAATACTAACATACGGAAGTGAGACATGGGCCATAACCAAAAAGCATGAAAGTAAGCTAATTGTGGTAGAAATATAGTTCTTAAAAAGATCAAGGGAAAGACCAAATGGGACACAGTGACGAATGAAAGTACAAGGTGGCGCAAAGCCGACTGATACATTGTGTTTTAGGTTTTATGTCGAAGTGATAGTGCTAACACAACTTTGCTATTCGCAACAGTTAGTGTAACTTTTCAAGTTAATGTTTAGTAATTATAATGGAGCAATGGATCTTAGTTCATCGTACAGTGGCAGTTCGGTTTAATTATGAGACTAAATCCATTACACAGACAAAACGCAATTTTCAACGGCATTTCGGTATTCAACCGCGTGCAGCATTACCTTCACGGCCACGTCTGATGTAATATTTAAAAAATAAAATTTGGTGTTTTTGGTTATTATAAAATCCATGTTTTGTTGTTTTAAAAGGATTATTTTTACTCCAACAGTGATTTAAAATGTATCAGTCGGCTGTGCGCCACCTTGTATTAGACAAACACTAAAACAAGAAGGTACAATGGATTTTATTGAAAGAAAGCAATTACGATGGTATGGACACATCATAAGGAAAGACTAGCAGTCACTGATAAAAAAGATTACGGAGGCATAAGGAGGACAGAAGAGGAAACGGAGGAGACCCGTGATCGATGACTTGGTGGATATAGGGAAGAAAGACTACTGCTGCGGGAGGATCGGTTTTTGGAGGTTTGGGTGGCTGTGGATAAAGATGGCAATTGATGGTACACTGTATATCCCTAGCACGGTATCCGTTGTTCGTAAGAGCCTTCTGAATATGGTTTAATTCAGCATTGGGTTAGGATATGGAAACAGATGGATGTACAAGCGAATTGATAATGGAAAGTTTTTGTGTACGATGATGGTAGGAATCAACATGTAGATAGCGATCAGTGTGAGTGGATTTGCGATATACAGAATGACCAAGTTTGCCACTGTGTTGGCAAGAGAGGCATTTTTCTATAAGGGCAGGTAGGCTTGAAGACGTCTTCCCATGCTCTGATAACAAGTGTTGAATTATGACTATGGAATCGGGAATAGGAACTTTAATAAAAAGGGAAGTGACATTGAAACTCACAAGTAAATCTTCAGGTTCAACGCTTATATTGGATATATAAAAATCAATCGCCGTGTCTTAGTAACGCAAAAACTCGAGAACAACTTAACCGATTTGGATGATTTTTTTTGTTTTGTTTGTCTTACTCCCGAGGTGGTTTAGCAAAAAAGAAAATTCGGAAAAATCCAAAGGGAAAGCCGGAAAATTGGAAAATATCGAATGTGTGTTTTTCTATACACTGTACGACTTTCTATTTGCAGTCATACTTTTATGATTCTGTGCTTAAGGGTTTGAAGGGTCTTCCCCATCATATTATAATCCAAAACAACATATGCCGGGTCAGCTAGTATTGGATATAAGTTCATCAAAATGGGCTGAATTGCAAACATAGGATGGAGACCTACTAGTGAACTTTTTGAGGATAGTGGTTAGGTATTTTCCTAATGAGTGAGTAGAGGAATCAATGAGTCTGAGGGGAATGTTTTGTTTATGAATTTTGGGAAGACCATAGAGCTGAGGAGGCTTTGAAGTGCGAGGAATCAACCTATGTTGAATATCAGTGGGAAGATCTGAAGATTTTATAAGAAAAGTGACTTCCCATCCGATTTTGGAAGTGGGGTCGTGAGAAAGTGGAGCATAAAAAGAATCTTAGTGGTGTACTCTGTTCGATCAATAACTACCATAGCATTACCTTTATTAGCGGACAAAATTGAGATGTCGGAATTGCAACGTAAGGTTTTGAGAGCATTCCTTTCATCTTTTGCAATGTTACTTTTAAAGGTTTAGATGATAATAAACACCTGGCAGTTTCAAAGCGGATAAGATCGGCAACGTCTTTAGGAAGCATTCTCACAGAAGATTTTACAGAATTGATAATCTCTTCCGTAGGAATGTTTTTGGGGGTTAGCAAAAAATTCAAACCTTTGGAAAGTATAGAATTTTCACTAGGGGAGAGGGCATAAGAAGAACGATTTATAACCGTCTTAGAACCGACAAAGCACCTTACGAAAGTGATCGAAATGTTGAGTTCTTCGATCTCAATAATGATACGGTCCAATCTCGGAAGTCGTTTGTTACGTAATGACAATGACCATGAAAGCCTCCGAAATTATCTCGATTTAACATTACTATCGTTTCTCTTAAAAGATCTAAGTCCACTAAATTTATGCGATACATAACCAATTACATTTTCTTATTTAGCTCGTTTGTTATGTAATTTAAAAAATTTTTTGCTAAATAGTAAAACCACTTCATTGAATTCTTGATTTTGATAGAATTATGACAATGGTCATGTTACTATTAAATGGGTAATTTGTTCTCGATAGCCTCTTTATTTACAGAAATAACCCCCACAAGTATTACATTGTAAACAGGAAGAAATTTCCAGTAAAAAAAAATACGACAGCATTTATTTTATCTTGAGTCCTACACATACTTCACTTGAAATAAAAAGTAATTAAGACAAACTACTACCACAGATGGCATGTAAACTGATATTATTCACATTATTCATTTTTGTCATTTGTTAAATTGCACTTGTAAAGCAGCATTTTTTTTTAATTTAAAAAGACTCAACACACACAATTTGCAGAGACGCTAAAGTACAATTTTTTCTTAATTCTTCAATCTTATAAAATAAAATATATACACATAATTAGATTTCAATATTAATTTTATGTAAAAACACTTGTACAAATGATTTCTTTATATGTTTTTGCTATAGATTGTAATAGCAGTACTTGATGACAACCTTGAAACGTAATGCGTTTATTCCTTAAGTAAATTCAAGTACTCCAAAAAAGATATTATCTTATAGTGAATGAGAAGAAAGATAGTTGGTACTGTAAACATTAAAAAACCATGATTTTTATATTACCTTAATTTAAAATTTCCTTAATGCATTTTTTAATACACATATAATAAATCAATATTTGTCAAAGAAGGATGGTCTTTTTCAGCACATGGTATACCATAAATTGTTAGCTTTAATATTATTTCATGAATATATATAACTTAAAAAAGCAGGTGTACATGCACTTGAAGTAGTTAGCTGGTTTTTCAAATGTAGTTTTGTATTTTCTGAAAGTATTTCTATAATTGTTGATAATACAGTGTATCTGACAGCAGGTGCACGATAGAAAAATACTAATGATAAATTTAGCTAAGGATTAACATAGCTCTTATATGACTTCAGCTGCGCAGCATGCATTTGTCAGATCTGTTTTTTTTTTTGTGAGCCAAAAACGCATTACATGCACCATTCTATTCAAGCTATATTTATTATTATTGCTTTTTTTGGTCCTCTGTACTGTGCACTGCAGCATAGAAGACCTATTGCTTTTACAAGTGTTGATGGGTATAACAAAAATGTTCAAAGGTTTGGATTATCTCCATAGGGGTGTTCTATTATAATTCATAATTCGTTTTAGCTTACAGTGCCATTATTATTAGTGAATTTCATTATATTGTGTACGCTGTCAAGACACACTGTCTAGTTACACACATGTGGAACTTTTTTGGAATAGGTAGGCTTCCCTTTAACAGAAACTAATGCTTCTTAATATCTCTGCATTCGTCTTATTAATGCTATTGCCCTTTTATTATTCGTTCATGCATTGTTCTTCGTTACCACAGTAAAGTTATCGAATAAACTAAATATAAATCTACATAAGAAAGCAACAAAAATGACAGAAAATTCAGCTGATTGCACCAGTGCAACACTAATATGCAATATTTCGGCATAGAAAGGTTAGTTCAAAATTAATGCATTACTCCCATGATTCTACATTTACCTGCTTCACATGCGCTGGGTGAATGTGCATCGGTTTATCTGCAAAATTGCTCTCATTTTAAATATTAATGTAGCTCGTTTAGAGAAATGATAATATATTTGAAGTTATAAAATCTGTATTTCTCTTTTTTTTTATATTTTTATCTGTTTATCTGAAATAACTCGATCATCTTATTAATATTGTAAAATTTTACTCTTTATTTTTTAAATTTTAAATAAAGAGCAACTGTCAGTCCATATTACCAGATGAAATAATTATTATTTAATAATAATTAAAATTATACCTAACCAGTAAAAAAAAAGATTCGATTAAATAAGTAAAATTACAGAATGATATTTGCACGAAACTCCAATATCACCTTTCAATTTTCATTTCCTCACATAAATTCAAATTTAATTTTATTCTGCAGTATAGTCATGCGACTGCACGTCGAATCAGCACTAGTGCCACCAAATGCACCTAGTTTTGCTATTAGCTGAACTTGTTATAAATTAATCAATGGGAGGAGAAAAATATAAAACTAAAATTTTTATTGTTTATTAAAAAATTGCAATCAAATGTTATACAAAATTTGACAATATAAGGTATAAGTACAGGATAATTTAAATTTAAATAATGGATGGTGTAGTTTCAGATGGACACAGCTTGGTGGCCTCAGTATCACTGTTGCGCGAGCTGTCCAAAAAACTGTTCAATTATAACGGCACATTTTTATTAATATGAAGTTGTTAATTACATAATTTACCCCCATGCACCAGCCAAATTAGCTTACACATCATTACAAAATTCCTTTAAAAGCACCACCAGTGCACATTCATTTTTCACAATATTCCATGCAGTGAGTATCTTAGAATAGTGTACACTGTAAAGTATTTGTTCTGATTTTCAGAACAATCACAAGCTTTTAGGTACAAAACTGTTACAAAGCAGTATTTGAATAGAAAGTGCACTTTTAATCTATATTTAAATATAAGTACATTATTTGTTATACGGCTATTCAATTTTTATTAAAAGGATGTTCATGGAAATGATAGAGAATATATAAATTTGTTTTAAGGTAAAGAAAGTTCCCTTTGTTGGTAGCAAAAATCTGCATCCATTTTACCAAGCAATGATTCATAGACAATTAATGTTTCTTATTAGTTTTTCAATTTCAACGCATCATTCCTTAGAACTATTGTTGACGATACATGTTCAATGCACAAATGAAACTTGTTCTTGTTATCTTGTTAAGAAAAAATCAAAAGTATTGCAATTTTGGTGTAGTTGAAGTGTGATGTTACCACAACAGTTCTGTTCTTTATCTTCTGTTTATCAACATGCCTTTGCTAAAATGACATATTACTTAACACTAGCAATCTTGAGCAATATATAAACCAAACAGTAGCTCAAATGTATATGAGAACATAATTAATTTCAGCGGAATTTTTCATAAATTATAAAGCTTGATTACCGTCCCTCACAAATTCTTTCACAAAGTGTAATAACATCTACAGTTTCTTTTTATATACACTATGAAATGTTATGTACAAAAACAGTTAACCAACATGAAATAGTAATACAACCATACTGGATATAATTAGGAAAATGAACATCATACTGGTGCTCTTTTAAGCCATGAGAATTTCATCCTTTTAAACATTAATTTCTGGTGGACAATTTTTCAAGTTTATGGACGAGTTGGGTTTTACTAGAGCACTTTGACTATATAATACTAAATCTGTAATTAATAACGGTACTGGAAAAGATCACTATACTATTGTAATAAAAAATGACAAAAAACCAGTTGTGTCGAAGTTTATGAAGTTTTCTAATTTTTCAAACTTTTGAGAGAGAAACGGAAGTGACTATTTCTCAGTGAATCACAAAATAATAACTATATTATGTTTCAATGCTAGGACTAATGATCTGATGATTGCATGGTAAATATTTTGTAAACATCACGAAAACAAATATTATATTAACTTAAACAATTATATTGGTTTACTGAACATCAAAATAGTTTTACAATCTTCTTTAACAAAATATACACATTTTTGTTTCCACTATTAGAAGCATCTCAATGACACAAGCTAATTTTTTATTAAAGTTATTCTCATTATATATCGAATATATAATAGTTTAATTCATGCAATAATGATATATTGAATTTTACATAAACATGTTCCTACAGTGTCTCACAAACACTATTATACACAATTGCACATTAACATCTGGTTTGTACAAAAGAACTAATACAGACAAAACTGCCCTATAGAAAAATTACCCTAGCAATTTTTAAACATTAGAACAAGTGAACTGTTTTCTGCTTCAATGTTCCTAGTTTCTATTTGTCATTCAAAAGGTTTTAGGTACGTGTCAAATAAACAGCTGATAAATGATTCACAATGATACTTTTTTAGGTAATATTCATCAATACATAATAAAATCATCGTGAAAAGTTGACTTTAAACAGAATCGGTCACAAAAATACCTCCCCATCTTTAAATTAATTTACAAGACTGGACCGTTTTCAAAAACTGATGATATAAAGTTATATAAAGATCATACAACAATATAAACAGCCAAATATGTACAAGTGCTGCCCTATGGAAAATAACCTGTGTCTAACTGTTTTTAGGCAAATCGTTTCTATTGTGGATTTATCAAAATTCTTCTGAATCGAAACGGGAATCAATATAAATTAGGAGAAGCTCCCTCATAAGTTCAAGATGCAGAAATCAACTGTAAAGCTTGTAACAGCAATTTTTGGAGACATCAAAGGGTTTTTAAATTAATTATCAAAAGAATGTACAATGACAATTATTAAATTAGGCTAATGGTGAAAGTACTAAAAGTTATTATCAAAAATAGATGAGCTATACTGTGTTGAAAAATGCATCATTCTATGTGGCTCAAGTTTAAATGAGCGCTGAAGAATTTAATTATCTATTTCACCTCTAACCATTTTGATCATTAAAAATATGGATAAATAGCATCTATAGGATATGCATACTGATGAAAAAGAAATGAAGTCAGTTGTAGATTATTTTGCATACACATACAGCTTGTCTGCAGTAACCAACGGGTGTTCAGAAAGTCTTTTACGTCCTGGGCGACTGTGAAATTCAAATGTATGAATATATGTTGGTGGCACTGTAAGTCTATGTCAAGTTCGACGTTATCAGGTTAGGTTATGTGTCAATTTTGACACAAACTGACGCAAAACCTAACCTGCTAAACTCGAATTTGACATAGACTTACAGTACCACCAACATATTATTCCTACGTTTGAATTTCCATAGCCACCCAGGATGTAAAGACTGTTTGAACACCTGTTAGATACAGAAACGATTTGTTGCTTAACAACCACTAAAAATTTTAAACCGTTTCTGTATCTAGTTACCATGTGTACCTAGTACTTGCAGACAATTTGTATATTTACGATATGTACAGCAAAATCTCCAATACTTGCTGTTTCCATTACCACGAATAATTGAATACGTTATTGTAGTAAATGGATATTATAATACAAGATAGAAAGAAATCTTATAAAATATGTGTTTTAATACCTCAGGTGTATTTTCCATGAGACAGCATTTCTATGAATATTTCAACCCATGATAAGTATTCAGTTATTTATAACCAAAGAACAAATTGTTCTTACTTGATATTAAGTAGTAAAAATTTTCATTTCAACCACTGTGTATAATAAACTGACAGAAAAATGTTGATGGCAAAATCCAACTAAATTGGAAAAAAGCATTAAATTATTGTAATTTATTAACTAGAAATAGTGATCCTAATTTTTTTTACGTGATTATTGCTTTTCTACTTTTGAATAACACTAACTTTATCAAACTTCATTCTTTCCTACATTTACATTGTAAATAGCTGTATAAATAACATAGAGGAAACAAATCATAGCCTAAGAAAATGGATGCATCTTAATGATTCTTAAAAATCAATCAATGTAAACTTTGTGGTTAAAATTGTTAAATTAGTATCATCGGTTTTAAATCAAAACAGTTTCACAAACATCCTCTGAATATCTGTTACAAGCAATAATAAAAAAAAACTGAGTCAAGAACTTGTCAATAAGTTTGAATGGAATTTAAATTTTGCGCTACATAAGAGTAACAGTAGTTTTTTTACCACAGCATGAAATTAAAGCAAGAAAAATAACATGAAAAAGTTAATAATCAATATTAACAGATGTTTCAAAAATTGAGGATTAAATTACAAAATATTAATGAAGCTGTTAAAATAAAGAAGAGCTATAAACAATTGAAAGCAATTGTAGATTGATGAACAGATTATTTTTGAATCTTAATTAGTACACTGCGTAACCTATTATTAGAAAGTGCTATGGTTATAATACATGATATAGTAATTCATCAACAAATTTTGATAGTTTGTTTAAATACTCAATAAACAAAGAAACATAAACGAACTTTATTAACAATTAAAACTGATCATGTCTTTTTAATTACAAGAATATTTGAATTTACAAAAGTGAAAAAAAAAACTTAAATATTTTGTGAAAACGGTTTATTTAATTTTTAATAAAAACAAAGAGTAATTATTAAAACTGATCTTACAACTTATATTGATGTTGAAGAACACCACGTGTATGCCTAATATATCATATTTTGATTTTGTTATCACTTAAAATTGTTGTTTACTTCTGGAATATTCTATTTATAACATCAACTTCTAATAATTAAATGAAGAAAACAAATTAATGTTTACTTTACTACACACTGCAATTATAAAAATGTGAAATACTAGTACTTAAAAATGCAAATAAATTCATATTAAATAAAAAACTTTGAACTAGTGCAATGCTGATAATGGTGATGCATTTACCATATTTTGAAAATGTAAAAAAATAAAAAATTTATTGTATATCCACATTATGTAACTATCATTTCTTCGCATTATTTTAAGAAATAGTTTGCTATGCTATTAAGATGTGCCAAAGTGAAACTAGCCAACTTACATCATCAAACATGTCAAAAACAGTAACGTAAGTTTTTCTAAAACAAATATTACAGACTACATAACACACTTCACAACTTTTACTTATTTATGTATACACTTACATATTCATGCAATTATGCAGCATTAATGAGTAGGTATGGAGTGATCAAAAATTATTGAAGGTACATATATACGAATAAGCCCCATTCTGATCAAAATTGTATATCATTTTATCCACTCAACCGATCATTTTAGTTTTTTTCTCTTTGTGCTTTCTTTTTATTTTGATTGTAGTCTGAATTTTAGTTAGTGGCTCTAAGTTATAAAAATACAATTTTAATGTAAACAATAAACACTCCGTAAATGTTTAGGTTATGTGACTGTATTTCCACTAACTTACAATAAGTTTTTCCTAGAAGTTTATGGTTCATTTGGAGACTACCTTCAAAATCGCAAATTGAGCTATTCGTGTCAATCTTACTTTGCTAAGTTTCAAGAGAACTGAACTAGTTCAGACTGCTACAGAATAGAAAGAAGTGGCACGTTCAATCATTTTCAATCACTCTGTATAAGCAGGTAATAGCCATAACTCTTTTGCACATACCGAAACAAATCCAAATTGAGTTTTCTTTGAACTTGAGCTTCACGAATGGTGTATTTGCTATGATATTTCAAATAATAATAATTTCGTAAATATTTCTGTATTTTTAAAAATATTCTATTTTAAAAATGATATATGAAGCAAAATAAGAATTTAAAAAAAAATTAAATATTAGTTGTAAAATGAAGGTTCCACAGAACACTGACTTTAAGATTCGTACTCATAAAAGAACTCGTAGTTTTAGTATTGTGTGCAACTGTCGTGAACAAAAAATATTTTAAAAGATAATTTTAGTTTCACCAACAAATTCAATTTAAAATATAATTGCATGTAATAAATTAATGAGAGAAATGCTAAATCAATTATTCAAAGACAAAATATGTAACTACAAGGCAGATACAAACAAAATGTCTAGAAGAAAGAAATACAGAATCTGAAAATAATGCTGTAAGTGACACTTCAAACGTAAAGTCATCGTGCGAATTCTTGCCAGTTGCATGCCTATAGTCCTGTAGCTTTTCTAGTTCTTTTGTAAACTGTTGCTATTGTAATAAATTATAGGAATTGGAAGAGTGCATGCATACCAAGAACTCGCTTGCTTGTTTTTAATCTAGTCACAGTATATTCTTGTTTCGTTGATGGAGATGAAAGCAATTAAATAATTACTATTAATTGCCTCGTGTTATGTATAAAACTTTAAACTCTCTTATTGCTGGCTAAATATGCATGCACACACATAATAACAACATATTATAGTAGCAGTAACAATAAACTTAATAAAGCTGACACGCTATAACAATTTCTTGACTCAGTAATTCACTACTATTATTTCACGGTAAATTATATGCCCTAATGCCCAAAACAGTTATTTATTATTGACAAAAAAACTGCAAATATTTTAAAGTACACTGAATCGTTAATTGTTAATGATGATTTTAAGGTGTTAGTTAACAGAAATATTATGAATATTAGTTTAGAATCACCTAAATTAAGCAGTTCACATTATAATAGCGTTAGCCATTGAAAAATGTTAAAAAAAACATTAGGTGTTGCAAAAAATAACTATTAATACTGGAGTTAGCCATTCACAGCTTCAGCAGCTAACAGCATTTAGGCCAAAGCATTATTCTAACCTGGTCTGTGTGGAGTCCATTGAGTGATAGAAACTTGGCTGATGTCGAGACTGAACAGGGTACGACACACCATCACCCAAACTATAAAAATAATATCATGAAGAGTCCACACCGGCCATTACTTTTTTATTATTACTGTTTATTATTAAATAACATTTTTAATGCGCATTATATACATTTATTAAAACTGTTTTTTTTATCGTATTTAAGTTCAGAGTTAACCCATTTAGTATGTACTTTACACTATAACAACATACTTAGAAGTAGATTAATTAATATCTACTAGTTTACCGTTATTCAATTGATCAAATTTATACTAATGATGTAAGACATAAACTGTCAAATAAAAGCATCACTATTTTTTAAGCTACACAATTCCACAAGTTGAGTTTTTGAATCCATATTTAAAATATTAATTCAAATATGTACGACTCTCCTTTTTTTCTCATTATCACCTATTATACTCGTCAAAATTTGAAGTGGGACACCAAAAAAAAGGCTAGATTTCAAAGCGCTCCAGAATGCTTAAAGATCATCCCATGTTAATAATTTTTTCGTATTTTTGAAGGAAAATCATGCAGATCTCATTGCATTTGACGAAAATTCTAAATGCTCCAATACAAACTTTTATAAAGAGCATTAAACGTAGCTGTGTCACTTCCATAATATTTAGTTAAGTGCATGGCATTAACCGAACACCCTGTATATTTTGGGTTTATGTCAATGTTTAGTCTAGTGTGTCATCTATGAAACGTTTTTTTATTTTAGTTTCTATCTGCAGTATTAAAAAAAATATGATTTTTTGAAATAAACTTAACATTTTCCAGTATAAAACCATTTTAATGCTTAACATGAAACAACGAAATATTAACATAATTAAAAACTTAAGTGCTAATAATGTGTGGAACCCCCTCGACCTAACTGGTTCTTCACAGCGTTGAGGCATGCTTTTTATTAGATTGTTAATACTCCGGTTTGGTATTTGCGCCCACTCTTCCAAAAGAGCATTTTGTAACCCATCCAATGTTTGTGGTTGATTGATACGAGCAGAAACTCTTGTTTGTAGAATGTCCCACATTTGCTCAATCGGATTCAGGTCGGACGATAAAGCAGGCCATGGCATTCGATTTATACCGTGGGTTTCAATATACTCATTCACTATACGTGCCCTGTGAGGTCTTGCATTATCATCAATGAAAAGGAACTCGGGGCCAACATTTTCAGATATTTGTGAAACAATCGGTTGTAGAATTCTTTCTAAATATACATTTGCTGTCACAGTTTCATTGAAAATAATAAGCTCCGTATGGAAATCAGTTCTTATTCCAGCCCAAACCATCAGGGAGGGTCCTCCAAAAGGTACATAATCGACCATGGCATTTTCATCAAATCTTTCGCCTGATCTTTGCCAAACCTGTATTTTTTGGTCATCTGGATGCAAACAGAACCTGGACTCGTCGGTAGATAAACATCTATTCTATTCCACATTGTCCCAATTCTGTTGGTCCAAACCAAATCTTAATCGGTTTCTTTGATGGTCCCTTGTCCATCTCGGGTGTTTAGCTGGACGTCTGGACTTCAGACCTGCTTCTTGGAGCCTAATTCTAATGGTTTGTGGAGTAACCTGCACATTACTGACCTCTTGTAATTCTCGTCGCCATTGAGTAGCATTAATTGTCCTTTCACGAAGCGCCAGCCACAGGATGAATCTATCGTTAGCCCCTGTAGTAGCTCTCTGTCTGCTGCCACCATGAGTATAATTCGGTGTATTATTTTGCCGATACCTTAACCAATCCCTATGAACTTGACTTTTTTTAATTCCAAACATATTTGCAGTTCTTCTTTGTGAAGTTCCCGCCTCTATCAGGCCAATAGCCCTGTTTAATATAGCTTCATTTAGACGCACCATGTTGGCAAACAATGTTTGATGTACACCAAATGTCAAACACATTTTCGATATTGCTTTTAAAACCAACTTTGAAATTTAATATAGTCAAATAAAAATATTGATATAAAATGTAAGGATTAAAAAAAAAATCATATTTTATACGTAATATACTATACTAAATATTCACATCAAATCAAAGTATGCAGGGTGTTCTGTTAAAGCCATGCACGTAACTAAATATTATGGAAATAATACAGGTACGTTCAACACCCTGTATAAGAGTTTTGTTAGGATTGTTCAGAATTTTTTTTAAAGGTAATCAAAGCTGGAGGATTTTCCTCCAAAACTGTGAAAACTTGACCAACATCGGATAATTCTTAAGCATTCTAGAGCATTTTTAAATCTAGCCTTTTTTTTTTTGGTGTTCCACTTCAAATTTTGACGAGTATATTGGCTTTAAAGAATTTTTGCCCTTACAAAAATTAAAATACTGTTCATACTTTTTAAAGTTTAGACTAGGAATCGATAGATACGGATTTTTTGACAAATACAGATAATTATGTCCACTCTGAAAATTTTCAATATTTCAGTAATATTTTGCTTTAATCTATTGCAAAATTAAGCGTGTTGGCCCAAGCGACTTCATATTTTGGGCTATTTTTTATTCTTAACTTCATTCATACTGAAAAGGAACTAACCTGCACATTGCGTACATAATAATTAGGAAAAAGATTTATGCAATAACAAAATAAATAAGAACATCCTAAGTGACTCTTTATGCTGTACATATCAACAAAAATTAATGTACTTGCACTGCAATGATCGGCAAATCAAATATTACGTTACGCATGACCAATATGAAAATTCCTAATACGGGATAGCTTACTTCATTTGATGTTTTTCCATGGGACAGAATACTTTCCGATTAACTAAAAATTAAAATAAAGATGAAAGAAAAGTATGAGATTCCAATCGAAAGAAACTGACGTTTGAAACAACTAAATGCCTAATTTATCTTGCACGATAGTTCGCAAAGACTTATATACTAAGCAACTTTATATTTACTTTCGGAAGTTTTAAATTGAATGCCTTTAATTTCATTTAAAAATCGGCGTATTTATTTTTGTGCACATTTAACCTTATTTTTCCAAGTTCAAAAATTTTGTATAATATTAATCATCAGAAAATCCAGTGTTTGTAATCCCTTTTTTTAAGAGTGCTGTTTTTGAGATGCATTTTTGAGGCATTCTTGTATGTTGTCCCATATCTGCTGTGGTGATATCTCGTCATGTATAGCAAATGGCACCAAACCTCAGAAACAGCATAAATAAGGGTCAAAAACGCTGTTTCATCTATACTGTTTTAATCACATTAAGGTCATTATTTAAAATCAGAAGCTCCACCAAATGAATACAAATACATCAAAACAATAACAAAATTTTTATCAGATACTGAAGTGCGTTAAACAGTGTATTTTGTAAGTGAATGTACCGGTTCTCCCAGACCTCCTTTCAATGCTGCGAAAAGTGCAACATTTTTTGAAGTTTTGTGCCGATTGCTATGGTGCTGATTTTATTAATTGTTGTTGAAATTGTAGCAGGTTGGAGTTTTCCATGTGCCGAAGAAAGAAATAGAATGTTCTTGCATTATCGACAAAAATTCATATTACGAGAATATATGTAAGGAGGTAGAAACAGGTCAAACCAACCTAGAGACTTGTTCAGGATAACATTTTTAACTAAGGACGGCAAATAACTAAGAAATCACCAAAACATGGACACTATACTGTAAAACCTTGTACCAGGATGAAGACGATAACTAAATCAGAGACTCTTTATGATGAGTTAGACAATGAAGAATGGGGTATCTTAAAAAGTGAAATTGAAGCAGCAGCCCTGAAAAAGCTCCTGGTCCAGATCAGATTATATCAAAAATGCTTCAGACGGCAGGAGAAATAGGCACTGAAGTAATGCATTGGCTCTGCAATAAAATATGGCACACTCGACAATGGCCAGATGATTGGACAAGATGCTCAATAACAACGATCCACAATAGGTGACAACTATTGCACCATTACACTAATCCTACAAACTTTCAGCCACAAATTTCAGCTCAACAGGCAGGTTTTTGAAAAGGAAGAAGTATGCATGAGCAGATTCTGAACATTCGGTAGATAATTGAACAAGTCTTTAGATTCCAAAATTCAATAATCAACTGTACATACGCTTCATGGATTATCTTAAAGCCTTCGACAAAGTTAACAGGAAAAGTCATATAGGAATTAACAAAATCAACTCCCACGACTTCCAACAATGTGGTGTCACACAAGAATGTTTACTTAAATGTTCAATGTGTATGGAGAAAACAACAAACCAACTTTCTCAGATGATACAGGCCTGTTTCCAGCTTCGGCACCTTTCAATAGCGAACACCACTACACAATGGATGATTTTCATGTATAGAACTGTAGAGTATAGTAAAAAAAATAAACTCTGAATAATGGACACCTTCAAATTTTACACTACCATCATGGTACGAACAAAGTGAGTGCAAGATGGGTCCCAAAACTTTTGAGTGTTGTCCAAAAATAAAGACATGTGGAATGCTGTATTGAATTTTTGGCACTCTCTGAGAGATAAGAAAAGAATTGTCACAGGAGATGAATCTATGGTTCTGTACCATGATCCCCTGTCTAAATGGAAGTTTATGGAGTGGCAGTATCCTGGATCCTTAGTCAATAAAAGCAAGAGTCACAAAATATCAACTAAAGATCATGCCCACAATTTTTTCGGATTCTCAGGGAATGTGTCATTAATGTACAAAATGAATGATGCCATCAAAGAGAAATGTCGAGAAAAGCTGTCAAGGGGAGTGAGGTTATTGCATGACAATATGCCACTGCACACTTCAGTGTGAAGGCTGCTATTCAGCTATGTGGTTTCCAGGAATTAAATCATCCCACATACAACCCTGACCTAGCTCCTAGCGACAATTTTTTTCAGAATTGAAGTCGGATCCAGGTGAATTTTTTTTACCAGCAATGAAGAGGTCGTTTCTGCAGTTTTATAATGAAAAATAAAAATTGTTTAATTCTATTACCTCTTTCCTACTCTTGGACCGGAAACGTTTGGACCTTACCACGTAAACTGTTTTAAGCAGTCAAATTGTTGAAAAATTGGAAGTAGTTAACTCACTAGTGTTCCCCATCTTAATGTATGACCGAGTCCTGGACACTAAGAGAAAGTGGGAAGAAAAACATCAAAGTGACTCAAATGTATTGCTGAGAATACTTTGAACGGCACATAGAAACCAATATATCAGTATTTCACAAACTCAATATCCAAACATTTATCGGCCACTATTTCAAAACGCATACTTAGATATTTCTTCTCTTAAGTGATAATTTGTTTGAAAGCATTCTGATATTACATAATTACAATCTCGTAATACTTCAAAAAGAATTCTATGAAGATTCTCATTAAGTAGAATCTACTGATAAAAATCATTGTCTTAAAAAAAAGTAAACTGCATCGTGACAGTCAGCTGCAAATAATTTGTGACATTAACTAGCTGATGTGGAAAACAGTACCTATTGTGCAGCAATTAAGGCACCTACAGCAAAAAAGCAGATGGTTCATTTTAGTATTAATAAAAAAATTAAATTCCCAACAAGACGCTAAACACATGCTTATGAATGACACATATAATGAATGTATTCAGTAAAAAATGTACGAGAAATGAAGACTAAAATTATATTGAAACATCCATAACAGTTGTATGAATAAAAGCACGAAGCTAATGTGCAAGCACCTCAAGCAAATAGTGTAAAAAAAGAGCCAGCACTAATGAATCCCAAAGAAATAAATTAGATGTAATTTTCCATTTTATAAAACTGTAGTTTAAAATAGCAGTCTATCAGCATCGATTATTTCTGATCACTACCAAAGAGGCAAGGTCTATGTCCCGGCACTGCAGATATTTACAACAAGGCTGATGATGATGATGACTTCTGGTTGAAAGCTATTCTAAGCAGCAAAATTCTAAAATGTATGCACGATAAAACAGAACAAATCTCTTATACACATCTATCCCAGTTTTTCATTTATAAATTTCGATTATCTGATAAGTATTGTAATCATTAAACAGCAGTGTTATTACTACTATCAACTCTCTTGAACATATTGTTAGAGAACAGTTTTTTGCTGTTATTTCCATAAGATTAACTTTAATGTAAACCTTTTAACTATAAATTGATTTAAGAAAATTGTACCAGTCTAACTATGCTTCACTTTAATAAAAATTTATTTCTGATCTTGTTCATATACATACAATGAACAATGGTAACTGGAGACAACAGAATGTTTTCCCATTGAATGGATGAAAATATCATGTTACTCCCTTCCTCAAGATGTGCATTTCCAATTTAATTGTTTTTTAATCAAAATTACTTTCATATTTTAAATCTTCGACTATTCTAATAACCTGCCAATTTCTGTTAGTAAATGTAAGAAATTAAAGAATATAAAATAATGCAGTACTACTTTCGAATTTTAAAATCAAGTTTCTGCAAAATATGTGAACACATAGACCATACGGAATTAAAAGTTAAAATTAGTATTTATTAAACAAACCCTACATAAAGATGTGTGGATTCAGTCATATTATAATTTAATATATTTCTGAGACTATATACAGAATGTTTAAAAAATATTGTTCCAAACTTAAAGTAGTATGGGACGTTGAAGCATAAAAATTTTGCATATAGACTTTTTCTTTTAAATCCCTCCTCGTTGAGTTACACCCTCCTAAAGCGGATGGTTATATTAGATTTTAAGTACATTCATCGCCCACAATTCATCGCCTCTACAATTCATCGCCGGCACAATTTATAGTCCACAATTCATCGCCGGCACAATTTAGCGTACCTAATCTGATTGCGGTGCGTACAACAATGAATTTAATTAATCAACTAATAGATCAAGAACAAGAAATAATAAATACACAAATAATAAATTGCCTTGACTTACCAATCTGATGAAAACAGCAGGAGCGGGATTGACGGAATTATAGCAATTTCGTCTTCAACAGAAATCGACTGCTAGCTGTTTCACACATTTGCAGAGCGCGGGTTACACGTAAAGCGTTGTCTTAGTTCGAGGGTGGTTAAAAGAATGGTGCGTTTCCGGAGGAGGACCAGGTATATGGGTTGTTATGCATTCAAGGCAACACATTTTAAAAATACGAAAATTCATCATTGTTGGTCCCTCTATCGGTAATAATTTTAACTAACGCCGTTGATATAATATGCAAATGCGGAAATAATTAACTTATAAAATAATAACTATACTAAAGCTATATTAACCTAACATTTTCCTTATAAAAATTCTTATGTTCGTTAGCGCCCAGTAACCAAAAAATCATCTTATAATACGTACCTCGTTAGCTTTAGAAAAAATAAGAAAAGTTTCTATGTAGGGGGAGGGGGAGGGTTTAGCATGTATTACTCTTACTGGGATAATCAACTATATTCTGGATTACATACGCGGCATTGCGCATAATACTGCCTATTAAAATTAAAATTTTCTACTAATGCACCAAATAACAGTTATATGCTCTACCATCTTTTTGGGAGACTAGAAAGCACCTCCACGTGGTGTCTCCTGGGTAACGCTAACAAGTTTTCATTAATAATAGATTGACTTATTATAATAAAACACAATATGTCGTTTAAGCTAGTTTTTCATAGCAGGGCGCGATCAAGATCCGCTATTATAAGATGATTTTTTGGTTACTACAATTTTTATACGGATTAGGTACATTAAATTTTGCCGGCAATGAATTGTGTGAGCGATGAATTGTGCCCGCGATGAATTGTGCAGGTGATGAATTGTGGGCGATTAATTTACCGGATAGGGTTATATTAGACATTTTTAACAGATAAGGATTTCATTACACAAAGATATGTACTACAAATCCTGATTTATTTAAAAACTTTCTAAGATCTTTTAGTTTTTTCGCCAAATTAAATTTTTTGTATAAAAAAATAAAATACATTACGATGCGTGGCACAGTTATTTAATAAAATGCCTTGTACGAGCCTTTACCACTGTATACTTGGCATAAATGCTTTAATAATTTTACAATACTTGTTTTTTTTCTAACCTTGGTCACGTATTTATTGAAGTAACATGTTTATAATGTAGATTGTACACATTTATTGTAATTATTTATGAAAATGAAAATCCCTACAAAAATAGTGTAAATTACAAAACTAAGTGAAAACTAAACCTTCAAATGCAAGACAGTTGAAAATTAGACAACTGTTAAAAATTTGTAAAGCTGGACGACAAAGTACTTTAATTGAAATTACAGCCCGCTGGAATCAAGAAACAAATGTGCTTTTCCAGAGAATGTTGCAGAAAATGGATTCAAAAGTCTGGTTTTAAATTTTATATCTTAAGGGTGCAATGGTTACTTTAATAAGTCGAAACTGTAGGATAAAGAAAAACCTTTACTAAAAGAAATTCAGAAAAATAAGTTTGGCTTGGGTAAAGAAAAGGAATTATGGACAGTCGATAAGTGGAGCAGCAATTTTTAGTGTCAGATCTAAATTTGATATTTATGTTGGAGACTCTCGTAAGAGAGTAATTCGTACAAAAAAAGCAGCATTCCATACAGGGCTGTAGAGTCGGAGTCGGAGTCGGGAGTCAGAGTCGAGGAGTCGGAACTTTTTGGGTGGAGTCGGAGTCCGTATAAATTACCCGACTCCGACTCCCACTTTACAATTTTTTTTAAAATAAAAACACCAAAAGCTAACAAATTATTTGAACGAATGTAGTACTGACAATTTGAAGACAGACTCAGGGTTAATAAAAATCGATTTTTCTTTATTTATGGTAGTTTATGAAAATGCACGTGCACTATAATTCATAGATCCACGAGTGTGCAGAGTGTGTTCTAGAATCAGAATTCCTACCAAACTATTTAAAAAATACCGACTTTGTCCTTGTACAACTTAGTAGACGGTTTTTCTATATCTTACCAATAACTGTTTTATGTGATTAACAATAAAACAAGCATAGTACGTATTATTACTATTATTAGTATTACGTCTAATTTCTAACTTATAGTGCACCTTATTTTTATGTTTTAACTGTTTCAAAGTTAAAACAGTTTCAGCATTCTGTTATATCGTTACTGTTCATGGTGGTTTTGTTTAACTGGCAATATTTGAAAGGCACTTCTTTTGTGTATTTGTATTGTTGATTTAGCAATATATAAAAAATATTATTTATATATATTTATATACTTTTGATAATTAAATTACTCCATTAAATTCATTATTTTAATCAAATAATTTAAATCTGCTCAACCCTGCCCAGACCTCAGACTATTTGAATTTCCTATGACTCAGTAAACTTGTATTATGTAGGCAGGTACCCTTTATGAAAATAATCTACTACAGAATGTAGTGAGTACTGTTAGTTTAGTAGGCAGGTAAGAAACTTACTTGTTATAACAATGGCATTTGCACGTTTATGAAATTTTGCATTGAAATGTATTCTTCTTAAAGTAAATTTTATCCTTTTCCTCATTTACGTTTGTAAACCTCTCTGTGTATTTGTACGTGAAATCAGTACGTTGCTGGAAACCGTGAATGAAATATTTGTAAATATGAAATTTATTATAATCAACCACATTCTGCACAACTTGGGAAATTCGTCATTAGCCGGTAAAGTTTATCAGGTAGATGAAAAGGAATAGGAGGGGGGTTATCAATATTCTAATACTGCCGGAGTCGGAGTCGGATTCAAACTACTAAAATATCAGGAGTCGGAGTCAGAGTCGGATTTTTTGTTACCGACTCCACAGCCCTGATTCCATAGACTCTCTAAAAAAGGACTAAAATTTCCCCTAGGAATCATGATTTAGGTTGCGTGTCAGCTAAAGAAATGGGATGTATGGAGTTCATAAAGGTTCATAAAGGTATCGTCAATTCCGTAAAATTCCAGATTTTGAAGAAAAGTTTATTACAAAGTCTTGAAATGCTGCACTCTGACCATGATTTCAAATTTTACCAGGATGATGAGAAAACTGTGATTGGAGAACCACAATATGAGGGTTTTAGACTGGCCTTCTAGTATCCCCGATTTCGATATAATTGAAATGTTAGCATACGATCAAAAGTTGTTTAAAAAGTGTCCCCAAAGAACTTCACCTGATTTGAAAGCCAAACTGCTAGAAATTTGGAATTTGTTTACACCAGCGGAATGTGAATCACTAATTTTACATATTCCTAATAGGATTAAAGCAGTTGTTAAAACTAAAGGCAATGTTACACCATATTAGTTTTCCATTATACTATTTATCTTTGTTGAGATTTTCAGTTTCATAACGAATTACAATAAATATGTAAAATCTACATAAACCTGTACGAAATATGACCAAAATTCAATTAAAAAACAAAATGTCTCACATTTTAATTTACTACTTAATTGATTATAATTTTTAGTTAATTGGGTTTCGTTCATCATCAGTAGTACTGTATTTTAAAAGAAAAGAAACCAATTATTTAGTAGTCTTCATCTATATATCATTTTCTATCAGTCTCTGTCTTCGATACTAATAGTTATTTAGTAAGAGTAAATTTAAACTCAACATATCAATTCTGAACAATCAAAATAACGCTCAAAATATTTGCTGAAATATTGTTCCATAATCACTCTACTCAGCGCTTATTGTCTCATAGAATAAAAGTATCATTGGTAATAAATAAAAGAAAAAGCATACATACCTAGAATTTACTGGAATAAACCACGTCTTTGGGTTGTCACCGAATACTTCTTGGAAATTGTGGTAAGCGCCTAAGCTAAAGCCATTCTTATCTGGTCCAGTGCGAAAAACTGCTGGCCGAAACGCCTCTAAATAAAACATAGATGATAAAAGTACTCCATAGAATCTTTATGTTTACCTAAAGTTGTGCGATTGTGAACAACTAGGTAGCAATGGTAACCAAAGAGGGACACTAAACTTACAGCAAACATTAGTGCTACAAAAAATAGGAAAAGTATGTGGAACTTTCCCATTCCTTCCAAATCGCCCTAAAAAACAGAGTAATGTTGTAACATACAGATTTCTACACTTAAATTTTAAGTTGTATTTTCAATTTATTTGTGCATAATACAATACTTTGTTCATCTTCAGAATAATATTTCAAAAACTAACATGTGAGCAAACGAAAATGAAATCAAGCTTGGCTTTGAAATATTTGTTGTATGAATAATATGTTGGTGGCACTGTAAGTCTATTAGAAGCAATAAAACGCAGTAGTCTTCTCCGGTTCTTTGTGAATTTTGTATTACTACCTCGCCTTCAGCGCATAACCTCAACTTAACTTAAAATTTGAACACGTGGTTTCACCGGTTTTTAACCAGTAAGTTTTTCTCTTTACATTGTACACTATTGTTAACCATATGCCTCTGTAGATGATCATTTTGGCCTGAAGATGAAGCCAGTTTGGCTTCGAAACATGTCGCCTTTTTAATAAATGTACGTGGAGAAGACTACTGCGTTTTATTGCTTCTAATTAAGACACCTCCACTATCAGCATGATGGATCACCTCCCTGTGACTGTAAGTCTATATCAAATTCGAGGTTAGCAGGTTAGGTTTTGCATCAGTCTGTGTCAAAACTGATGGAAAACCTAACCTGCTAACCTCGAATTTGACATAGACTTACAGTGCCACCAACATATTATTCATACAACAAATATTTCAAAGCCAGGCTTGATTTCAGTTTCGTTTGCTCATATGTTATATTATTTTAGTTTCTCTGAAGAGGTTAGTCAGTTAAGAAGAACTATAATAACAGAAATGGACAGTACTTTTCTCAATTGCATGGAGTGTTTATTTTTGGATTATATAAAGTGCTTAAAAATATTTTATCTACGATGCAAAGTAGGCCTTTTAGCGCTAGCTTGTTTCACTGAAAGTGACATTTTATAGTTTAGCGTGGTTAAAGAAATCAGCTGTTTACTTTGCACATCTGTGGTATAAAGTGAAGTGAGGTTATAAAACTACAATTTCGAACTGGATGTGAAGTTGTAAAGTTATTCTAGTTACTTCTTGCATTACAGGTAGAGTGTTTTTGAAATAATTAAAGTGTTACGTAATGAATACAGTCAGATCTGTAGTATTAATAACTACCTTTCGTAACTGACCTTGACAGTACAGGCTGCGCAAACATTCGCCCGCGCGCCAAGGTCTACTGTTTATTATGACATAAATTATAAGTGTCGTAGACGCAAACCTTTGTTAAATCGATATTTATGGATTAATAACAGTAAAATTACGGTCGTAGATAAAATATTGTCTGCAACGCGTGCTAAAAGTCGTTTATGCACGAGACATGTTATGAAACGCAGCCTTCGGCTTCGTTTCATAATTTCCATGTCTCGTGTATCAACGTCAACTTTTAGCACTTGTTGCATAAATAGCTATTATTGAGTTTGCTTTAAATTATATATTTAAAAAAAATCATATTTAAGTTAGTAGTATGTACTTTTACTGTGTCTGTATTTTGTAATAACTGCATACTGAGTAGACTTTACGATTAAATACAGACTGTTAAAATTGGAAATAATATTTATACCTATTGCTGCTTGCCATTTAATCATAGAAAATTTGGAATAGCATTGATAAAACGGGAAAATATTATGTCTATGATCTTTTATTGATAATTCTATTGCTCCAGTCAATGTTACTACCAAGAGATTATAATGATTGTAGGTCCAGAGTGCATTGGAGATTCCAGTCTTTTTCCTTTTGCCGCATTTTGCTGAAATTGGTATTTCCATGAAACAATGAAGTATATACATATCGGAAGGATGTTAGTAATATAGACATCTAAAATTGTGAACAGATTCCAGTCTTGCTAGTTTTTTAAGCGTGGATTTCTCGTGTTCTCTGTAATAACGTCATACATGCTGTCAAGAGCTCCTGACAGTCTGCAAAATGGCAATACAGCTCTCAAACTACGTGCATTTCACACTTGAATAGGTAAAAAAGGCAATTGCGTAAATACTTCAAAGTAAACAGTTAAAAAACAATCCAGGGATGCTGGGGAGAAGTATGTATCAGCAAGAAATATAAATGTGGATGCTATTCGATCTCCAAACGAGGTAGGTAAAACAACAATCGAAGTACGAAGATATTTTCTTTATTGTTGAACATTTTTCTAGGAGCATCCATGTCAGTGTCGGCAACGATGCAACTCTCAAGAACTTGCTGGAAAACATACGCATCATTTTAGAATGTTTCATACCTAAATTATTATGCATAAACTTGGTATTTAATTACGGCATTGGCACTGTAGAAAACTGACGGGGAAAGTTGAAGAAAATATTTCAAGAAGATGGTGCACTGTAGAATATATTGTGAAAAGCATGACAACTGTCCAAGAAAAATGAACAAAACAGATATAGACGAGATTGGTCAGTTTATTACATCATTTTCTTTACAGGAAAACCATTACAGCAGGAAGAAATCTAAAAAAAAACCTTTCCTCAGATTAAAGTTCAATGAAAATGCATCAACTTCTTTTAGAGAAATGCAAAATACATTAACGTTTTTACAAGCAAATTTAATTTAAGATTTGATGATACTTGCCGGTATTATGATAAACTTGATGTTAAACTATGTGCTGCTGATGAGGAAAACGAAAAACAATCTATTATGAGCGAAAGTCAAGACAATAAAAAGGTAAAAGATGTTGCTCTGTTCCATTCTTTTGGTTTTAAGCAACTACTTTTTGATTCCTCTCGCATACAAGGCAATTCAGCTACTTTAATAGATGTTTTGTCTAACATAAGCAATTTTGAAGCGAAGAGGGTCCATACAGTTTTGCCAGATAACTGCTCAAATAGTATACCTTAAAATTAACGGAACTAGTCAAAATTTCAGTGAGCCTGAAATAAAGCTTCGGCAATTCAAAAAAGAAAATATTAACTATTTTACAATTTTATTGGCAAAAGAGACATGGCAGAATGTGTTTTCTGAAACAAGCAATAACATATTCTTTGAAACTTTCAAGGACCTATTCAATATTGCTTTTTCTATAAAGTCTGTAAAACCAAGAAAATCGAAAAAAACGTGCCCCTGGGTAGTAAAGGCGTTGATTGAAGATGGCTGCTTATAGTGATGCAACCATAAAAAAAACCGATCGTTGAAAAAAAAACGAGCAGTCTGGTTTTTTTTTTAAAATAGGTTTTTTTCAGAATTAAAGTGTAGTGAATAACAAGTAATATTCTTTGGAAAAACAAAAAACAGATATTTCTAAATAAAAATAATACATTTCATATGTAAAGTGCATTATAGAATTTATAATAACAAAAAAAAACAAATATTTCTAAAGAAAAATAATATATTACATTTCATAGCTAAAGTGAATGTAGAAATTATAATAATGCAGAAATTACTCGCTAACAGACATGGCTGACTCCTCAACTGATTCGGAGTCAGTATCCATGCAGTTTACGTCGCCTATGTCACTGTCTTATACGCTTTGCTGTTCTGTGAGTAATACGTAATACGAGTAGGCAGTAGGTATAAAATGTTACTTTTGTTTATTAAACATTTGTCTAGTCTGTGCTGTAGTTTTCTTGAACTTTAAAGGGCATGTAAAATCACAATAAGTTTAAATTTTGTCGTTCGTTTACCTGCTGCCAACCATATCTACCAAAAGTGCCGCCACTTACAAAAATGAATAAAAAAGCAAAAAAAAGCAAAAAAAAAAACCCTTTTTTTTGTAGTTTTTTAAAAGGTTTTTTATTCGATTTTAAAAAAACGCGTTTTTTTACATCACTAGCTGCTTAATTAGAGATTTGCACAAAGATTCAAAAATATCATCTGACTAAGAATTGAAATTTAAATACCACTTAGTAAAACGTCGGTATTTCAAAAAAATAGATATGCCAAAAGACATTATTACAGCAACAAAATTTCAAATTCAAGAAATAAATTGCAGAGTGTTTGGGCAGTGATAAAAGAACTATCTGGCTATGCAGCTACTCGCGAAAAATTTGCAACTGTTATGGTTAATGATAAAAATTTAACCTTTTGTAATTCCCAAAGTATAGCAAATGAATTCAACGGCAATTTCGTCGATTCAGCCAAACAACTCGTAGATGTATTTGATCAAAACGAAGGCGCTTACACTTTACAGGTGAGAAATTCAAATTCGATTTTTCTCAAACCTCTAACTACGGCCAAAGTGAGCGAAATAGTTTCAGCATTTCCAAATAAAAAGTCTGCAGGCAATGATGATGCACCGTTTTATACTTAAAGAAGTATTCGAATTTATACCTTTACCTTTAATGTACCTCATAAATATTTCTTTTGAACTTGGTTACTTTCCAGATTAACTTAAAACTGCGGTTGTGGTTCCCATATTCAATAAGAATAATCCCAATGATTTTAATAACTACAGGTAAAAATATTTTTCAACAAGTACCTATCTATTACTCAGCCCCCGACAGTTTTGACTATATTAAAGGCAAATCGACGCAGATGCGATGACAATAAACTAAAAACAATTGGATCTTTCACGAGCGTTAATCACGCTTTATTACTGCAGAAGATGCATAGCTACGGTATTCGGGCTCCTGCCCTATAGTAGATCAAATCCTAAAATAGTAAAATCGGAAACCAGTAATTCAATGCGGGTTCCCGCAAGGAAGCATTATAGGTCCGTATCTTTTCAGTATTTATAAATGACTTGATTACAGTATTTGCCGATGACACATCCGTAATAATTTCTGAGGAAAATTTAAAATTGCTCACCACCAGTGCCAATAAGTGTGTTCAGTAAATGAGCGATTGGTGTAAAGCTAATCGTATTGTCCTGAATTCAAGCAAAAGCAAGTTACTGCAATTTGTCCTTTTGGAACAACTGCAGATTGTAGTCTCTTGATTAGGTCGGAGAATGACAGAACTGTGCAGCAATTGAAAACTATAAAATTTTTAAAACTATGACTACACGAACATTTATTTTGGAACTGTCACATTTAAAATTTAGCTGAAAATCTTGTTCCAAATAAAAAACTGTGTTAACCCAAACACTGCTGACATTTTATTGGGGTAGTATACACTCACTCATTTCTTATGGATCTATTATGCATCTGTTGAAGAAATTCAGCCGATGTAAACAGCGTGTAATGCAGAAACGCATTCCAAGATGCATGTTTCATTTGCCTTTCCGGGAGTCATGTCGGAGTCACTTTCAACAGCATGGAATTTTGACTGTTCACTGTATTTACATTTATGAATGTGGGGATATAAATTTCTACACAACGAGATCAGCTGACAACATCTATGTACCTAATCACCGTCTTCATCAAACATGCAAAGCACCTGTATACAGAAATTCAAATTTATAATCACTTGCCACTGGACACTTAAGAGAACAGAAAACCTAAATACGTTTAAGGCCAGTGTAAAGGTCTCTTTTTAAAAGAGTGCTGTTTCTACTCCCTAAATGAATATTTTTTACTAGCTAACCTGGCAAATGTTGTTCTGCCCGAAAATAATTTGTCTCTGAGACCCTGTTTCACCACTATAGGGTTTTAATTTCATGTTCACCGTCTTGGACTTAAAAATAAATGCCATTTTCGCAATCAACATCCCAAAAAACCTCAATAACGACATCCATGCCGATTTTTAGGCTTATTTACCCCATTTCACCCCCTAAGGGGTACGAAGTACGTGTTTGCTTATTTGTTTTTAGGAGTACTCCTACGAAGTTTCAAGTTGAAATGTCTATTTAATATTATTTTTCCATACAAAATTGGAACCCCCATTTTACCCCTTTAGGGGTTGAATTTTGAAATATCATTCCTTATTCCTTGTATATGTTACAGTAAATGCATGAAATTAGTAAATGTTAGCAATTCCTAGTGAAAGCTGACATTTACTAATATGTTAGTAAAAGCTGGCAAATTAAATTCATGATTAACATCCACTAGTAATTATTAGCATTTACTAGTCCTACCCAGGAAATGTTACAGTTGAGTTGCTGTCCCGAAGCTTATATTTCAAAAGAAGATGTTCCAGAAAAGGAAATAAGCCTACGAACAGTTGCTAATTTGCAGTCCACGGGTACAGGGCAAGGTTTTTTAAAATGTTAATGCAAAACTAAATGCCAATCAAATAAATGTTTTTGTAAAAAAAAGAACATTTTATGCACATCGAAATGCCACGCGTTACTACCGTGTGTAACAAGTAAGATTCCATTTACTTGTTTCTACTCAGAGATTAGTTTATTATTACACATTATATATTAGTTCTAAGAGATCATTTTTCTTTATAAGCAGTTTTTATACTTTTATGAGAAATATACTTTTATTTTGAGCCTAATTTATTACTTTTACTGCCACATACCAGTGAATGTTGCTTTTTCTAGTAATTGCTAGCATTAACTAGTAAAAGTCAACAATGATTGCAACGAAAACAACAATCACTACTGCAACTAGTAACTGCTAGCTTCTGCGAGTAAATGTTAGCATTAACTGAAGTTCCAGATTTTACTGTAACATATAAATCATAAAGGGAACCTCTGTGCAAAATTTCAGCTTTCTAGGTCCAAGGGTTTGGGCTGGGCTTTGATGAGTCAGTCAGTCAGGACTTCTATTCTTATATTATATCGAGAGATCCAAAAAAAACTGTTCCTCAGCAGGCTGTGGAATGAAAAGTCACGTCTTTACTTGTGTCAGATAATAATTAGTTGTCAATTTCTCTACGAATCTGGTAGATTGTTAAAAGATTTCTGCTCCTAAAAATGACGTTTCCTGAACTACGCTTAGTTTTGGTAATTAAACAATTAAAACTTTTTTTGAAAATAAAAACCAGCCTACGATCTAAGTCTAACAATTAGCGACATTTTAAGCCATCATACGACTTAATTGGTCCAGTATCGTCAGAGGAGCTAGCGAACAAAGATACAAAGAGACCAACGATTTTATGTAGTGGATTCTAGCTGACACAAGTAAATACGTGACTTTTCATTCCACAGCCTGCTGAGGAACAGTTTTTTTTGGACCTCTCGATATAAGATATTGTAAACACAACTAATATGTACCTGTGATATTATTTGTTTTATATATTTTGTGTTACAATTATATTGACAATTTCCGATACGCATACATGTAGTCATATGGAAATAAAAGTTATTGTTATTATTATTATTAAAGTCAAATACATCACATTAAAAGGTGACACAGAAGTGGGAAACATAGTCTTATTTCCATATTTATATTTATCCAGCTTTATATTGTTCAACACTCACTCATTCAATGATATTTTACCAGTGACAGTTTGCTACTTACATGTTATAACTATAAAATACACGACACTGCAGAAGACAATGCAACAATGTTGGTCTGGCATGAAGCCCTGGCTCATATGGTAGCCATTCAAATAGCAGCCACACTTTTTATTTTCTATTTGACAGAAATTTGTGTCCTTGCAATGAGGTGAAGGCAGAAAATTGATTGTTTGGTCAGATCGGTGTGTTGGGCAAAACAACAACTGGAGAATGATCACGATATTGCGTTTGCCCATCACATTAAAATATTTCATCCAAATAGATCACAAATTTTTAACTGCTACCCATAGTTTTTTCCCTGTGATAGGGACTTTCTCCATATCCAAAGACAAAAAAATCTGTTGTTTATGAGCCTTATCAGTGAACTGATGTTGCCAAAACCAAAATTCAACTGCCCATAGTTTTTCCCTGTGATAGGGACTTTCTCCATATCCAAAGACAAAAAAATCTGTTGTTTATGAGCCCGAATCAGTGAACTGATCTTGCCAAAACCAAAATTCAAAACCCTTTTCAAGTTGTTTGGATACATCACACTTTCACACGTTGGAAAGAGGTATACGGAAAGACCTTGAATGTAAGATTACAGAAGGGTTCTGGATCCAATTTACTGCAGATACTCAAACTACTTGAAGAATAAGAAAATCTCATAGCATCTCCTAGCCGTGGAATACACTTTCCTTATGCCATAGTAAAAATTTGGTGTGATACACGCACACTACGTCCCTTTACAATGATGTTAAAGTTAGTAAAAAATTTGATTTTTAATTTTTAAACGTCAAAAATTACAAATTCTACAAAAACGGTACAAAACAGAACATTAGTTCAAGAGACAAATTTTCCCTAAAATTTTAAGCTGAATTAAAAAATGTAATAATATACGGGGCGTTCTATATTAAATAAAAAAATAAACAAAAGAAACCCATTTTAGAGGTATTCAACTGGAAAATCACCTATCTCACATTAAAAATTTAATAAAAATTTAAAGTTTGAAAAAAATCGTTAGCCGTATTTGAAAAAATCGAAAAAATTTGAAAAATTACAAAAGTAAACACCATACTTCCAGTTTTGCGATTTTATTCAAAAGCTTGCTGTCACAGCTGGATAGTACACAAAACTTATATATGAAGTTTCAACACCATACCTCTTTTCATTTTTAAGATATTCTGTTCACAGCCAGACACACAGACAGACCAATGAACAAAAACATGTTTTTCGGGTTCAGGGGACTCGAAAACGTGAAAATCTGTTGAAAACTCAATTTCGAATTTTTGGTGTGAATCCAATACTTCCTTAATGGTAAAAGGAAGTAAAAATAGGAACATCAATTTTGCTACACAAAATAGATCTTATAAAAATTTGCCATTAATTTATAACAACACCCTAACAATTAAAGGTGAAAAATTGAAAAATCTGCAGGATATGTGTGATTATATTCCACTTAAATTTGTCAAATTTTATGACGAGCTAACTGCTATCTAATTATGTTAATGCATACTTAAGCTCTGTTCTGTAAATACAATAAAACTTTTGTTCATTTGTTCTGTTTAAGTACATTGGGAGACAATACATAACAATGTCGTAACTAACATGACATACAATGAGATGTTGTATCGGACTTTGTCCACTGTCTCGGGTGTTTACCACACGACATTTCGGTAGTTTTTGGTCTATTCCCGTCCTCAGGTGAATGAACTCCTGGTTAGTCCTGAGAAGGACTGATTTTTGTACGTCTTTTTCATGTACACTCGTGCCTACCCCGGGGTTTGAACCCGGGACCACTGATCACTTGTGATTACAAGTCTGACACTCTTACCACTAGGCCACCAGCGCGGCCATATATTTTAGTTATAAACTTATATACAGGGTGAGGCACATAAAGTGTTACAGAGCAATAGCACTCAAACTATTGATCACATCCAAAAATATTTCAGACAAAAGTTTCAGTGTTCGAGAAGGCCGTCATACTGGACCACCCTATTTTCTTATTGGTGGATGCGCTGAAGCTACGTCAAGGTCAACTCCATTTTTTTAAATGGAACTATGTATGTTTTTTTCGATGACATTATTACCGATTTTAAAACGAATTCAGCGACCTGCAACACAAGGTCATTCTAGTCACGCAAAGTATGAAGATAAACGAAAAATCTAAAAATATCGGAATAATCACTTTCAAAGGATCCACTAACCTTAGTTTGGGTCTACCTACAGAAGATGCTCGAAGTGATGACCCTCGACTTGTAAGCACTTGTTAATTCGCTAATGAAAAGACCGTATAACTTCAGCCAACATTTGTGGTGTAATTTCGGTACATGCTCGGCGTATTCTGTCTTTCATGTCGTCAGGCGTGGTAGGTGCTACCGCCATTACGCGACAAACACGAGTCAACACGACGGTGCACCACCACATTATGCTCTGTGTTTAAGACAAGTGATGAATGAAATTTTTGGCAAAAAGTGGATAGGACGAGACGGTCCTGTAGCTTGGCCACCTCGTTCGCCAGATCTAACATCACCAGATTACTTTTTATGGGGTTTTGTCAAAGATCGCGTAATGGCGGTAGCACCTACCACGCATGACGACATGAAAGACAGAATACGCCGAGCATGTACCGAAATTACACCACAAATGTTGGCTGAAGTTAGGCGGTCTTTTCATCAGCGAATTAACAAGTGCTTACAAGTCGAGGGTCATCACTTCGAGCATCTTCTGTAGGTAGACCCAAACCAAGGTTAGTGGATCCTTTGAAAGTGATTATTCCGATATTTTTCGACTATCTTCATACTTTGCGTGACGAGAATGACCTTGTGTCGCAGGTCGCTGAATTCGTTTTAAAATCGGTAATAATGTCATCGAAAAAAAAAAATAGTTCCATTTAAAAAAGTGGAGTTGACCTTGACGTAGCTTCAGCGCCTCCACCGATAAAAAAATAGGGTGGTCCAGTATGACGGCCTTCTCGAACACTGAAACTTTTGTCTGAAACATTTTTAGATATGATCAATAGTTTGACTGCTATTGCTCTGTAACACTTTATGTGCCTCACCCTGTATATGTTACCGCTATATGCGCAGTAGCCTATGCGCAGTAAACTATTTTTGCAATTCTCTGCGCAGTAGTGGCATCCAAATGGGCTTTATTTCTGCGCTAGCCCGCATCAATTGTAGGTAAAGAGGAAAACAGGTTCCGTTGGAAGCTGAAAGAAGCTACATACATAGCGCTGGCAGAAGAACCAATTAGCCAGGCTAGCGCAGAAATAAAGCCCATTTGGATGTCACTACTGCGCAGAGAATTGCAAAAATAGGCTACTGCGCATATAGCGGTAACATATATATAAGTTTATAACTAAAATATATGGCCGCGTACGTGGCCTAGTGGTAAGAGTGTCAGAATTGTAATCACAAGCGATCAGTGGTCCCGGGTTCAAACCCTGGGGTAGGAACGAGTGTATGTGAAAAAGACGTACAAAAATCAGTCCTTCTCAGGACTAACCAGAAGTTCATGCACCTGAGGACGGGAGTAGACCAAAAACTCCCGAAATGTCATGTGGTAAACACCCGAGACAGTGGAAAAAGCCCGATACAACATCTCATAATAGACCACTGCCAAAAATGACATCATTCAGAGAACATGACATACAATGTTGTTAAGCGTTTTCCACAATAATTGTGCCTATATATGTTAATTTCATAATACAAATTTTTTTATTATATATTTTGTATTTTTATTGTCATTAAAACACGTGCAAACTATGAAGATATTATTTTTGCCAGAGCGTTTTCACATTTTTCTGCCACTCAATCATTTTGTTACATACAACGTTGTTACGCTCGACGCTTCAATTATATTCTTGCCATTAAGTAACAATGACATTTTAATTTTAACATGTAAAAATGGCTGACAGTAGTTTATAGTACTAGAACAATTACAAAAAAACAGCAAAGGATTTTATTTTTCCAAAGCACTCTGGACTTATCATTTATAACCACTCTGTATAATTTTGTAACCTTCTCAATTTTTACAGTATTTCTTTTACTCGATCAGATATAGGTACCCGCCACAGCAGTTTTGTTTTTATTTTTATTGAAAATACTGTCGCCTTTGCCATTCTTACAAGACTGGAGACAATATTTTGTTACTTGAATTGTTTCCACAAAATGTCACAAATTTTGTTTTTTAACACATTGGCTGCCTATCAGATTTCACTTGGCCCATGCCTAGAGCCGAATAGTGTAGAAAACCGCAGGTTCAAGCCTGAAGGCCCAGTCTGTTCATTATCCGTCATGTCGCATAATTCCGGAACCGCTAACGCACAACACAGACTAACACTCATACAACACACCTCTAAGATTGCCAAGCTCCAACTACAAAACCGATTTAAAAATATTTATTTACATTACAACCTGTGTAGACCGCACATGTGACGTTGACGGCACTCAGCATGACTACTCCTTGCGTTGTAGGCAGCCAGTGTTAAGAGAACATTTTTAACTCTTCGGTAGTCGCGTGGCATACATGTGTCCCCCAGTGATTAAAATTACATATGCGCAAGCATTAGAGGTGGAGTATTTGTTGAGGTTTTACTTTTAGGTAATTTTCGTCAGTATTCTGTGGATAGCTGTGGTGAAGTACGGTCACTTTGTCTATTTCCATTTTTCTATGATACGCACATGAGATACGGCTGATCCCATGAGACCTTTTACGTTACAAGTATTTTGTTCTGTTTAGGTATGTTTTTATAAATTTCTTTTTATGTTTGTGTACTGTGTTTTAGCCTTTTAGTATGGCTAGCAGAGATCCTAAGCAATGGCTGCAATGGTTAGAGGACCTGGAAAATGAGGAATTACTTGGTGAACCCGATAACTCAATCACCGTTCTGAGTAAGAACAAGGAGTCAAAGAATGCAAAAACGAAGTTGATCAGGATAGAAATTCAGAAAATGATAATATCCCGTACTACTTAGGAAAGGATGGTACAATGCAATGGCGGAAAATTAGTTCTCCTAAAACAAGAACAAGGGCTCACAAGGAGTGTGTTAGACTGTATAGAATGCTTCCTCAATGAAAATATAATTGAAATGATTACGACTAACTAATATACCGGGTAAAGATGATATATAAATAAATAAATATAGTTAAAATGGTCGATTTCTAGTTTAACCAGAAATGCCAACAACTTTGATTTTTTAAATGGATCACCCTGTATCTTTTATGTTTTTTGGAATGTACGGCTCAAACTACGTAACATACTCTTAACAAATTTTTATTGTTCTAAACAAAAAATTATTTTTTCAAATTTCATTTTTTTATAGAAGGCCGTGATTGGAGAAAATCTGTTTTAATTGACTCTCGTAACTCATAATAATAGCCATTAGATCAATAGCAAATCCTTCAAGAACAAATAAAATTTGCCAAACAGGTTTTTTGAAGTCATTTTTTTAAAGGCACCTACCAAGGTGCTCATGCCATCATGTGCTATTTTATATGTAAAACTGTAAAATGTTTAATTGATAATTTGTTTGTTTAATACCTAAGCAAATTTGGCAACACTGTCGTATGTAATTTAAGCCGTAGATTTAAAAAAACATAAAATATACAAGGCAATCCTTTAAAAAATCAAAGTTGACATGAAATCGAAAGTCGGCCATTTTGATTATATTGGTCTGTTAATTCTAAATTCTGTTTAATGTCCTTGTAACAAGTTTCATCCAAATCCGTTGACAAGTAAAAGAGATAGAGACATGGTCCTGGTCTCGTTACCCGGTATACATAGACTCTATAAAAGTCCATAATCAACGAAACCGAGATGCTAAACCTACAGATACCTGCTAACTTAGGTCGATCTTTGGTATATTGTACGTGTTAGGAACCTACAGGTCAGGAGGGAAAAATATCCAATACTTCTGGAATGATGATGGCACAGGCATTGAATCGTTTACAGCACAATGTCTTCTAACCGATTTTGCTTCTTGACACGTTGCCTCAAGCGAAGAAAGAAGACAAAATGACAAGTTGGTCGCAATACGAGAAGTGTTCCTGTTATTTATGGATAATTGCCAGAAGTTAGTTGTTCTTGTATCCAATCTGACAACTGACGAACAACTTGTGACATTTAGGGGTCGCTGCCGATTTAGATAATATTGAAGCCAGCAAAATTTAGAATCAAGTTGCTGGCTTTAGTAGATTGTAGTAATATGTACACCAAGAATTTTGAAATATATACTAGAAAGCGACCGGAAGAGCCCTATGAAGTGTCTAACAAACCTGCAGATGTAGTAAAGTGATTACCAGTAATAGTGTAATAAGGAAGCAACAGAAACTTAACAATGGACAACTGGTTTTCTGGTTTTCCTTTGGCAGTTAAACTAAAGAAAGATTCCAAACTTACAATGTTGGGAACAATAAAGAAAAATAAAAAGGAGATCCCACTAGAGCTTGTTCAAAACTGCAAGACCGGAAAAAGCCAGCCAGTTTGTGTTCGACAAAGATTGCGCTTAGGTATCATTTGTGCCTAAAAAGAAAAATAACGTTCTGGTCCTGTCAACAATGCATGATAACGACAAAATCGTTAGTAATACGGGCAAACCAGAAATTGTGGTAAGACTATAAACACACGAAATATGGAGTCGATGTAGTAGATCTAATGTGCACGGGCTATCACGTACTAAACAGTAAGAGATGAACTTAGCAGGAATAAATGCTTTCATAATATACCAGTTCAATCAATCAAATCGTAAAATTATTAGATGAGACTTTCTACATACCTTGTCCTTGGATGTGATAAAGCCTGAAGTACATAAAATATTATTTAATTAAAATCTGCCTAGGAGACTACAAGAAGAACATCGTTCATTTCTAAGAAACACGAAGTGTCCACGTCAAAAGCGGAACATAATGCGCTATAACAAAAAATTATAAAGAATAGTAATGGTAGATGCACATCTGTTCTAGGAAAAAAGATGAACGAATCAGGGTACATTGCAAATCCTGTAACAAGTGGATATGCAACGAACATCAGAAAACGATGCCAGTTCTTTATGAATAACGTGGAGAAGACAAGGGGTAAGTGAACCAATAAACTGCACATTCCAATATACAGGGTATCTCAAAAAAAATGGAACACCGATTGGTTATAGCTTCCTTCTTAGTTCATACATGTTAAAGCAACCTATTTATCTTAAAATTCATATTAAAGTTTTGGGTTGTCACTTAAGGTGCGTACTGACTTGAGCATTTTTACGCACACGAACGGCTTGCGCATAAAATCAGTACCAGCCAAAATCTGCGTGCGGGTACGAACAAGACCTATTGTGTACATGTTTAAATTTTAGCGAACGAAGTGTGCGCGCGTCAGCAGTTCGTGTGCGTAAAAATGCTCAAGTCAGTACCCAGCTTAGGACGTGTCAAGATCACAAAAATAATGGGTAGTAATTGTGATCTGGTAAACAACAATGATATATCAATTAATGACGATGGTGACATAGACATTTTTTCTTTTATGTTTACGAAAATGCCATGACAATGAATTTTCCAATGCTGAAATGTTTATCGTCACATTTTTGTAACCATAACAAAAAAATTCTATATCACATCAAAAAGATGTTAAAGATAGGTCAAGTGCCTCTTACAGGCAAGTCTAGTTTATAAAAAAAAATCCATTAATGCAGTACATAGTAGGCATGTGTACCAAAGTTGAAGTCAATATCTTTACATTTCTTGAAATTAACACAAAAAGAAAAAAATTAAAATTGAACTTCAAGGCTCTTTAACTTTGTACTGAAGGGACTTTGTACTAAGGTATATTAGGTTTAATCGGTTCATTATAACCTAAGGAATCTATGACCAATTGGTGTTCCATTCTTTTTGAGACACCCTGTATACAGGGTGCCAATATTAACTTGTCCACCATTGCTAACTTCTTTATTATGGAGTGACAAATTATGTTAAATAAGGAAAGTGTTAGGACTTTTTGTGGGTATTACGAATCAGGAATTTAGTTATTTTTAGCACTTTCGGTTAAACAAGAAATTGCATCAACCTTGGATTTTTGACTGGAACACCCTGTATTATTTTAATATTTGCCTTGTTATAATGTTATAATGCATATGTATACCTAAAATTGCTTCTTCGCAAGATATATTTTTCTTGATTTAATTAAAAGTCACGATTGAAACTAGTGATGGGCATAACCGGACAATTTTCATAACCGAATTATTTGCATTCGAATGATATTAATACCGAATGATTATTTGAATAATCATTCGAATAAATTTTGGCTCTCGATTCGTTTCGATTAAGTCAGCCGGTTTGCCGGTTCACCGTCATCTGCATCGACATCGGTTCACCGTCATCTGCATCGACATCGTAACTTGCAGATAGCAGAGGAACCAAAACATATGTACGGTCGGCGCCTTAGAAATCGGGACATGTAATATGTTCTTCTAGTCTTTGGAGTATTCTTGCTCCGGTTACTTCATTAATGTGAGATGGTATTTCATAACTGACAAACAATAAACAATCTGACGTAACAATTAAAATTATAATAACTGTAAAAACCCAGTTTATACACTTAAAAAATACATGAAAAATATATCATAATAGTGTGTAGTGCCCGATTTCTAAGGCGCCGACCGTACATTATGTTGTATGTATTGAAAATTAAGAGGTATTTATTAAGAAGTGTAGAAAGAAAGAAATATGCGGGACTGCTTGCTAATCGCAATAAAAACAGTCGTAAAACGTTTATTTTTATCGATCGGGCAGGTTAAAGGCGCCGCCTCTTGTTTTGAACCTTTGGAGATGTAAGCAAATAAAAAATTGTTTTATAGCTTGATGCGTTTGCAGTTTTTAGGCGTTCAGGTTTCAGGTCCCCAGAATTTAATAATTTGATATTTTTTATGATAGGAGGTAGGTACGCGATAACCAAATGGTGTTTTTTTTATTATGAATAAAAAACTTTTGTTAAAAATATTTGTTTTTCCATGGCAGCCTTTGTTAAAAATAAAATTCTTTGATTTGGGACGTTAACATAAAAGAAAATGTGAGAGATCAAAGTTGGCTGAGGATTTTGAAATTTGGCGTAGGGGCTAAATGTTGATTCTAAACAACTTTTCTTAATAACTTTTTGTCGTATTTGCTACATAAAAGGCACTTTACGCTACAGAAAAATAGGCTTTTTGAAAATTTCAAAGGCATACTTGATTTTTCCAAACTAAAATTATGTTAGAAATTTGCCTTCAACTAAGCACGGCTGAACCCTAAGAAATGAAAATTTAAATCGAGAATTTTTTACTTTCGACAAGAGTCGTTTCACCTATCTGGGGACACACTGTATATGCATTATAATTTTTTAAAGCTAAAATTATGTCCATTGCAAATATTGAATAAAATACGAGGTGTTCCATTTAAAAAGTTGATGCAATTTACTGTTAAACCAGAAGTGCTAAAAATAACTAAATTCGTGATTTGTAATACCCATAAAAAGTCCTGGCACTTTCCTTATTTAACCTAATTTGTAACTTCAAAAATAAATAAGTTAGCAATGGTGGACAAGTTAAAATTGGCACCCTGTATATATGAAATCTTATGGCAGTTTTTTAAAATTCTGTATTGAATAAACTATTTTTCATGATATGTACGTTACATTACTTTAATTACGTTTAATAAAATTTTATTGAGAATGTCAATTTTCTACAAAGAATTTTGACTAAATAAGTAACAAAACGTACCGCAAGTACTAAAGGGTTAAAATATTTTACACAAAGGAAGAGAAGTCACAGTTTTTGTTATTATTATTGTTCTAGTTTATTATTAGTTAGTTTTATTGTGTCTAATTAAACTAAAACGTTATCATATGTATGTACAGCATGTAGGTACAGTTTATAGTGTTGCGGTTTTAAGTATCCGCTGGAGGCTCGTAACCTATGCCCTGAAGATAAGGGGGTTTTATTATATTTCAATACTACACATAATGACATAATGTCAATATGTTATTTATTACCGAGGCTGTGCGTTCTAAATTAATAAGTTCCTCAGTAATTTTTGTAATATTAAAAGTATAAATTTGTTGCAAATCCCTTTACTATTCTTTTTGGATAGGTTTTTGTTTTTGTTTATTGTGTATTTTGTTATATGTTGTTGAAAATATGTAGCAGAGACTTGCTAATAAACTGTTACTACTACTACTAGTACTATAATAAATACGAGTTTAGATGTTAAGTTGCTACATTCTACACTAAAAAAGTACTGGAACATTTTAAAAACAAGTTAATGCGCTAACAATTTCTGAAGAATTTGAGAACACTAGCATAATAACAGGTGTTTTTAAAAAATTTGACATTGAAGTTAGCCGCCTACCGCACATGGAGTTACTCGAGAAATAACTGGAAAGTAATGTGATTTAAACTAAAATCCTGGAGTTACTGGTTTGTATTCAGTTCGTGATCAGTCACAGGACATTCGATATGTTCGTTGCCGGGTTACTAGTTACCAACTAATTTCCAAAAAATCAACAAAATGATAATATGAATGATCAAGCTATTAATGCCAAATTCCCAGGAAAAGTAGAGAAATGCTCCCTTTTATATAATTATTCACTAGTGGAATATTCTAATATATGGATGAACCCAAAATGTTTTATAATAATAGTAAAAAACCATCTCCTTGTTACTTGAAAACTTCTATTTTTACTATATTATAGCGATAATACTCAATTATGAAAATAAAAAACCATGACAACAATGTGCTTTCAAGCTGGACTGTTCAAAATTGATTTAAATCTCGTTACTTTTGCGTTCCTCCATATATGAAACAATAAGAACTAATTACTAATCAGTTTATGATTTCAATGACTGATCAGCCGATCACTATTGAGTAGCTCCGTGTGCGGAAGGCCTTTATAGTTAGTTAAAAACGTTCATTGAGAACATGCTGCAAACATACCTAACTTTACCTTTGTAATTAGATTTGAACACATTACTTTTTATTAAATTCCTTTGTTTATTATCATTTGGTGTAAATTTATGGTTTATTAGTTACTTTTCAACATTTGGATTTGAATGATTTCAAATATGTTCACAATGTTCACGTTTTCAGCCAGCCAACTTTGATGTAAAATTTTAAAAATACCTGTTACAATCGAATCAGGGAGTAAGAGGGAAGGAGACCAATCGCCATGCTACAGAACCTGCGATGATATTTACGGTTGTTTGATAGTATAGTGCCTACTACTCGCAGTGTTGGTGTTCCACGCCGGGTCCTCGATCCGTCACATGATCGTGGCATACGACTGCTGAGGCAAATCAAAACGTAAACCAAGCGTAACAAACCTCCAGTATGCTGCCAACTGACCTGGTATGGAACATTTGCACCGTCAGTGGCAGAATGCGGTACTACTAAAGAGCCGCAAATATCAATGCAGGTTTCGGCGAGCGGCCAGCATGTGAATCGGTCTCCTTCCCTGTTACTATATGAATTGAATTATAGCGAAGGCATTAACAAGTATTAAATACCACATCAAACTATTGAAAAAGTACCTAAATAATGTCAAAGCAGTTTGGATACACCTCTTCACAGCTAATAATTACAAAAGAGATAAACAATTACCAAATTTTAGATTTTTTAGTTAATTTGAAGATTTCAAATGTTTTGTTTAATTTAAGTGAATTTCTATCGCTTATCATTTTTGAGAATCTCACACACTCTATATTATATTCCTTACGATTTATTCAGAATTATACAAACTGTGAAACTAAGCAAGATGTTTTACAGTATTTAATACAATACGTATACCACACAAACAAAAATTCAAGAAAAAACAGAAACAAGAGTTATTTAAAAGAACATAAAAGGTGTTTAAACATCTTGATAAAATATTCTAATTTTCAGACTTTGAGATTTAAAAAAATTGCAAGTTAAAGCTAATCATTTTTCTATAAAAAGACACATTTATACCATGTAAATATTTTAAAATCATACACAAAATTCCACATCTCTTTTCTCATACCTGTTGTAATCATCAAGGTACAGAAGTGAAAAATTATTTTTGTAGATTCATAGGTACATATATTACCACTAAAATACCTTCAAAATAAAAGGTGCTTACCTTCCAAAATGAGATGAAATATTGTACAGACGTAAGGGAGACATAGATGCAATAAATTAATGAATACCCCAGAAATAAAATGAAGAACTTGTAATTTGTAAAACACACGCAATTATTAACCCACGGGCAGTGATGATCCATTTTTAAGACGCATTCTCCACACACAGAACAATGATGGGCACGATCAGGTTTTATGTTCCGACACTTTTCACAGTACCTTACCGCACCACTGATAGTGCGATTTGTGTTAGGTAATTCCCTAGAAAATGTTTCTAAAATGTGACGTTGCATGTCTTCAGAGTCTGCATGCATCAGTCTCTCATATTCGCCTTCTGGCAATTTAAACTGAAAAAATACACATACTTAGAAAAATATATAAAACAATAATTAGCACATACCTTTTCAGGCACTGTTCCAATATCGGTGAAAATTGTTTTCCAGTATGCCCAGCAGAACATTATCAGCGTTATATGGTATATTATTAAATATATTACTTTCTTCGCTATTGAATGAATTGTAACTGCAAATACAATAAAGCACGTAATTACTAATTAAACCATATTAGAAATAGTAGATTAAATTTATAAAACATAAATCTAATATTCAGCTCAAAAAATTACACATAAAACATCATCCTGTCTTTTGCTAATTCTAGAATTTCAAGTAAGAAAACAGCTTCTTTGGTACAACTTTATTATAAAGTTTTGTCTATTGCGCATGTCCACCATTCAACCGTCTACTTTACGGTCCTTGATTTATGCCAACATGAAGCAGTGGTTCCCAGCAAGCCACCAACAATGCACTGTGACACTGGTTTTTGTTGGAACCGCTGATCATATTCATGCCTGAAAGTTTGATTTTCTATCATGGCAACAGACAGAACCTTGTACTCAAGTCTTATCAAAGCTTTATATATATTGACAAGGGTTTTAACAAAAACAAAGCATACACAACTCATAAAAAATGTATGTCAGTTTTAGTTTTGCACATAAAACTAGCAAATTGTACTAAGCAAAAACATTTAAGTACAGTCAGACCTTGCCTTCGCGGCTTTGCGGTTTGTTGATTTGATTTTACGCGGGGCACCTTTGTGCTCCCTTTTCTTTGCCTTTCGCGGATGGAATTGCCAACGTTAACCGTTTCAACTTTCACACACTAACGGCTGGTCTTATGAAGGCCACTAATCTGACGTTAACTTTAATTCGCTGTTAAAATAAACAAAAGTGCATAAAAATTTGTTCACTAATGAATAATATGTCATAAGGGTAGTGTTGGAAAATTACCGTAATTTATTTTTCGTTACGAACGTTCGCGAACTTTCGGGAATTTACGAGAATTTTGGGTAATTAACAACCAGCGCCATTGAAAGTTGCCACTTTTGTGGAGAATTTATGGTTACATAAAACTTTATAGAAACTCGAAGAAACTGGGTGATGCATCAGGTTCAATAACTATAAAAATTAGAACATAAGTATTTATTCAACGTTATACTAAGTAATAAAACATTTAAAATATTGTTAATAAAACCAACCAATACTCATACTGGTTTTAATGTTAATATTTTTTTGCCTAAAGTATTCCCAAACTAAACCTTTATAATTCGGCATATTTTACTAACTTATATAAGTACTTATGTCCTATTCTCTTATCCGCAACAAATCAACAAAAACTCCAACGTGAACGCGATGTTATCACAAAAATGCCAAAAGAGCTCGAAATCTCACAAATGCCAAGCCAAACTGCTATTTTGCAAGTCTATGCGACAGTGTTGCCAACTCTTCGCAAGTTGTATTCGCTAAATTAGTACTAAAAGTCTCCATTTTCAGATCAAAAGTCGCCAAATACGAAATACGCACATTAGAAAATCAAGCATTGAATATGAAAACTGTTGGGGATAAATGTATGCGTAGCTTTAGAAATATTGAAATTAATAAATGTTTACATATTTTTTTTTAAATTGCGAATAATACCCTAGAATTTCAAACTAAAATATATCAAAAACACTAGAAAAGTCGCTAATCGCAAATTCCTATTTTTTTTTAGCTAAACCACTTGTTAAATTCCCTAGATTTAGCGACTTTTCGCCGTTGTTGGCAACACTGCTATGCGAGTCGACACCTGAGCGGAATGTAAACAGTGCGGCGCGCAGCGTACAGCGCACCGAACAATGTTGTCATATCAAACAATAGTATATTACAGCCCGAGATGGGAAGTGTTTCATTACTGTCGAGAGATTAGATAGCTGATTGAGACGCGAAGCGTCGAAATCAGCTATTATCTCGAGACTAAGGAAACTTCCTGTCGAGGTTTGTATACTATTTTATTCGCAACCACTTTATTCTAAACAATAATTGGAAAAATTATTATATTATGATACGACAGGTTGTGACGCGCATGAATGGATCAACGAGATTCCCAGTGTCCCTACCTATTCAGCGGTCGGGAATGTACTTCCCGCACTTGAGCGGGAAGTGAGTGCGGGAAGTAGCGGGCTGAAATGTACGACTTCCCCCACTCAAATGAGGTCAGGAATGTTAACATTACATATATGGTTGCGAATAAAATTGTTTGGTAACGTTCGCTTTATAAATTCTCGGTAACTTTCCGATAAATTCTTCTCAACATTCTCTTATAATTTTCCCAAATGGGAACTTTCGCTTCAACGACAGCGAACTTTAACGTAAATTACGGAATTTATGGGAACGTTCGCTCGGTAAAGTTCGCTACTCACAACACTACATAAGGGCCAACGTTTTGATGAGCTTTTGTTTATTTTAACAGAGATTTAAAGTTAACGTCAGGTTAGTGACCTTTATAAGACCGGCCATAAGTAACTAAAGCAGACGTATGCGGCTTATGTCATGAACACCTAAATAACATTATTTATCACGAATTTTTAAACACACTTATCAAGTCTATTCTTTTGAATCTCTTATTACCAAATCGGACCTGAAATAAATTGTAAAATTTTAACTTGAATAAACAAATGGACATTCGAGCTCTAGGTTCAAGTGGCAGACGTATGGAATTTTAGTTCAAACTTTACTGTCTTCTCGAGCGTTTCTGCTGAAAATTCAATCGAGTTAATTTTTAAAACACAGAAAACCATGTCGTCAAAGCATAAAGTTTCTGCTTCAGATTTGCCAGACAAAAAACACAGAAAAGTTTTGGTTTTTTGAAGTTGCATAGTATAAATAAATCTATTTAATGGAACCTAACCCTGTTTTTATCATTTATGTGTTTACTTGGCATCGCGGTTTTGCTCTTCGCGGCGTTCTGGAATGTAACCCCCGAAAACGGCGATGTCTGACTGTATGGATTTATGTTTATCAAATATTGAATAAATTGATAGGTTAGCTTTTTGGATATTCAAAATCGAATATGCAAGTATTGGTCTTCGGCGATGGCAAAGATGCGAGTTTTTACTGAACATCCTGTTTCACCAATGTATATAGCATTACATTCAAATATCCCTACCCGGAGGTGTCATTCAGCGATTCTGACAATGTTGGTAGTTTTGTTTGTTTTTTGACTGCTTGAACAACAATCAACTAATGACGGTTATGGAGTATGTATGTAGAAAGATTTCAGGCTCAAGCATATTTCTTAAATCAATTTCAATTTATAATTAACCATTAAAAATTTTTTTTGCTTCACTCTCAGAATGACGAGAATGGTTTTTTAGTAAATCTAAAAAAGTAAACAATAATTTAATTGAAGTTAGGGAGTAACTAGAGGTAAGATCCATGTCCTTAAAAGATTGCAAACTACGGCTTTACAACATTCTATATTCTGAACTATTCAGTAGATTTAGCCCTAATATTAATGTGCACCTAAACATTAATAAATAAAACCAAAAAGTAATCCCATTCAGTAGAAAAATTCAGAGGTACAATTTGACACTAGCCACCTAGTTTCTAGCAGTTACAAATTGTTAAAATTTGTATTTGTTAATGTAGACATTTTTGATGGGGTTGATTGGAAATCTCAGTTTTTATTACAATTGGAAGAAAATACAGCACGCTACGCGATCTACTTCTCATGAGCAATATTTATTCTTTTCCTTCTTCCTCTTATTATGGGCCAGTGACCTGTTTTTAACCACAAAGTGGTTCAATGAGCCCTCTTTACTCGTAAGCCGGGTAGGTGAGTAGCTTTGTCTGTCGAAAGTGAGGAAGAGTTCCCTTATTAGGGCTTAACGATTACCACAGGTGTTAGCGTGGTAGCCAGAGAGCATACGATTTTTAAAATTCCGATGTAGTCGCTGGGGAGCGAACCCGGTCGGACCAACTGACACTCAAGTATGTTGCAATTCGCTCTCTCTATGAGCAATATGACAAACAGAAATATAGGTAGAGAATATTCAGAATACAAGAAAGTATAAGAGTAAAACAGGAGAAGTTTGACGATAACAAATTAAAGCAAGAAGTAATTATTCAGCAATACCGCAAAGTGATTACATTTAAGATCAAACAGAACCACGAGAAAGAAACAATCGAAAACAAATGGCACAGATTCGAAGGAAATTATCTTAACTACAGCAGAAATGATTGGAAAGGAGAAGAAAGGTAAACGAAAAGATTGGTTTGATGAGGAATGCATAAAACCACTGAAGGAGAGAAACGAGGCTAGAATAAAAAGATTACAGCAAAAAACAAGAAGCAATGAAAACGATAAAAAAAGAAGAGCAAATAAGATCATAAGGAGGAAAAAGAGGGAGCGGGCAAGAAAAAATGTAGAAGAAATTGGAGAATTTGCACTACGAAAAGATAGCCGTGACATGTATGCAAAAATAAGAGAGGAGAAAAATAGATACCAACCTAAAACAACTTTGTGCAAAGCAGCGAACGGAAATTTGAATGGAGATGAAGGTGGCAGCTACAATGCTGTGATAATGTGATAAGGAAAACGATGAGGAAGAAATTGAACAAAATGAAGCAGATAATGTAAAAGTGGATCCACCTAGCGCAGAAGGCATTTCAGATGCGATTAGAAGTCTGAATAACGGAGATAAACTAACAGCCCTAATACATGAATTAATAAGTGTGAGGTTTGGATAAAGGGAATGATGCCGAACAAGTGGAACCGAGCTATTATCTGTCCTCTACATAAAAAGAGAGATAAATTAACTGTTTAACTGCTTAACACGGCAGTAGAGAACAATCAAAGAATGGCGGTGGTGGATGAGATTGACATGTTACAAAGTTCAATGAAAAGTGTTAGGAAAACCCGGGAAGACTGTCAAATGTTACAAAAAGGTGTTCTTCCATTTACTGGACATGCACTTAATAACATGAATACTGGAAAAATCTGCAGCTGGGTTTGATGAAACAAATTTTTGACAAATACCGTAAACCAGACCCAATTCATGGTCGTGGCAAAAGAACAAGTGATGTAAACTCGCTACTATGATTGAAGGCAGGACATTTCATTTTCTTTCTTCTGAAGAACGACAGAGGCAAACCACTATCTACGCGACGTGTAGTATCTAACATTTTGTCTTTAAGCAACCATCATTACCTTTTTTTTTATACGATCCTTATTTTCGGTTGTCAAATTTTAGAAGCCCTTTTTATTCTAATATCAACAATGTACCACATATGGTTTAATTACGTTTTTAGCCTAGAAAAAAGTAATGAGTCCCACTGGATGCTTTTTATTTCTAATTTTAGTTATTGTTTATAAGTAAGAAAAATAATCAATGGAGTAATTACCTGCTATCGAAAATTATTTGTATTCCAAGACCATACGTGATTAAGGATTAAAAACATCCAGTATAGCGCATTTCTTCTTTCTTTAAATTACAAAAGCTGAAACGATGTATTAAATGCTCTAGGCCACAGGCCGGAACCAAACATTTCTTGATGATGGTCAAAAAAGATTTGAAACGCAATTAGACCATAATAAGTGGTACATTGTTAAATTCAGAATAAAAAGGGCTTCTAAAATTTGACAACCAAAAATAAGGAACATATTTTTAAAACAAAGTTCATCATGGTCTCTCGAAGACGAAACGTCAGATAAAAAAATTGATAACGTAATCTTTAAGTCCATTAGAGATTGATAGAAAAAAGTTTCGATCTAACTTCAATATTAATGCTAGAAAAAAATTAAATTAAAAATCCAAAAATTATATCAAGGATTACTAGGTGTCATTTTATTAGTCCTTTAATTACACAACTTTTTTCGCAGTTCACCAACTTTGTATCTCTTACTATTAACGAGATCCCCATACTGGCCCTCCTTATCTCGGAGACACTGCATACTTCGTTCGTTTTTTATTCTTAGTTTATCTAGCAGTACTGTACCTAGCATTTTTGAAATGTTTATCCTTATTTTTATATTATTACTGTTGAATGCAATTTTTCAAGATCTGAAATGTAGCTTCTTTAAGTTTTCTATTGTTTTGAGATGTGCACATATTTTCGACATATTTTGCATTTTCAAGCATATGCTCCTTGGTGTACGCTGAATATTTTTTGAGAAAATCAAAATTTAGTAAAGATTTTCGTCACTAACATCAACTGCCCTTTGACTTTTCAATTTCTAGAGTGATTGCAATAAATGTATAATTATGCCTTATTGCTTTCTATCAAAAATGTTTGCAGTGATTTTTTCAAAATAACTCCAAGTTGCCAGTATGTAATAGTTAATAGTGCATAAGTAATTGAATAATTATTCTTCTCTCACTGTATTGTAATTTATATTTATTTCTGTGAGACCCTTACAGATAATAAAACTCCGCCCGCTAGTTTAAAAAGCCAGAATAACATGTGCTGCAGCACATCAAGTATGGCATGGTTGCTCTAATACTATACAATGATAGTCACGCTTTACCTCGTCAACTGCACAGGTGGAAATGTTTGCGCAAATTCTGCAGGGATATTCGAATTTTATAAAAGTGGTGTTAAGTTTACATATGTTTTATAATCTTTAATTTAAAGTTTAGTGTGGACAACCATTGCAGTTTTGCGAATTTATTGTGTTATCATTGAATCTGTCTGGGATCCTACTTATAATGAGACAATTATTATATACCAATATGAATTGAGGAGATAATAAAAATAACAAAAGACAAAAGTAGCATCAATTTTAGACTAATTAGTCACACAATATCTAGCACTCAGCAACATCAGTATAAACATGTTATTTTTATTCTTGACCTCAGAATCCTTTAAATAGTAGCTGTATCTAAATTAATTTTAAATTGGTTTTTTACAGCTAATTACTTATACAACGTATTTCTTTCCGTTTACAGACTCCCGTATGACTCAGAAACTCCTACCATCTTCCTCAACGCCTATCTTAGTACTTTGTTCTGCAGTTTACCACTCCCATCGGTGTTGCTCCTTGTTCAATCCCTTTTATTACATGTCATTAGGTGACCCGAGGTACCAAACCATTTTTAATTTTGTACCGTGCACGATATTTTCATTATTTGTCTTTTGTAATTTACAATTAATTCTATGTATTTCTTACCATACTTTTTTTCCCAGCATTTGATTTCAATGCAATAATAATAATCTCACATTGCTGGGTACATTACCAAATGCTTTAAACAACAAAAAACAAAAATATACATAACTATGTAGTATACTAATTTATGTCGCAAGTGCTCAGTGCTATTTTCAGTATGCAATTATAGCAAATCAATCTCACTACCTACTGTAATCAATTATTGTAGCTGACGGTAATTCAATAAAGGGAGAAAACTGACCCAAATTATTCGAAAGCCCTAAATGATGTAAGTTGATCTTTAATGTAACAAACTCTTCGACGAATACAGAAGTTACAACATGCACCGATGGTGGTTCCAATCGGAGCCAAATAGTTACTGTGTTTTGTATTAGTCAGGAGCGCACCTAAGCTTTGTGGTAATAGAGGATGACCTTTTTCGACATGGTTTGTTAAAAAATGTTTTATGTAATCAGTCAGTGTGCTGTAACAGTAAAGGCGCTTACATTTACATTTGGATTCTGAGGTAACTCATACCTAACCTTCCCTGTAGTGAATGTGTTAAGGTACATATTTTTCAAGTATAAAATGCTTGATGATAAGTAGCAGCCGTACGAAAAGCTGCTAAAGAAAAAACGCTGTGGACAAGTAATGCTTTATCAAATATCTAAGTACTGCATTAAGAACATTTAAAAACAGATACAAATAGTAAAAAACCTTTAATACTTGGTTACTTGTTTCTATGTTCATTATTTCTTACCAGGATTAACAGCGAAACTTGTTTATCGTTTTGATTATGTAAATAGAAATTATAATAACTATAAGTACAACAAATTTTTGTTATTATTACGTATTCAAATAATTTGTAAATTGTAATGTTACATTTGACATGATAAAGCCAAAATTACCCGAACAGATTACTTTTCTTGTAAATAGATAAGGCAAAACAAATATTGGGGCAAATTCATCTAGCTGGGCTACGCCTATGTACATATTCTTAAAAATTGTTACAATTTATGTTATAAAAACAAGGACATAATTATTACTAAATATTCTCCATAACTTACCTATACAAAGCTGGATTACATATGCATAATAAGACCACACGACAATTGTCACTATAAATAAAACTGGGACCCATTTAACTGCTTTAATGCACCAAAAACATCTTCCCTTGCTATTCTTTCTGTCGAGTCTAGGTATAGCCATTTCTTCAGATGCAAGCCTTATATAAATACCAGAAAAGCGTTGTTTATCATTTTTTATGCGAATAGATTCTTAACGAAAATGGTAATTATTTTCTATATTATTACTATTTACAACTAAAACCACCACATGTTCCCGTGCCTGACTAAACCATAGAATTACCTTATAAAGACAAGAAAAATGTACGAGTTTGTTACATGCAGCGCCATCTGTTACTGGTCCATAAAATGATGAACTTACATTATTTTATAGTTTTTTTGGAAGAAAGCAAAGCAATAACCCAGAATAAACAAACCAGAAGCGACAGTTGCGCTATTTTGCTTTTAAAAATGGACAATATTGAAACTGGTTTATCCGTCAATTTGACAGGAGCGTTAGATGTAGGTTATGTAGCTGTTTAATTTTGTAGTAATTATTTTTTCGCTATACTTCGAAAATTAATTTATTACTAACTATAACGAATACTTGTCTTAAGTATATTTCTATTTGAATAAAATTTTAGTATTGCGTTAAGGCTGCTTATCTGATAAACTACAGCCAATAGCGTTTGAATTTTGCGCCATTGAATTTGATGTTTACCCCACTTTCCATATAACGAACGTCACTAAAATTGTTCCTGTAAATAGAGTGGGAATTGATCCGACTGTCGCTTCTAGTTTGCATATTCTGTAACATTAATTCAGTCTAGGGTGACCAGACGTCCTCTTTTTGCCGGACAAGTCCTCTTTTTGAAAGCTCTTGTCCGTGTCCGGCATCTTTTTACTAAAATCTAAGAAATGTACTCTTTTTTCACAACTCAACAATATTTTAGCTATTTTACTAGTTAAATCCGTGCTGTTGAAGTCGAGCACAAAATGTTGTTGATTAGGCAACGCCGCAAACCGTAACACATCCAGTAGTTTGACAACACTGTACCGTTCCAAACACCGCACGCGCACTCCCCAGTCAAAGAGATTTGTTCTTCTCAGAAGTATGAAAATCAAAATTGATTATATACCTCTTGCATTTATTATTTTATTTAAAGTTGTTTTAATTTGTTAGAGGTTTATGTTCGGCTCTTAATTCCATCAGTGTATTGAAAAATAAACGTATACTGTTTGATTTATTTTTTTTTGTATTAATAGTTATTTAGGCATGCATCAAGGGCGTAAAACAGACGTTTTTGGTCCGCGCAGTGCACGAGGTGCGGAGCACCGAGCGTTATAACACAAGAAGGGCTAAAGACGCTGATTACGCCTGATGTACCATACAAAACTTTATGTACGATCGAAATTTTGAAAATGCAGATTCAGAGTATATAAAACGTGAAATGAAAACAGGGCAATTGTTACAATTATTTTAGCAGAATAGTACCTTTGTAACTAGATATGGTTTTCATTAATACGTGTTTGTAAATACTAACTAAAATAACGTCAACGGGAGGTAAAATTATTTTTCGCCCGCTAAAATGATGTCACCGGCAATAAAATTCTTTTTTTTCAAACGGCAGTAAAATATGGCATTATACTGCTGGATTGAGGATGCTAAACTGTCACTTTATTGCCAAGCGGCAGATAATATTATCTGCCGCTGACGACTTTATCTGCCGCTCGTCAGCGGCAGATAAAGTTATTATCTGCCGCTGACAACTTTATCTGCCGCTCGTCAGCGGCAGATAATATTATCTGCCGCTGACGAGATCAAGTAATTTTCTTCGAATTTTGTTCACAAAGTTGTAAATAATTTGTTATAAAAAACGTTTTAAGAAAAAATACTATATGTTATTCGGAGCAAAAGTATCTTTATGTGGCTCGGCCGTACTTATCTGCCTCGCAAGCTCGGCAGATAACCCGTCCAGCCTTGCCACATAAAATATAACTTTTGCTCCTAATAACATAATATACTATTACGCTCGCTGACGTAATTTAGCGAGCGAAAAAATATTTCTCGCCTGAGGACGAAGGAGAGTAGTTTTGCGCCTAAAAATGAGGTTTAAAAAACGCCTATTAGTGATCGATCGTACATAAATATTACTTTGTGTCCTCTTTTTCCGAAATTCAAATCTGGTCACCCTAATTCAGTCAGTTCTGTAGAATTTATTAACAAATACTGTTTATTGGTTTTTGAGAAAATTTACTCAAAGATAATTGATATAGTACAGTAGTAAATCAATATTAACACCGTTAATGTAAAATTAAAAACAGAATGCAAAAGTTAATGCTACTTTAATTACATAAACAGCTACATCATACAATATATACAATCTATGCTACTGACGATCAACAGCGCCTCTATTAATGTTCCAAGGAATTACATGCTGTTTGTTTATTTAAATGGTACAAACAGGTAGCTGGCTAATCTACGAAGGGGTGGAGTTGTACGCAACTTAACCTAAAAGATAGGCAAATGGCTACGTTTATAGCATTGCATTCAATTATTTTGGTTCTGCCTACTACAAAGTTTACACAAAGGCGACACGACTGAAGTAGTTAGTGGGCAGCAACTTCCAGTTGTGAAATTGCTGCAAAGCTGAAGTGCAATCAATTTATAATTATTTGTGAACGTGAAAAGTGCACTGAAACTGGAAAAATTAATGATAAATTCCGTAGTAGCTATATAAAGAAACGTACAACCGGAAATACAAAAATTATTGCAAGTTGCTTTGAAAAATATGCTTTCAGAAATCAACGGCGAATTCGTTTATTCGATTATGGTGGTAAGAAGCATGTAACGCTGCAACAATAAAATACATTTTAGAAGTGAATACATTATAAAATTCATGTTTCTAAACGAATTCAATTTGTTCTTACTTTCATATTTTTGCTAATTATTTTTTATAAAATTAATAATCGTTTTATTTTGAGCTGCAGAAAAATTTGGACTATTTTTGTAAAATGTATTTTTTATATATGTAGTTACTATTTTTTGTGCATATGTAAAGTAAGCGGCAATATTTTAATTTTTTTAACTACATATTATACTATTCGTATTTAATCGCCGCGCATACTAATTACTATGTACCTACTACCTCCTATACTGATGATACGAAGCTAAGCCCCATAGAAGTAATGGGAGTGCAGATATACAGGGTGTTTGTAGATCGCTAGAGATATAAAAAGAAACTTTTATTTATTTTAAATCCCGGTATACATCCTACAAATTCGCTTAAGCCTCCCATTTTTACGTAGTGATACGCGACTTTAGTTTTATTAAATGGAACACCCTGTATATTTTTAGATATCTGAAATAAACGCTAAAAATACTTTATGGTAGCATGCTTAAACTAAAATGTTTGACCTTATATTTTTTTAATTAAAAAAGTTTGTTTACTTGAAGTAGGCTATGGCTTAAACAAAATCATTTGCAATCGAACAAGAAATTCAAAACAAATTCCACTTGGCTCTAAACGTTTCCCATGACCAAATTATCGCAACAAACGTACTGAAACAATTGAAAACCATAATTTTTTAATGGAACAATATTAGTTTTGAATTATGTTTTCCGTATTATTTATTTTTTAAACACTACTTATAAATGAAATGCAGAATATCGTACATCGTTGGAAAGCTTTTTTATTGTAGTTTGCAACTGTTTGGTGAAACTCATATTGTTCCGTAAAAAAAAACAATTGAATCGGTTATTTTAGAAACCACATAAATCCATAAAACCTAGTTATGAGAAAATTGAGAAAAACTGTTTTTCGTGAACACATTTTTAAACGAAATTTTTCTCGGAATTTGTGTAGTACAAGGAGATTTTGATTTAAAATTAACATTTTTTAAATATTATTATTACATTATTAAGAAAAAAGCAAAAGGCCGCTGAATTTATGTTGTTTCTAAAATAACCATTATTTTTTTTTAAAGTAATGACAATATGAATCAATATAACAATTTATTGAGAATGAATATTATTACATATTAAAAAATTAAACCTTTAATGCTATTATAAACATACAAAAAATATATAAATCAACAGCTGTGTCATCTGGACAACCATCAGTTGCCCATTCAAAAATGTCGTTATAAAAATTTTATCAATATTATCAATTTATAGAGCCAAGTGGAATTTGTTTTGCATTTCTTGTTCGATTGTTAGTGATTTTGCATACGTCATGGCCTACTTTAGGTAAATAAATATAGAATGTTAGTTTAAGTATCATATAGTAAAGCGTGTTTAGCACTAATTTCAAATATCTAAAAATATGCAGGGTGTTCCATTAAAAAAACCAAAGTAGTGTATCACTACGTAAAAATAGGACATGATTTACATTAGTTTACGTCAATTTGTAGGTTATATACTGGCATTTAAAATACAAAAACGTTTTTTTTCCCGATATCTTTATTATTAAGGAAGTTACGGACTGTATAGCCATCCACAAACACCCTGTATATATCCAATATGCCATAAAAATTACAAGATCTTTTTCTTTCATTTTCGTTGTTTATTTTAATGAAATTTAATTCCTTCATAGTTTGTTAGTTATAAAATAACGAGTGTCTAAAAACGGAAGTGATTCGACGAAAATATTGTTTACGTTCCTTAAGGCGTAGTTCGGAGCTGTCAACTTTGACCTTGTTTGACCTCCATGTAATTAAAACGTCTTTGCGCCTCTGCTTTCGCTTTATGTTCTATTTCTGTTAAAAATCAGTTAATCACATGTCGTTTGTTCCCTGTGATTGATTACCAGTTGTATATAAATTTAAAACATAATTTAAATATTATGAGGTTATGTTTATATTAGGGAACAAAACCATATTATGCAGGACATACGCTACATTTTTTAAAGCACCCTTCTTGCATTTTTTAGACACCTGTTATTTTCCTTGTTCGCATTTTGGTGAAGTATATTTTTCTCTTAGGTTATATTTACATTGTCGCCAGCCTGGCCGAACGGTTAGGGAGCTCAGGCTGCGGTGCCAAGGTACGGGGTTTAATCCCTACATTTGGCAACTGGCGGGCGGCCCACCCAGTCGCTTTAAAATTGGGTACCGAAATCACAGTTGTGGAAATAGTGAAAGTAAAGCAGTCGTCGAAGGCGTGATGCTAACCACATCATTCAGTACGCCGTTAACGGTGTGACAGATTGCCTGGGTCTTGGAAAGAGATATTTCGGCGAGCTTGACTCGGCTTGTCTGCGTGCCCGAACTTTTCTTTATATTTACATAATCTTTTATAAAGCCTCAGAAAATAGCTAACAAACGACAAATAACATGAAAACCAACGTATACTTCAACCAATGCCCTCTAGATGGTACTGTTTCGAATTAAAGGGTTTGCTACTACGCATGTGCGCATGCCAAATTTAACATCAAATTTAGCACACGTTGCAAACAGGAAATTATGTTTTAAAAAAAAAAATATCAGTGAATTTATTTGAAAATTTACAAGTAAATTTTGCACAAAATTTATCGTAGTGTCATACAGGCTTAAAAACAAATTTAACAAGCAATTTCAAAAATGTTATAATAATGAAGTTTAACAAAAAATTGACCAAAAATGTCTTATTAAAAGCGAAAAGATGCCCAAAAATCCATAATGCAATTTATTCATATTTTATTAGATATAATTATACATTCTATCAAATATATATTCCTAATATACCAAGCCAAATAAAGAACCACGTTTTATTTAAACTGCTTCATAAATAGTACCGGGTGTCTTAAAATGAATTACATCTAGTATGCTTTGAATTTCCCATAATGCAATACAAACCTTTAGTTAAAATTGGCGAGACTGTAAGTCTATGTTAAATTCGAGGTTATCACGTTATGTTTTGCGTCAGTTTGTGTCAAAACTGACGCAAAATCTAACCTGCTAACGTCGAATTTGACATAAACTTACAGTCTTGCCAATTTTAAGTAAAGGTTTGGATTGTATTATGGGAAATTCAAAGCATACTAGATGTAATTCATTTTAATACACCCGGTATAATATTTAAAGTAAGAACTAATACCAGAAGTTTATACTTGTAGACAAATTTTTATTTTAATTTCGACTTCAATCCGACTTCATTTCAAGCGGATTAGTTCACATGTCAATAAACTGTGCTAATAACGACCGGTATTAGCCTGGTTTTCCACCACCAAATACTAGGACGATACCTCAAACAACACAACATAACCTAACATTTTTAATGTTTAGGTTGGATGTGGTTGTGTGGAACGTTCGTGTGTAACGCAAATAGTGATACTACAAAATAAGAATATTATTGCAGGTTTGGTCCACATTTAATAACGTGATAAGTGTATTATACAGCGCTTACCGTAAATGAAGAGGTGGTGATACCAGCTAATAGGTCACATTTTGTAAGTAGAAAATGCTTATTTTAAAAATTATAGTATTTTCCCTTGGTGTAGTTGCAGTAGACTCTTGACATTAAATTCAAAGTCTTAACTATTAACTGCAGCAATCATATTTTGCAGTTTTGAAATTATAGCTTTCTTGTGAGAGCAGCAACTTACACCCCCATGTAGTCAAGTAGAAAATTAAGGACACAGCAAAGAAGAAAAAGAAATTTGCTTCGCATTGCTGATTATTCTAGATTTTATAAAAAGTAGATAGTGTATTAATGTATTATTGGAAAGTTGGTGTATTTTAAGAAATAATATCTTAGATGTTGCACTCTATTGAGTCACATTTTCACGATGGTTGTACTTTATATTTTAAAGTTATTTTTATTTTTACAGTAATATCTAAGAACAGAAATTATAGAGCCGTAGCATCGAGTTGTGTGTATGTATAAATACAATTGGGTTTATTTAACTTAATTTTTTAATATTTTATTCATCATTTATGCTTCCGTTAAGTCACCATAACAATAATATCAAAAGTTGTGTTGATGTCTAGTTTGTGCCCTTAGTTATGTTGAATAAGAGTGTAGCAGGATCCTCGTATATCATCGAGGATCGTTTCCAAGCCCCCAGCGGACATTCTACTATACATGCTATACATACCTACCTACGATAAAATTGAATTTAAATTTGATGCAGTAAGGCATTAATAACCAATAACAAAAGTTAGATCAATGTGGTCCCTCTTTCTATAAAATATTTATTGTGTATTATAATTGAAATTAAGAATATTTACTGTATTTCTGGAACTGTAATCTGTCAGCGTGAAGTTTTTTATGAAAAAATCAAAACTATCCTGTATGTGCTTTTTTTGGATATAAGTTTGATATGGGAACAATTTTTACTATCATTTAAGTTATTAAGTATGCACCAACATTCTATAATAATAATATGTTGATCAAGCTATTAATAAAAATATTTCTTATTGGTTGCAGTATTTCTGGACCACACTGTATAAATGTTTTATAAGGCTGCAGCAAAAGATTTCAACAAAAATAAAGATATTTTATTAGAACACCATTATTTATTATATCTAGGCTATTAATTGTTTTAATGATTGCGTCAGTAATTTTTATTAGACAAATCTATATCAGTTTGAAGTTAACATGTTAAAATATAAGAGCCTTAACTAATAAAATAGGTAACATCTAACAATTTTGTACTTGCATACATGCACAATAAGTTGTTATTTCAAGAAAAAATTTGTAACAGTTTTGTACTAAATAGTACTCGAGTAGGTTAATTAATTTATATAAAATTTATTTTACCAATTAACTGATCTGTAATACATGCCATTAATATAACATGTGAGCAAACGAAAATGAAATCAAGCTTGGCTTTGAAATATTTGTTGTATGAATAATATGTTGGTGGCACAGTAAGTCTATGTCAAATTCGAGGTTAGTAGGTTAGGTTTTCTGTTAGTTTTGACACAGACTGTCGTAAAGCACGAGTCACACTAGGCTGCTTACCAGCTGCTGCTGACCAGCGGCTGGCAGTAGCACCAGCAAGCAGCGGCTGGCAACCCGGTCACACTGTCGGTTGCTACTCGCCAGTTTGCTATTCGATATTCAGCAAGCAAGTCTTCTAAAAGGTTATTGTACGATACCTCTTTCACATTCCGATTCAAATAATCTTTTGACGTACCGTCCCACAAACATGGATAATTTTGAAATACAGGGTGTTTGGTTCACCGACGTATATCCGAAAGGAGGTGGTAGGTGAGTCGGTTTGGAACTTATTTAACCAAAAATACCTTTATACAAAGTGTCACGGTTTCTGAGATAAAGCCAACTTTGTGATTTTATTAAATTACTGCAGTTTTAGTATGATTAATTTTAATTAGACACAACTGCAAACTTTTAATTTCTTGTAACTTTTATTTTAGTAGTCTTTGATATCTGTTCTATCAAATAAAATCACTTGATACACTCTACATGTGATAAAACAAAATATGGAGTCAACTAAAGTTCAAAAATGTATTCTCTAGATATCAAACTTTGATCTAGTAAGCCACGTATAAAAAGTGACACTTTGTATAAAGGTATTTTTGGTTAAATAAGTTCCAAACCGACTCACCTACCACCTCCTTTCGGATATACGTCGGTGAACCAAACACCCTGTATATTTAAAAACGAAATAATTTCTTTCCCATTCCACTTTAATTCATTCATTGTAACAATATATATAACAATTATAACAAAAAACAAAAGACCACGTGGTAGGCACGATAGCTGGGTATTCGATGCTGATAGTGGCAATAGTGGTCAGATTGCGCTGCCGGCTGGTATCAGCGGTCACGTGATCTATAGGGTTGCAACTTTTCCGGAAAAGTTGGAATTGATGAAAAGTTCGATCAACTTTTCAAGAAAAGTTCGGAAAAGTTGGAAAAGTTGGAAAAGTTGAGCTTTACGGTAATTTTAAGGTTGCATCTTGCATTGTGATGTGTTCTTGTGTGGAAATTATGTAAATAAAATACTGACCCAACCTTTTATTATCTATCATATTATTTATATAATTTATAAACGAAAATAAGCAATAAAACAAAACAACAAACAATAAAATATAACCTAAGAGTACGACCAAAGCCTCCTAACCTAAGATGAATCACCATCATCACTGCTAAATGAAGAATCTTCATAAATAGCGATAGAATCATCAGACTCCGTAGATTTTTCCTCTGAATCTGACCCTGGCCCATACTCATCATTTGTCGATTCTAGTTCTTGACTCTCTGCTAAAGATTTTTTAGATTGTTTGGCAGGAGCAGAAATCCCACATTTTGACCTTGTCAACCTCTTCGTGACCATACTGGCACTGCTGGCAGAGGCGGATAAACCTAAACCAGACTCAAAGGGTACTTGATCAGTGTTGGCAGTGCTGCTGGTTGAAAGGACTTGGGGACCATCTTCACCAGCAGTCGTGGTCTTTGTATTATGGTTTGTTGTAAGCAGCTTCAAATTGTGGCTGATGTAAACAATTTTTCCCGCTCTCTCCGTTGTTAATCGATTTCTACTTTTCGTATGAATTCTACTATATGTACTAAAACTTCTCTCAGTAGCTGCGGATGTTGTTGCCATTGATAAAATAGCAGAAGCAACTTTAGATAGAGGAGATGTAGAGCATATGCCCTTCCACCACACTACAGGATCCACTTTGTGAGCACACGTCCAGACAAATTCTTTAGCCCACAGTTCATCCTTTGCTTTATATTTAGCAAAGTCAGTTATTACTTGTTCGGCATCCACATCTTTCATATGCTCTGAAATCTTATTGATGAACTCTAGCCCATCAACATGTTCCTCGGTTGACAATTTGTGTCCTTGATAACGTGGATCCAGAATATTTGCCGCTAGATGGAACTTATGTAAACAGAAGTTCTGGCGATCAGCAAGTATGTCCATAATTTTTTTACTTTCCCATACCCATAGGTATAGGGAAGTCTTGGAATCATGAAAATTTTGGAAATCGAGATTTTCACAGAAATATCCGTTTTGGGCCTCTAGGAACCCAAAAAAGTGGTTTTTAAAAAATGTCTGTCTGTGTGTGGGTGTGTGTGTGGGTGTGTGTGTGGGTGGGTGACGCTCCTACAGCCGAAAGTATTGCTCCGATTTTGATGCGCTTTGGAATGCGGGGGTGTATCGAAAATTCATCGACAAAATAAGCTTTTCAAAAAAATCCGAAACCGGAAGCGGAAGTTACGCATGTTTTTTTGGTATCACTGTTTTCGTGATTACAATTTTGAAAATTTTATTGCGGATAACGATAGAGGGTCATAAGACAAATCTGTTAGCTTTTTGCCGAACTCGCTAGGTTTAAAATGAAGGGCGCTATGATTTTTTGAAAATTTTGAGTTTAACGCCCTCTTACTCAAAAACGGATGAATCGATTCAATTGATTACTGATATAAAAAGTGTTGTGAAAAATATTAAGGGGCCTAAATTACAAATTTTCAAAATTTTGGAAATTTTCTAAAAATCATTTCTCAAAAACTGCCCACAGGAATTTGTTTAAACTTCATACACTGATAGACCCCGAAAAGGGCTATCGATCTGTTTTTTAAAGAATCTCATGAATTATCTGTGGCGCCCTCTACGAAGCTTTGAAGTTTGAAAATTTAAACCCCTTTAATTAATAAACAAAACAAGATAGGTAGCTAGGGTTTTCACTGAATTGCTCAGTGCATAATGGAGCATATGAATATGCAAAAAAATATTACACTCGTGGATATATGTAAGCGCACCGGCCCCCTCCCTCCTCTATTTTTGAAAAATAATTTTTTTATTCTAACGGTTGTTATATTTTTGCGTCAAAGAATCTTTTTCCGCGAAAATAAAAAAATCGATTTTTTATGCCCTAGAAAATATAATTTCCAGGTACTTAGAAAATTTCATCTCGGTGCTACAGCCGTTTTTGAGGAAAATAATACATAAACAAGCCGTGTCCACTTAGCGCCATCTACAGAAGCTCGGTGGTCACGTTTTGAACTACACATCTTATAACATAAAATCGTAGCTCTCTTTGTTTGCGTGTAACTATGTTTGTTCGCTATCTCCTCCGAAGATACTGGACCGATTAAGTTGTACGATGGCTTAAAAGTTTGCTCATGTTCAGACTTAGAGCGTAGGCCGGTTTTTATTTACAAAAAAGTGCGAAACAGTTATAATTTAATTAACTTCTCTAGGCAGCAGTATAATTTAATTAACTTCTCGAGGCAGCAGAGCGGAGCGCCTATCGCTGTCTACTATTAGCTCGGGTGCGCGCATTGTTCAAACAGGAGAGTGTGGTTCTGCGGTAAGCGTGCTGGCCTATCACGCGGGATCCCCGGGTTTGATCCCGTCGATGCATCTTTTTTTTAATTTATATTAATGAATCTCTCTTAACTTTGCGAACCGAAACGGAGTTCGGGTGACTCACTAGTTCTTTTATATTTACCCGCAATTTACGTGAAAGTGTAAACGGTTATCACGGTGAAGACGTGAGTCATCGAGTTGAAATTTTGATATGTTGTAAAGACTGTTGAATAAAGACGATATGAACAGTTTCCAGTATGGGAAAGTCCAGGGAGGTAGTCACGTCCACTTTTTTTCTTCTGCTTTGCTGGCAGGGCATTTAGGCACTTTTTCCTCAAAAATGGGCTTTAAATTTGCAAATATTTCGGGAACTAAAGAAGCACTTGGTTTGTCTCCTTCAATTTTGGTTATCCATTTTCCAATGAGTTCTAGCAGATCTCTGGTATTTTCGAGCCTCACCCAAAAAACATCATCATCCAACAGCATTGTTTTGATATCCTTTTGAAGGTATTTGACAACTGCCTCATTAACTGCCAAAGTTTGCAGACAATTTCCAACTTTTCCAACTTTTCCAAGGTACTAGCGAACTTTTCCAACTTTTCCGAAAATTTTACCAACTTTTCAAGCGAACTTTTCATCGGTTGCAACCCTAGTGATCTATAGTCGCCGCTGCCTGCTGCCAAAAGTTGAACATGTCCTATTTCACCAGCCGCTGACGAATACTCGCCGGCTGGCGACGCCAGCGTCGAATTTTGTGGTCACACCAAGCTGATTGACGGCTGACAGTAGCGGCTACTACATTTTTGGCTGGCAACCAGCCTAGTGTGACCCGTGCTTTAGTTGCCGTTGCCTGCTGCCAAAAGTTGAACATGTCCAACTTTGCCAGCCGCTGATGAATACTCGCCGGCTGGCGATGCCAGCGTCGAATTTTGTGGTCACACCAAGCTGATTGACCGCTGACAGTAGCGGCTACTAAATTTTTGGCTGGCAACCAGCCTAGTGTGACCCGTGCTTAAAACCTAACCTGCTAACCTCAAAATTTGCCATAGACTTACACCAACATATTATTCATACATCAAATATTTCAAAGCCAAGCTTGATTTCATTTTCGTTTGCTTACATGCTAATATGACATAATGGTAATATGGATGTTAAGATTAATTTTATCAAAAAACATTTTTAATAATTAGTGCTCATTAAATGTAGGCTATATTTTGCCAAAATTAATTAATTTTTTCTTTTGATCCATTTAAATAGTGATGTCATTGGCTTTTTTTCAATGAAACCTAGTATTTTTCCATTACTAATTTATTAAATCTTGTAATTCTGTTTTCAGTAACCTAAATTTTATAATTTTTTCAAATTAAGAATAATCAAAATAACATAGTTTATTAGCATCAACTGATGGTTATTAGGGATGAAACGTTTAAACGTGAATGTACGTTTAGAAAAATATGTTAATATATAATGTATGTTAATGTAATCAATTGGCTTTAAAGTAATCTTATTTTTTATTAAGCGACTACTGCTTGTTTAGTATTCCTTATTATTTTTTGTACTAGAAGTTTCAGTTTAAGTTGCACTCAAGTAGGCGTGCATTAAAGACTCGGAATGTTTGCTTCAGCGTAGCTACAACACTTGCGAAACAGAAAATAAAATGAATAATTACGTGTGTACACCAAAATGACCCCCGTTTGCTGATATTTTGAAATGGCAGCAAGAAAACGAATAACCTTATCCTTGTTTACTTGGCAAAACGTGTATCCTAACATCCTCAGTGCCATCGTAATGAGTATTTCCGGTTGCAGATCGACTGGTTATAAATCATCGCAGTCGATTAAGTGTTAAAAAGACAGGAATGATATTTTTAAATAAGAATAATAAACAGTTGTAAAATCAAATTTTGATTTGATTTTTTTATGTATAAAATCTTTAGCTGTCTACATGTGTAAACTTTGATTTTGAACCATTAATTGTTTAAAAAAATAATTGTTTTTTTCATCCCGAAGTGTTATTTACGTGATGCTATCTTTATGGTAAATTGCAAATTAATATTTTGATAAGTTACACGTTAGCTTTGTTTATTATAGACTGTATAATCCAGTTGCAGTTCTAAGCTGAATCGATAACAAATATGAACACATGCTAGCTATAATTACAAATAACGTTGATTTCAAATTCTAACATTTAAGAGTAAAACCTATTGCAAAATGCACCAGAAAATTATCTAAAACTCGAAAAAAAATTAGGTGACAGTAATAAATGTCGAGATATATGTACTTACAAATATATGTCGTTTTCTTCAATGTTCGTATATATTTTTCTTAAAAAAGAAACGCATCAAAAGAAGAAAATTAATTAATTGTGTCAAACAATATCGTGAATTTCAATGAACACTATTTATTAAAAGTGGTTTTGGAAAAAGTTGATATTAACATCAGCATAACCATTATTTCATACTCAGGCTGTATATGAGACGCCCAAAATGACACAAACAATGACTTGTTATCAGTTTATGTATTGTAGCAATAATAATTCCAGATTATATTTTAACCTGGTTTTGTGACCATAAATTTCATTAACTGATTTTGGTTTTTAAAGTAGAAAATGGTAATTTTTTGAATGTATAACTGCCCTAGGAAATATGTTATAGATTTATATTGTAAAGAAATTAAATAAAAAATAAGGGGTGAGTTTTTGAAAACGTTTTTTGATAATTTAGACATTTTTCAAAAATCAGTGTTTATCGAAAAAACCAACCATATCCTGTGCACTTTACTGTAGGATGATGCTCTTAGAATTTTGCTACTTTTTTGAGAAAAAAGTGCAAAATTGGTCAATGTTTAGATTGTAGCTAATGTGCATATACCACCCTACATACACTTTCCCACATTCAGACACTTTTTGTGAAGAATGTTTTTGAAATCTATACCGGGTGTCAACGGATTTATTAGACAAGTCATAACTTCTAGACTAGAGTATTGGGTGTATCAAAATGAGATTTGGTATAGGTAAATGGTACAGGGAGAGGAGAGTTTTGCTATTATGCATCATGGCTATCCATGGCACACTTGACAAAAGTAAATAAATTATTATCCAGTATTTTGGTTAGAAGTATTTAATTTATGAGCTTATTTTTAATCCAATCGCAAATAAATTAGTATTGTTAGATTCGCCAAAAAATCCTCTTTTCGGAAAGTGCTTGTCAAAAAAGGGTTGCCAATTGAAAAAAAATTGTTAGACATGAAAATGTGATTTTGCCAACTTGTCGTATTCCTATCTATCATACTAATCACTAAAACTTTGCAGTTGTAATTTTTTGATATCACCTGAGGTCCTTAGATTAGTTTGCGTCCGATCATGGCCACCTAGATGCAATATTAAAAGTGGCTCTGAAAAATCAAGTAGGCTTAAAAACTTTTTAAAATGTCACATTCTGATCCAGAATTGTCTCAGAAATCCAAAAATGTAAAAATATACAGGGTGTTCCATTTAAAAATTCGAAACCGGAGCCATTTCCGGTGAAACCGGAAGTGACCGGAAAGTGAAAAATATGCAAAAACTTACCTCTCCCTATACCATTTACCTATACCATATCTCATTTTGATACACCTAATACTGTAGAAGTTATGACTTGTCTAATAAATTCGTTGACACCCTGTATACATTAAAACACATTTTCCTATAAAAATGTCCATTTTGAATTTTACATGATCCAATGCTGGTAGTATCGAAAAGCAAAGTAAAGATACTTTTAACTTCTTTCTTATGCAAACAGTATCATATACTTATGTATGTTTGCTAATTACAGGTCTGAAAGGAGTAAATGGCATGTCATTTCGCCGACAATGTGTACACACAGATATTCACTCCGAGGGAGTATCAAGTGGAGCTTCTGGATGCTGCAAAGGAACACAACACGATTGTGTGCTCCAGCACGAGTGCGACGAAAACTTTTATTGCCGTGAAGTTACTGCAGGAAATGGCTTGGGAGATGCGTGCTACAAAGGGAAAACGAGCATTGTTTATCCTGGATTCACAAAATGTAGCGATAATGACATCTCATATAAAGTTACTTACAGATTTACGTGTAGTAAGTTTTATAGAAAGCTCAGTAGACATTACTACATGGAAGGACTGCATCGAAAAGCATTCCGTTATCGTAACTACTATAGACGCCTGCAGGAATCTAGTGCTTGCTGGCTACTTAAATCTTAATAATTTAAATTTAGTAGTGGTAGACGACTGCCTTTATGGAGAAAGACAAGCATTGCTAGAACCTCTGATGGGTCAATATCATCAACTAATTGACCGAAGGCCTAGGATTTTAGGTCTCGCTGCAGGACTGTTGGGTCCAGATTTACAGCCGGAATGTTTAGAAGATGAATTACAACGTCTAGAAAAATTATTATGTTGCTCTGTAGACACTTCTAGTGAATTAGTAACTTTACTACGGTTTTGTTGTCGTCCACGTGAACGTTTAATAGAGTGCTCTCGTATGATGCCACTCCCTCTCCAAGAAAAGTTAGAACGAATGGTTTTAAATGGGCAGCAGTTTCTAAAAGATCATCGTTTCGATCCTAGCGAAATATATGACGACGAATTTTTAGAAGAACTACGTCAGGTTCCAAGTCCAAAAGAACAACCGTATCAGTTGCTGGTGGAGTTTTTGGAAGTCTTGAAAGATTTAGGACCTTGGGCTGCAGATCAAGCGGCACTGACTCTACTTACTCTTATAGAAAAGCTAAAAGTGAAAGTACCGTATGAACGTCATTATTTACTTCTTTGCATGATCTCCACAATAATGGTCCAAATTCGTGCAACTTGCGATTTAGAATTCCAAGACCTTCCAGATTTGGAACGTGTTATGAAGTATTCGAGTCCTAAAGTATTACGCTTTTTAGAAGTTATTAAACAGTTCAAACCCGCTGGAGAACGTCCAAAAGAAGTTCCTGAAAGTAACGCAGAACCATCGGTTACTTCAAATATTACCCTTCCTGGCGTCAAAGCTTCACGTGGAAAAAACACACGTGGCACTCGACGCCTGTACATTCTAAGGCCGCAACAAGAAGATAGCCTGTGTGCTTTGATATTTGTTCGTAATCGCTTCACTGCCAAGGTCATCTATACATTACTTTATGTGAGTATTTTATGATTTTTTAACTAAATTTCTATTCAAAAAGTTAGTTTGGTTTACCATATTTTTTAGAGCTGTTCTATATATCATAAATATTTTACTAATATACATCATGTTAGTACCTGCAACTGTTACATACGCAAATTTCTGTAACTTTCATATTTTTTTAAATGTCTTCCACCTCCATGTGGTTGATCCTGTATAATATATATTGGTTTGCTACACTTATTTTGTAAATAACAGGTATGATTCATTTACCAGAAAACACTAAAAGCTTTGATTTGTGTTTCTCTAAAATTGTAATTGTTTTATATTAAGTACATTTTCAATTGAATTAAAGTTTTTATGTAAATAACTGCACTAACTTTCCATACAAAAATTCGTAATTAAATTGAGCACTTTGTCAGAAATTTGCTTGTCCTACGTTATTACTTTTGAGAATATTACAAAGCTGTAAAAGTTCAGTTAATGCTGGTGCCGAAATTCTTTTACAGGATGTAAATTTTATGCTGTATAGTAATGAGCGGTGTATCTAGTAAAAAGGCTATTATTTGTAAGGTTTGCATGTATTCAATGTAATGTGTGTTGGAACGTTCCCAACTTGCGTTTTTATGAAATGATAATAAACTCGGATTTTAAATTACTATACATGTAATACAGAACGTGAAAGACTCTCTTTGTATTGCTGCTCTGCCCATCGTATGTAAAGGGCTGCTGAATTACCTTATGGGGATGCAACCGATAATTCCATTAAAAAAGCTTATAAGACTCTGGGTTTCATATTGCTTAATTCTGCAAATTTTCGTCGTATATCGTCTTTTATTTGGTTATACACTTCTTATATTCGACCCATTTTAGAATACGGCGCAATTATATGGTCTCCGTGCTACGAAGTTCATAAGAAGAAAATTGAAAAAGTGCAAAAGAAATTTCTAAGATTCATATATTATAAAAAACACAGAATTTTTCCTTTTGCGAAATCTTATGCATCTATACTTCAAGAATTAAATGTTTGCAGTTTAGAAAGAAGGAGAGATCTTGCCTCTGCTCTGTTTACATATAATCTTATCAACAGCAGGGTTGATGCATCCTCGATACTTCAGTGCTTGATGCTAGCAGTTCCCTGCTACAATTATAGACATAGATCTACTTACCTTCCACATATCTATTTGTCGCACAAATCATGCATTCAATTCACCCCTCCATAGAATTACAAGAATTGCAAATCACTGCCACAATTCGGATATATTTCATGATAATATAAAAGTTTTTAAATCACAAGCCACGCAAGTCCTGAATCGTGACGTGTAATATCTAAGCGATTAATTGTTTTTCTTTTTCCTTTTTTAATTTCTTGTACAATTTGTTAAATGTATATTCGTTTATATTTGCGCAATTTGCTATGCTATATCCTGTTATTTATGTTATGCTGCTGCTACTAAGATGAGCTAAATTGTTATAATTATAATTATTCTTATTTTCATTATGTATTGTATTGTAACTGTGTTCACCATCTTAAATTGTATTTTCAACCCGTTATTAGGCCTGACCTGTCGGTTGAATAAATAAATAAATAAATAACAAGAAATTGTGCCCCTAATACAAATATAAATTTAAACTTAATGGTCTTAACAGTGTGATTTAATTCAATTCTTAAAGAACTCTTTCTTAATAAATGTATTTGCATTCAATTTGAGATTAAGCTGGCATTTATAAAGAGTAGATACCAAGAATATAAAACCGTTGATTTGATTCTGAGCGACTTGTTTATATGAACGTGTGACTAATCAGCACACTTGTTAAAACATTACATTTCCTGAATGCTATTATGGCAGATAAACATTTCAAGGAAGTCACAATTTCAAACTAAAACCTGTCATGCATTTCCAGCTATAAATTAAAATATTTTTTCATTTGAATGCTTTCCTATTTTTCTGTAATGTTACGTTTATTATGACAACAGAATAACCAGCCTTATTACGTACAATACAACTAGTAGAGTATAATATAATTTCTTTTATATTAAGGCGCGTATCCATTTGTTGCGTATCCACGTAATGTATCACCGTCGCGTATCAAGATACGATACGTGCAACGTACTGAATTTTTTCTTTGTATCATCATTGCGTTTATGTTAAAAACGGAGGATACGCTATTACGATACGGAGTAGTAGTCAGTACTGTTCGTGCAGCGACCACATGATGTCTTTGCAAATAACAGCTGCCTCGTATATTTGTATTTAATCTATATTAAAATAAACAAAAACCTCCGCGTTGGTGGATGTCAAAACTGTATACAAGCAGGGAAGTGTACAGTGGTTCAAGTTTATTGGCCTACTTGAATTTTCAGCTTATAGCTGGATTGTACAAAAATTGTACAAGAATGCACCCAACTGCTTTTGAGCTTCTGCTATTCTTTCTCTTCTTAGGGCAGCCAGAAGATATTCCATCTTCTTCTTGAATATGTTTACAGACTGTTTCATTTCTTTTGAAATATCCGCCCACGCATCCTCCTTTCGTAATTTGTTATAATGATCTGGATGTTGCGGATTCCAAATGAGGTCCTTTTTACGGTAAATTTCTATAAACCGTAAGGTTTTCTCTTTACTGCAGACCATTTCTGCAAAAATATGGCCGTAATAAACAAACACCTACCTGTCACTACAAATTTGATTACCAGCTTGGTGCAAGTCTGCGACAGGAATGAACATGCAACGCGATGATAACAAAGTGCCGTCTATACTGATTTCACTCCGTGTCGTTGCATTTCTTTGATGTCACGGCGAAAAATCGCCAAATGACCGATCGGGTCCGTTGCGTTTCTTTGTATCACATTTTGATACGCAACGGTGCAACGTTTTCCCATCTCCACTGATACGCAACGATGATACGATACGTGGATACACACCTTTAGATAGGGTTTCTAAGCATCATATTGATATTATTATATACAGCGTGTTCCCCGATTGAGTTTAACATACGTATGATGACCCAAAAATGTTGGAATTGTATTTTCATAATTGGGAGATCGTTCCTGCTTGCCCTGAAACTTATTTTGCCCATAATCTCAATTCAGTTGAAATCAAGTGCTCCTTGATAACTCACCAATACCTTTTTCGTTTTCATGTAAAGTACTATAATTAAATATACGGCAAAAGTTTATTGAGGAAAGTTGCTGAAAATGTTCTCAAGTACTACGCGCCCTAACAACTATATGTTCGGCCATTTCATAATTTCTATCTAAATATTGTTTTAACGTATACTGTTACCAGTAAAAATATTTATTATTATTTTTTTCATAGATTTTGGAATCACCAATATTCTGGCTACACTATGGTGATAAAATATAATAAAAATCACAATTTATGTATGTAAAAAAAACTTGACATCTCTTGTAAATTCCATGCCTAAAAGAATTCGAGCAGTAATTGCATTTTGGCCCAACATTTAATTGTCGGTTTTAGTTCAATAAAATATTTTTTTTTACAAACAAAAAATGGGGTCTGTTATATTTTATCATCATAAAGTAACCAGAATAATTGTAATTCTAAAATTAAAAAAAAAAATACATTAATAAATTTATTTTACTATTAACATTAACAGTAAATTGAGAAAAAAGTTTAGATAGAAATTATGAAGTGGCCGAACATATAGTTGTTATTGCTCGTAGTATGCAAAATATGGAAAATATTGGTTATGCTTGAGATAACACAGTAGACATATAAAAATAGTAAACTACTTATTTCCAATATACCCTACCGCAGTATTTTAAATTAAGCAATCTTTTTCAAACTTTGCATTCAAGTTGCTGACAACATTGCCGACAACTTTTCTTAATAAACTTTTGTAATATTTTTAATAATTATAGTACTTTACACGAAACTGAAAAAGTTGATTTCTTGAAAAGAAATGGGAATTGCATTTATCGCGTCTCTTATTCTTTGTTTTAAAAGATCCAAATCGTTATTTAATGGAGCCGCCCAACCCACATACCAGGAAATTGACGATTCATCCATTGCCTAACGATCAGAGTTGAATGTGCTGGATGGCCGTCTTGCTGAAAATATATTTCCTGGCTTATATTCCAAATAGCTCAAAAAATCTGTATAACATTTCCAAGTTGCTATACTGGTTTATATTTTGCAAAAAAAATATTGGACAATTGTAGGAAACACCACACCATACGTTTACTTTTTTGAAACATTGTCTTCTACAGTTAATATGAAACCCTGGATCATCGTCTGACTAATACCTGGAATTTTGTGAACTTACCACCCTACTAGTCAGGAATGTAGATTCGTCAGAGAAAATAATCCTTTTTTGAAAATTTTGATTTTCAACATGTTGATCCCTGAGCCACAACTAGGGTTTCCAAGTCCCGGGACCAAAAGTGTTTTCGGGACTTACGAGCTAAATTTCAAGTCCCGGGACTAGTCCCGAAAATCCCGAAAAGGAAATAGTGTTAAGGTGAAATTTCCGAATGCAATTTCCAAAGAAAAACTAGTGTTTTAAGTTAAATAAAGTATTTCTGTGCTGATAATTTGCGTTGGGGCTCGTCTACAAATTCATTGCTTTCTTCTGGTACTAAAAATGTATGTGGCTCTTCATCTTTTGCTTTTGTTTGAACTGCAAAGTGCTTGTGTAATCCTTTCGTCAAGCTGCCTCTGATTATGATAATTTTGTAGGAACCAACTTTACATTTCGCCAATTGTTTCATCTTCAATATATAAAATTGTTGCCATATCAAATCGTTATTTTTTTTAATGTAGAATGAAGGTAGGTTGCGAATCTGAATTTATTCTAATTGTAACGCTTTAGCAGACAAATAACGACCACACTTAAAACTCAAAAATATAAATTATTCAGCTTCTTCGCACATATGTAAATCCAACAAAAAAAACAGACAAATACATAAATAGAAGAATATATGCAAATGTGGCTGAAACAACACACAGGATTAATTCTAACCTACTGAAAATAATACCTCTCCTGATTACGCAAAACGCAAATAATGCAGATGTGCAAGAGGCATGAGTAATATGCCAGACGCCGGTGAATACCCGTCCTAATTCTCTGATATCGAGTATACGCACGCATGTTGACATGGTCCCGGGACTTTGCCTGTTCTGGCTGTGGTCCCGGGACTTGGTTTTTGTGGTAAAATCCCGGGACTGTCCCGGGACCGGATCCCGGGACTGGAAACCCTAGCCACAAACAAAAGTCTAACCTTTTTGTGTCATTGTTTTCTTTCAAAGTAGGAATGAATTTAGGTTTAGTGTGTGTGTGTGTGTGTGTGCGTGCGTGCGTGCGTGCGTGCGTGTGTGTTTGTCTGTTTGCCTGTGGACAGAATATCTCACAAACGAAAAGAGATATGGCGTTGAAACTTCATATATAAGTTTTGTGTACTATCTAGATGCGACAGCAAGCTTTTGAAGAAAATCGCATAACCGAAAGTATGTTGTTTACTCTTGTGATTTTTTTTTTTCAAAAACGGCTCTAACGATTTTTTTCCGACTTTGCATTTTTATTACATTTTTAGTGTGTATTAATGTGAGATAGGTGATTTTCCAGTTGAATACTTCTAAAATGGGTTTCTTTTGTTTTTTTTTTATTAACTTCTATTTTAAATAGAACACCCGTTATATTATTCCATTTTTCCAGCTTAAAATTTTAGAGAAAATTTGTTTCTTCAACTAACGCTCTATTTTGTACGGTTTCTGTAGAATTTGTAACTTTTGAACATTTTTGATACATGCTTGAAAATTAAAAATCAAATTTTTTCTAATTATAATATACAGTACCAGTATTTATAAATTTAGAAACGAACTTTTTCCACGGCTTTTGCTGATACGTAAGCGTTTGGCCATTCTTCACAAAATTTTCTTGCCACCCTAAAGTATGAATTTTCTTCACCCGAACCATAACACTGAACAATAAACACTTTTTGTTCTACTATTAGCATTTTGAGATTAAGTTAACATTTATCAAAATGACAGAAATTACATGTCAACAAATGGCGTAAACAAATGCTTTTAAAATAACAGTAATAAAAATGCTACATCTGCATTGGCCATGGATTGAGATTATTGACCCATATTTTTTGAGCAAAATATGGACCAGTAGAGGTATTTGGAAATGTTCGACGGTTTCATTTCGGACTATTTGAGAATAAATGAAAATAAGATACGTGATTAACGCAGTTCCCAAAAAAAAATTTTAAATCAAAGTAGGTTTATTTGTCTAAAAATTGAGTCTGCCATAACTCTTAATTGTAAAAAACTTTTCTTAATACTTTTTTCTGTTATCTTATCTAATAAAGGTACTTTAATCTTGACCATCTTTAAAAATTGATTCTAAAAACACGCTGTATATTGATTAACTAGTGAATCACCCGAACTACGCTTTGCTTCGCTAATTACACAATTTAATTAAATTAAATATCGTGATGATTTTTGAGGCTTTCACGGCCATTGTCATTAAGTAACAAACGACTTCCGGGATTGGACCGTGTCATGATTGAGATCGAAGAACTCAACGTTTCGCCCACTTTCGTAAGGGGCTTCATCAGGAGGAAAAAAGCAAAAGAGCACGGTAACTCAACGTGTTAACCACGCCAGAGGCGAAACTCTTTGCAAAGGGAAGGGACAGAAGAGCACGGTAACTCAACGTGTGAACCACGTCAGAGGCGAAATTCGACTGACTATCGGAAGAAGAAAGACGTCCAATCCCGGAAGTCGTTTGTTACTAAATTAAATATCAATTAATTTTACTTTTCTTTTTCACACTCTTTTTGAAAATAAAAACCTGCCTACGATCTAAGTCTAAAAATTAGCAAAATTTTAAGCTATCATACAATTTAATCGGTCCAGTATCTTCGGAGGAGATAACAAACAAAGATACATACAAAGAAAGAGACCACTGATTTTATGGTGTAGATGTTATGATTGATTTTCTCAAAATCTTGGTTTGAGAACAAGCAGGAGCAATTTCTAAAATAACAGCATCTAACTCGAAAATTGTTTGTCATATACACCTTATCTGAACTCAATTCGTGGACACACTGTTTATATAGTTCTCTCACTTCCTAAGCGGAACATAGGATCTCAACAAATGGCTTCCATCGTACTCTATTTTCGACCATTGGTTTTATTTCTCTCTAGGTCCTAACTGCTGCCAGAGCTTCCTGTATTGTTCTCCACCAAGTTAACTTTCTGTGGTCCAAGTATTTATCAACAGATGCCTGCACAGAATAACTAAAATCCACTGCTCTGAGTTTGTTACTAAAGAGGAACTATGGAGAACAACAAGGCAAACCAAGGTGAAAAAGAAAATTAAATACAGAAAATATAATTGAATTGGTCACTCACTCAGACGAGAAAGAACAGATATTGCAAGAATATCACTTAACTGGAACCCTCAGAGAAGTAGAAGAAGAGGGAGGCCAAAGTTAATTTGGAGGAGAACAATACAGCAGGAAGCTCTGGCAGCGGGTAGGACCTGGAGCGAAATAAAACCAATGGTCAAAAACAGAGTACGATGGAAGCCATTCGTTGAGGCCCTATGCTTCGCTTAGGTAGTGAGAGGACTATATAAACAGTGTGTCCACGGATTGAGTTCAGATAAGGTGTATATGATAAAACAATTTCGAGTTAGGTACTGTTATTTTAGGAATCGCTTCTGCTTGTTCTCAAACCAAGATTTTGAGAAAATCAATTAAATTAATTAATATACAGGGTGTTTTTAGAATCGATTTTTAAAAATGGTCAAGATTAAACTACCTTTATTAGAAAAGATAACAAAAAAGTATTAAAAAAGTTGTTTAGAATTAAAAGTTTTGGCAAACTCAATTTTCAGACAAATCAACCTACTTTGATTTTTAAAATTTTTTTGGGAACTGCGTTTATCATCATCATAATCATCATCATTGCGCCGTGCAATTCTTAGAATTATGGCTAATGCCAAGGCGTGTACAATTCATTTTTTGAGGTGGGTTCTTTCGAAGTTTGTTGTTGGTCCTGGCGGTCTCTGTTATTTTCTTCCATTCTTTCCTATCCTACACTTCGACCTCCAATCTTCAATTCCTAATGCCTTTATGTCTGCTTTTATGGCATCTTTCCATCTTTTCCTTGGTCTTCCTTGTTTTCTAGGTCCACTGTGTAATCTTCCTTATCATCTCTTTTGGTTTTCTTTTCATAATGTGTCCAGCTCATCATAATCGTGTTTTTATAAATTTGACAATTTTTCTCCTCCAAGTTCTTCTTCTATTTGTTTGTTCTTTCTCAATCTTATTTCTCCATCTCTTGTTATGTTAGGTCCAGTTTTGTTTTCATTATTTTTAGGTCTTCTTCTTTTTTGTTTTTGTTAAGTGTGCAGGGGACCATTTAACAAAGAACTGAAAGAAAACAGAAGCAACGATGTCAAGTGCGTTAACGGCCAGGGAAACCATCCGGCAAACTACAAGGGCTGCATAGTAGCCAAGGAAATACAAAAACGAATGTATTCACCCCTAAGAAGTAAACAGATGGTTCAACCTGGAATTTCTTACTCCCAAAAAGTAACAGACCAAAACCAAAACAAGCTAATAACTACCAACAAAATCAGAACACCAACAGTAATCAAACGAACAAACAGCAACCTAGAAACAATGATGATGAAACTCATGGAAAGGATGAATACTATGCTAAATTTACTCACGACCGTCATTTCAAAAATCTCTAAATGGATCTATTTCTTAAGATAGCACTTTGAAATGCCAATGGCTTGACACAACATTGCCAAGAAGTCGCAACATTTTTAAAACAACACAATATTGATATCATGTTAATATCAGAATCACGTTTCACTAATTTAAATTACAGTGGAGACCGCTTACACTGAACCTGCTTGTAACGATCTACCTATTATAAGGAACTAAATTAAAAGTCCCGCCAAAATTTCCATTACAATAATGCTAAAAATTTGTTGTTATACCGAACCCGCATATAACGAACTTTCGCTTATACCGGTCCATTTTTTACGTGAAAAAGAAAAAGTTTCCTTTTATAGTGAACCTGCCTGCAAGAACTGGTGTGAAGTCCAAAATTTATTATGGCTAGTGAATTGTTTAGGTAAGCAGATTGTGTAAGGAATGCAGATTGTGCGAATTGATGATGGAAGTTTGTATGTATGTAGTAGTTTTAATTGAGTATTCAGAGAAGACGGTTGTGCAATGTAGGGTTAAAAAAAATCGCGATTGTCGTTCACATTAAAAACAAAATACAAAATTGTACATGAACTCAACCACTGTAAAAAACAAAGTGAAGTATGCCGTGAACGTAATATTAGCAAATCGACGGTTGCTATCATATGGAAAGACAAAACAAAAATTATTGAAGCATTTGAAAGCAAAAATTCGTCTACTAAAAAATTGCGTAAATCAATTTACGAAAATGTTGATAACGCACTTTTAAAGTGGTTTACACAGCAAAGACAGGCTAACGTTACTATTAGTGGTGCTATTTTAAACAGAAAAGCAGATGAGTTGGGGACGCAATTAAACGTTTGGCAAGAATTTTCTTGCAGTAGAAGTTGGGTTGAAAGATTAAAAAAAAGATACAATATTCGTAGTGGAAAAATTACAGGAGAAGCTGCGGATGTGAACATGAATACCGTGGAAAACTGGCTGCAAAATGTATGGCCGAAAATCAGGGAAAACTTTAACGACAATAATATATTTAACGCAGATGAAACGGGCTTGTTTTACAAACTTACACCCGACAAGACACTAAAATTCAAGGGAGAGTTGTGCATTGGAGGAAAGTTATCTAAGGAACGGATCAGAGTATTGGTGTGTGCAAATTTAACTGGTACCGAAAAAAGGAAATTACTCGTGATCGGCAAGGCAAAGAATCCACGCTGTTTTAAAAATATAAAATGCCTTCCAGTTAATTACAAAGCGAACAAGAAGGCCTGGATGACGTCGGACCTTTTTACAACTGAATTGCGTGAATGGGATGAAGAATTGCGGCAGAAAAACCTAAACATCTTATTACTTGTTGATAATTGCCCTGCACATTCGGATGTCATCAAAACCAATTTTGGTATGGTAATACACGAATATTGGACCTACATTTTAAAAATATTTAGGTGCATTGACAAAAATATGCCAACCCAAACTTGTGGTTTTTTAAATAGAACACCTTGTAAATTTTTGCAGGTTTGAATTCCCTGTGACATTAAGAATTAAAATGTATAAAGTTGTATCTGTATTACTAAACGTTCTGAAGATATTGTCACTTTAGTACCAAAATAAAGTCATCTTTGGAGCAACGATGCTAGCGCTGTCATCACGATTTTTTAAATCTGTTTGCATCACCGACTATTGATAATAGTCTACTTACAAAATACATGGCAAATTTTTCAAAAAAGTGAAAAACTATACAGAATGATTAATTTACGCGAAATGCAATTTTTCTCATTTTTTTCAAATACAACACCCTGTATATTTTTTCACATTTGGATTCCCCGTGAAAAGTAGATACTAATTGATAATAGATGTCATAACAATAAGACGAACCCTTCTTGAGATATTGATGCTTTTATTCGAAAATATTGAAATACAGAAGAACAAATAGAACAAAAACCAGAGCAACAATGACAACATTCGAATAGCAAATAAATTTGTAAAGTGATGGGAATAATTAATTAATAATTAAACAATAAAACAATTCTCTACACCTAAAAGATAAGTTGAACAAGTAAACGTAAACGAAGAAAACCAGAAATTCAAATTAAATGTTCAAAATGCTGACCACGCCTAGCTGAACAATTTGCAATTCGCTCTGAAAACGAAAGTTTCACTCGAAACAACATTTGAGGCGCAATGGATTGAAACGCAGCTCTAATTCTATTTTTCATATCTTCGCTTGTGGTAGGGGGATGTTGGTAAACTTTTTCTTTAACGTAGTCCCACAGGAAGAAATCAAGGGGCGTAAGATCATGCGCGATCATGTTGAAATCACATCGTACGAATATTATCTACCTCGATATCTTCCAAAAGTTTGGGTAAACAATTTTCCAAAAACTGTAAATATCTTTCTCCAGTAAGACTCTCATCAAAGAAAAAAAGGACCAATCACATTAGAATTGAATATCCCACCCCACACATTAACTGACCATCAACAACTCTTAAGATGTGTGGATTGCTATCTGAATAGTGATGATAGTTATGTTTATTAATATTGCCATTATTGTGAACAGTTGCCTCATTCGTAAATAGAATGTTATTAACAAAATTTGGTTCTTCATTGACTTTAGTAGTTATCCATTGGCAGAAAGATGCATGATTTTGAAAATCTATTTCACTTAAAGCTTGAAGTTGCTCAATATGATAAGGATGGAACTTGTTTTTTTTAAAGCTGCGAACTGTGTTTCTATTTAGGTCAAGGTTTGTGCTTATCTCTCTGTTACCTACTAATTTGCAGATTTTCTATAAGAGATGCCTCAACTTGAAACTCAATTTCTTCATTTAACCTTGTTTTAGCGTGCTTCGGATAACACATACTTCCAGAATTTAAAAATCTCTTAGCCACACTCATAAATAATTCTTTTTGCGGTTGTCTTCTTTCTGGGTATTGTTCACGGTACAAACGGCTAGCAAACAAAGCATTTCTTGGAGCTTCACCATAAATAAAGATCATATCGACCATTTCTCCTTTAGAAAAATTCATTTTATACAAAAATTGGCAAAATGATAATGCAAAAACGCAAAAACTAATGGAACAATATTCTAATAATTAGACAAACGTCAAAACAATAGATGCAATTGTTTCTCTCTATTATGAGCTGCGAGCCTACCTGATTATTTGTTTTGTTAAGTTCTATTGTCATAATAATTGTGTATTTTAGAATATTTTCGAATAAAAGCGTCAATATCTCAAGAAGGGTTTGTCTTATGGTTATGACACCTATTATCAATTAGTAACTACTTTTCATGGGGTATCCAAATATGAAAAAATATACAGGGTGTTGTATTTGAAAAAAATTGAGAGAAATTCCATTTTGCGTAAATTAATCATTCTGTATAGTTTTACACTTATTTGAAAAATTTGCCACGTATTTTGTAAGTAGACTATTATCAATAGTCGGTGGTGCAAACAGATTTAAAAAATCGTGATGACAGCGCTAGCATCGTGGCTCTGAAGTTGACTCACGTCTGGGTCACCAAATTATAACGGCAAGAGGAGCTTCGTTATAATTACATTAAATTTAGGAATAAAACACATGTCTGTATGTGATGAAGTCAAAAGCCAAACTGTTTATTTATATTTATGTAACTAAGTAATAGTTGCTAAGTTTGCATGTACGCGTGCATTAGGGTGTTTCTATGTTATACTTAGTGGAAAAAACTTTTTCGAATTTTTTTGGTCGCACCCCCTAAAGTCGTTCTAATGCCGAAAAAACAAACGTATACAAAATTTGAACCCAAACAAATAATATTAACACGTGCCACCGAGCCCCGGAAGTTTCCAAATTGCAGATTTTAACTTAATTCACTTATTATCAATTAATATCTCGCGAACATTAAGTCGTATCAAAATTTCGATAATGACATAAATAAAAGGAAATTTAATTTGCTACTAATTTAGTTATATGCAATTTTTTTGTAAACTTGTTGGAATTTAAAAAATATGGGTTAAGTATTAAAAAAAAGGTAAAAACTCTTGAAAAATTGCTTTTTTATATTAATAACTAAAAATATAATATAATTAAGCAAATATATTTATTTACAAATTAAATAAAAAGAACAATATTAAATAATTACTGAAGTTACATAAATTGAAAGAATTATATTTACAAACTTAAGAATAAAACAAATATACCAAGTTACCTATATGTAAAATAATTAAATGCATATCACAATAATTACTTTTTTTTTCTAAGGAAACTTTACTGGAATCCGGATATTGACGCCGATAATCACTAACAACTTGTAGCAAGTACTGTGTTTGGTCCTCTTTCTTGGTAATTAAGCTATTATATTTTTCGACCAGTTTAATACTTCTTTCCGCAATATCATTTGTGACGTGAAGTAAACAATTACATATACTTACTTAAATTTTCCATTTCTTCGTAAGTTCATTTTCTTCTTGCATCTTCTCTTTCCAGTCGTTATTCAATTCTCTTCTCTTGTTGATGTAACTTGATATCAATACCAAGCATACTACCCTTTTTGCCTTTGAAGATGCAAAAACTGTTTATCTTCTACATCTATTAATTCTAGAGCGTTCGCATGTGCGATATCGAACAGGTCGTCAAATTTTTCATAAAATTGTTATTCCTTCCTTTTATGAATCCGTTCTTTTATTTCCTTGTTTTAACAGACTCCTTCATTCAGAGTATAATAATTCCAGCTTTTCTTCAGAATGATGTTTTTCCTTAGCTGGAATCCGTGCTTTTTACCAAAACACTATTCCTTGAATAATTAATTTTGCACTTTTATGTAAATTCAATTTAACTATATGCATATTAAAAAAAGTACTTGTAAAACTTGTTCGTTTGAGAGCAATTTACTACCAATAATTTAATGTGCATCATTTCCTATTAAAAGTGCTTAGTCTTTTTCACGAAGAACCTTTGACGTTGAGGCCATTTTATGCTTTAAAATTTTAAAATGGTATATCCTCCCTCTAAACATCTGGTTTGTATTGACAAACAAAGAAACTGTGTTCGACAGTTTGACTCGTTTTTTTTTAAATAACTGATTCTAAAAATATTTCAATATACTTAAAATTAGTAAAAAAAAATTATTATTGAATTTCAAACATTTATATATCATAAAGATCTATTTACTTGTATTATCAAAAATCGCCTAAAATTGAATAATGGATTGCAATTTACTTCAAAATTATAATACTTCTACCTTTTCAAATTAAAAATAGAAAGAAAAAAAATCGAATTATTACGTTTTTCTAACACTTGACGCATTTTTTTAACATCTGGTAGGTTTGCGGACAAATTGCATATAACTACAATTGTAGAAAATAAAATTTCCTTTTATTTATGTTATTATCAAAATTTTGATAGCACTTCCGGTTCGTCAGATATTAATTGATAACAAGTGAATTCAATTAAAATCTGCAATTCGGAAACTTCCAACGCTCGGTGGCACGTATTAATATTGTTCGATTGGGCTAAAAAATTTTATGAGTTAGTTTTTTTGGCATTGGAACGAATGTAGGGGGTGCGACTAACAAAATTCCGTGGTTGCAAAATTAGAACCACCCTAGCGTGCATGTATGTGCATACGCTCCATTACGTATGCGTGCATGTACGTGCATACGCTACAGTACTAAAGTGACAATATCTTCAGAATGATTAGTGATACAGATACAACTTTATACATTTTTATTCTAAATGTGACAAGGAATCCAGAAATGCAAAAATGTACAAGGTGTTCTATATCTTGTCTTCCCCCGGTGCTTTACCGTTTTTTAGTTTTCTTATTTCTTCCTGTATTTCTTCATCTTCGGGGCAATCTCCTTCTTGTTCTGGGTGTCTTTCTTCCTTTCGTATTTCTCCTTCTTCTGTATATAACATTTCTTGGTAGTATTGTTTCCATATGACGCCCATCTTTTGTGGGTCATTCTCTGTTTTGCCTGTTTTGTCTTTTGTTCCTCTGGTTTTAGCTATTTTACTATTGTGCTGGAGTCTAATTTTTTTTATAAAATTGTTTTAGGTTGGAGTTCCTGCCTTTCTGTTCTATCTCTTCTAATTTCTTATATATCCAGTCATTCTTTTTATTCTTGTATATTGCATTTGCTGCGTTTATTTTTATTTCGTATTCAGTTTTGCTTTGTTCATTCTTTCTTTCAATCGATTTAATTCGTGCTAAGTTTTTTGTTTTCTGCCGTCTTCACATTCCTGATCGAACCATTCCTTATTTGGTCGAGAGGTTTTTGGTTTCCTCAATATTTTCCTTGCTGCTTTTGTTATATTGTCTCTCATTTCTTTCCATGTTTCATCTATATTTGTTGTGTCTTTTTGTGCCTTTTTTTATGTTAGTTTCTTCTAGTTTTCTTGTCACTTCGTCTTTTTGTAGTTGCTCCACGTACCATTTTTTATGGTTTTTATTGGTATTATAATGTCTGTAGATCTATCTTTGCTATTATTAGATAGTGATCTGTTTCAGTCTGTGCTCCTCTGTATGATCTTGTGTCTATTATCTTTCTGCTGATGTCTTTTGTGGGCATTATGTGATCGTTCTGGTTTTCAATGTTACCTGCTGGGTGTTTCCATGTAACTTTGTGTTTTCTGGGGTATTCAAATGTTGTTGATTGGAGGGTAATGTTCAATGATCCTGCTAATTGCGTTAATCTGTGCCCGTTATCGTTTGTTACATTATGTATTATTCCTTTTTCATTTCCTGTCACTTCGCTTTTTCCCTATTTGCGCATTCGCACCTCCCAGTATTCTCACTTCGTCATTCATGGGTAAGTCCTCACAAATCTTGCTTAGTTTTTCATAAGAATTGTCTTTCACAATATGTTCCGCAACTTGTGTGGGCGCATAAATGTTAACTACCGTGACGTAATTGGTGTTAAACTTCAGTCGAAGTACTGCTATTCTTCCGTCCACTGGTTTAAACTCTACTATATTTATTTACTAGCTTCTTTCCTATATAAAAACCAATGCCGTTACTCCCTCTTTTTTCTTCTCTACTATACATGAACGTATATCTATCTTTTATTATCTCGTCTACTTCTTCCCATATCGATTCCTGTATAGCTGTTATATTATTTGATTATTTATTTTTATTTCTTATTTTTTCTTCTTGTTTTTTTGTTTTGTGTTTGTATTTGTGGCTTTATTTGTTTTATCCATTTCCAATTTATTATCCTTGTTCATAGCAATTTTTCTTCCAGTCGTCATCAGTAGCCGTCTCATAGGCTTACCAGTTTTTTGAAGGTCTACTCGTCTTTGTTATCTTGAGTAGCCTTCCCCGAAGCTCTTCATCATTATTTTCTGGGGATCTCTGGCTCGAGGTTCTTTCTTTTTTTTTGGTTCTCTGCAGTGTTACTCGAGTCAATCACTAGGTTTCTTTCTTTATCATCTTGACTGTCGCTGAACCTCTCTTCCACGTCTATTATATCTGGCTGGTGGTACCTTGACTTTGGGTATTCTAATTTGAAAACCTTGTGTTTTCTTTGGCATAGCTGTTTCTCTGAGTAATAATAATGATAATGCTGTTTTGTAAAGTAATTCTATCGAATTTTGTTATAAAAGTTTTTGTAAAGTTATATCTTACTAAAGCTAAAAGCTTCTATGAAAATATACCTAGTAATTTATTTACCATAAAGCTAATCAACCGTATAATACATAGCATTCAAAGTTTGATATCAATAGCACGACCACTGGCGTCGTGTCTCACAGGCCTTTTTACTAAATAGAATTTAAACAAACTCATAAATGGCTACGAAATTTTGAACAATGAAAGAAGATGTAAAAATAGGAAGCTACTGAAGCGATCAACCTCCTACACCTTACTGTCCAAACATAATAAATACAAATTTATCAGAGGTGTGTCTGAGACAAGGTGCCAGTGGTGGAACGTTAACATGACCAGAGTTTAGTTAATTATTTTTGAAATTATAAACTTTATTTCCTTGTAGGATGCTCAAATTGGCGGCAGAGAGTAAGTACTCGAATACTTTACTCTAATTTTGGTTACTTCACTTGCGAATTATATTTGCTCGGAAGACTTAATACTCATATTTGTAGCAAAAATTAAAAGGTACTTGTCAAGTTATGCTTTTTTCATGAATATGGAAATTCCCTTTCTCCTTTCACTTACTTTTTTATATAGCAAAATAATTCTGCTACAGAGTGCTGACTAGGTTTTAGATTTTAGATTTATTGGTACTAGTCATAGTCAAGCATATAAAATGTATTGCATAAAACAGTCAGTGTTTTACAAGTATGAAATAAAAACATCCTTATTTTCGGTGGCCCAATTATTGAAAAATCAAAGTTTTTTTTTTAAAAACTGTCTAAATGAAAGCCCAGTTGGCGCAAAGCAGCCGCGGTTTACCAAACACATGATTAAGTGGTTATACCTACTCTTCTTTTTATATCAGCAAAATATGCTACTTATACCGGCTGTCTTAAAAATAATTACGTCTAGTAGGTTTTGAATTTTGTTTGCATGTAAATGTTTATGTGCCGCTAGATTGTTATCCAAATATTCCCATAGTCAGAACAACCCTTTGCATTTACCTATTTGAATTAATGAGAGTGTACTGCTACGATTACATCAACTGTGTTCTACACAACATATGAATAACGAATTTTATAAGTAAACAATGAATAAATTTCGTTCTCCCAATTAGACGTGTTTTTATGTCCCCGAACTACTTTGTCAATAGTGCCCTCAAGTTCTCCAAGTTGGAGAGCTTCTCAATGTCGCCAACAACCAACAACATGTCTGTCCTGTCTCCTGTCTGCCACGTCCTTTCAAACTGCTGTTGTACCTGTCCTGAGCCTGATCTCTGAGCCTGCCTGCTACCCACCTCATATTGCGTGTCTGTCACTTATTTTCAGCCACGTGGATATCAGCACCTAGAAAGTTAAGTTTTCATTTTGTTCCTTTTCATCTATCAGCATGGAGATACAACACAAACTAAACTTCCCCATATTAATGTTAATTTTAACTTTAATTATTGTACTTACATTTCATTTACATATACCTACAGCAATTTTTTTTGTATTGCTTTGTGTAGTACTCATGGGTTAAGTGGAAGTGTAGTGATTAGTGTGATACTGATATGCTGAACTTTGCTCAATATTGTTAATTATTTTCCAAGATGTAAATTCCTCAGTTATACCAAAGTTTAAATTCGCACCAGCAACATGCTTAGATGTAGAACGTAGTTTCTCCAATTTCAAAAATATACTGAGTGACCGACGACATAATTTTACGATGGATAATTTAGAGTAACACGTTGTAATATACTGTTTCCAGAAGCAAGGATAATTTTTTTATTAGAAATAAAATATTTTGTGCTTTTTATAATTTTTGTGCTTAAAATAAAAAGCTTTTTTGTGAAATATTTATCCTTTTTTAAGTGCTTATTTTTCATTTTTTTATGCTTATAAATCCGCTCTCTAGTAGTCACATTAGAATTTGTTCTTCGAGAGCATTTTTAGTTAAATTTTTAGTTGAACAACATATTCAATAAACTAATTTTTAATCGTGTATCTATATATTAAAATGGTATAAAGAAATAAAAAGTTTTATCTTAGGACAATTTTGATTACAATTTAAAATAATTGCTGCAGCAGTTCTTTTTATAAATAAATATTTGTAGTTAGAATCTTCATAGATCTTTTTATAGAATTGCCAATTCGAACATTCTATAACCAAACATCTTTCAAGACTTAGGCAACCCACGGTGCTACATCACGATAACGCCAAGATTTTTAAAAACCTATTAGTAGGGACAATCTTTTAACAGTATTTACCTGACATGTCCTTTCTACAGATTAGGTTACCTTAGTTTTAAGTTTTTATTTACTTGTAAGTTTGAAAATAAAATCAACTCAGAGGCAAAAAATACTTTATTTTTCAATAACATTGTGATACAGTGAGTTTGGTAACAACAGCTTATAAATACTCTAATTATCTGCGCTCAGGTAGCTAATTACAGATACTTTCTGAGAATTGGTAATTTTTACCAATACAAAATAAACTACGATTTATTATCTCACAGATTCCTAATGTAGGAACTTGAAAAATTCTGTGTACAACTTTCTAGCGAAATATCATAATTTTGTTAAAATCTTCTAAAAAATTACAATTTTTATAACTATTATTATTAAACTATCCCAAAAAAAGTTAGAGATATATATCTATCTTCTTTATTTATGAATCGATTTGGATAAAATTTTATATGAAGATACTAGACATAATTTCTGATTGACTGAAATGACACTAACTTTGATTATTTAAATAGATCACCCTGTATAATTTATATTTTTCAGAATCTCTGAGCCAAATTACATACAGGGTGTAGAAATGGTTTACGCACCATAGGGATTTCAATGGTAATTTCTTCATATGAAAATATTTGCTTCCCTAATTATTTTAGAGCAAACTTGTATTGAAGTTTTTTGTAGAGAAAAAAATTCTGTATCCATTTATGCCAGCATTTGTCATTTTACATTTCGGAAAACCGAAAATTTAAAGAAAAAAATTACCGTTTTTAGACAAATCAGTGGTGCTTGAAATTACTAAATCATCTCAAAGCATCAACAAATTAGTTTGCTGTTTATTTGTTTGCATCTGTCAAATGTAACGGCAACCAAATAAACAGCAAACTAATTTGTTGATGCTTTGAGATGATTTAGTAATTTCAAGGCACCGCTGATTTGTCTAAAAATGGTATTTTATTTCTTTAAATTTTCGGTTTTCCGAAATGTAAAATGACTGGCTAAAATGGATACAGAATTTTTTTCTCTACAAAAAACTTCAATACAAGTTTGCTCTAAAATAATTAGGGAAGCAAATATTTTCATATGAAGAAATTACCATTGAAATCCCTATGGTGCGTAAAGCATTTCTACGCCCTGTATAACAGTCTTGCAAAATTTTAATTTTTCAAACAAAAAGATGTTTTTTTTTTAAATTTTATTTTTTACCATAGAAGGCCTTGGCTGGCGAAAATGTGTGCTAAGTGACCCTAGAAACCCATAATAATAGCTATTTTATTAATTAGGTCAATAACAAACTCTTAATGAAATAATAAAATTTGCTAAACATTTTTAAGAAAACATCACTTTTTTTTAATAACACCTACTAAGGGCCATCTTGCCATTAGATAGACAATTTAATTACCAATCTAAAGATATGCATCATGCACTACTTTATCTAAAACTGCTAAATAATTAATAATTTTTTAAAATATTTTTGTGTAATACCTAAACAAATTTGGCAACACCCTTGTATGTAATTTGAGTTGTAAATTCCGAAAAACATAAAATATATAGAGCGATCCATTTGAAAAACCAAAGTTAATGTAATTTCCGGGTAAACCGGAAGTCGGCCATTTTGATTACATTTGTGTATCAATCCGAAATTATGTCTAGTATCTTTGTATCAAATTTCATCCAAATTCATTCATAAGTAGAGGAAATAGACATGGCCCTCGCCTCATTGTCACCCGGTATTCTGCAAAGTAAATAAGGAACAATTGAACCCTAACTCTGTTATATTCCTTTATAAACAAATTTAATACAAAAGAGTTTGGATATTTGCCACCTGCATCAAAATATCAAATCCTTTAAATAACCAAAAATCAAAACTGTCTAAAGCATTGCAATTACATAAATTCTAACAAAATAAACAGCACTAAATAATTCATAAACAGATGAGACACAAAAGCTGTAAAATTAACAATTTGCCAACAAAAGATAATATTCCAATACACAAGCATATTAAGGACATCATCCTGGCATGCCAGAACAAATCCTTCTGTCTCGGACTTCAAACTGGTCTCGGACTTCAAACTGGCCAACTTCAAAAAAGCAAACTTGAGCTCGGGCAACAAACCCTCTCGCTCCACGTGTCGAAAGAACTGGCAGTATATCGCCTTTTCCATATGTTCTTTCTTTAGCCGATCTTATTTTGCCTTCTTGATTCTCAAGTTGACGGTTGTCACACACTCCTCTGGATTGGGAGCAGCGTTAGTAAGTTGCCGGTCTGGTGAGAGATCGAGACGTCGGAGCTTTACTGCAGATCTGTGGGCCGCTTGAAAAAGAAAAGCTCAGTTTCCGCCTTGTAATATAATGAGCCTCATAAGCGGGTCATTGCTCTTTAACATATGGTTACATATAACAGGGCAGTGTAATTGTGCAAATACTCCAGATTTAATAAACCCCTACCTCTAAGTTGACGATGGAGGATATTCTTCTTCTTATTATTATTATTTTTAAAATAAAAACAAAATGCATATATGTATACATATATTGTAAAACACTTTGTTACAGAGATACATCTTGAAGATGAAGATGGATGTAGCTTTTGTTGGATTATTTGACTTGCAAATTTTAGTCTTAAATATACTTATAAATACAATTGAAGTTCGGGTCATCTAAAAGTCTGACATATCACCATATCAGACATCAGTAGAGTCTTTCCTTTAACTTAAGTTTGTTAGCAGCTGTTATGTAGATGAAGTAACTCAGACCAATCTTAAATAATGCAATCTGACCCCAACTTCAAAATACTATATCTTCTTATAGAAGCGTTTTACAATACGTGTGTATTAGCATTTGTTTCTTTCTTTTTGCTTCAGTATTTTGTCAAAATGTTGCTGACCTTAGAAAATATCAAAAATTATAATTTACGGGAAAAGTATTATGATTACTTACAGCTCAAAAAATCTAAAAAATGTTAACATTTTCAAAAATTCTGAACTTTTATTTTTCGTTTCCAATTGTTTCTCTACCATATTTACGAGTACACTCAGGAGGTTCAGTACTGTTCAAATATGTAGGGGTGGGCGATATTAAAATTTACATATCGATATTCGATATCAAAATTATATCAATAATTGGAAGTATATACCCCTGCCTCGGGCAAATACCTAAAAACTGGGTATTTATCAAATTTGAAATATTTAGAAGGCTAAGCTAACTTTTACTCACATAGTAATGTTATTTTAATAAATAAACTAGGTACAGCGTGAGTACTAAAAAGTGGGGGAAGAGTGGGAAATTTTGAATTAAATCCTAGTAATTTTTTGCTTTTATGTTTCTCGCAGGTGTATCACCCCAACTTTCTGGTGACATGTCATTGGTGGCACTGTAAGTCTATGTCAAATTTGCTGTTATCAGGTTAGGTTTTGCATCAGTTTTAACACAAACTAACACAAAACCTAACCTGCTAACCTCGAATTTGACATAGACTTACAGTGCCACCAATGACATGTAAACAGAAAGTTGGGGTGATATACTTGCGAGAAACATAAAATCAAAAAATTACTAAGATTTAATTAAAAATTTCCTGCTCTTTCTCCACCTTTTAGTACTCACGCTGTATAAATGCACTGGAATGTTTTATGTAAAATAACAATTTAAATGTAACACTGAATAAGCAGTTACCCAGGTAAATTATAGTTAATCGGGTAGAAACATTGGCTGCTGAATCTTATGGAAATAAACAATAAGAAATAAATTGCACCTGTCACAATTTACAAAAAAAATTGTAATGGCTCTGACTCCGGAGATTGGAACGATTTATATTGTTTGTATATTACTTTCCAACTTGTTTCCAACTTGGAGAACATTATAATACTAGTACATAATTATATACATATTAAGAAGCAATCTTAATAAGGCAAAGAAAATAAAAAATTATATAAACAACGTTGTTTACCGATGGGACCATAATTATGTATAACAGCAATGAGATAGCATGAACAAAAGCATATAATACTTAAGTAAGAAAGTAATAACCGTTCAAAAAAGTTATTTTAGTAGGTATATTTAGTTGACATATGCCATAATTAAAATGAGCGTCAATTCTACTCAAATATTTGTTTCTATGTTCATCTCTTTCTTCTTCAAGCATTTAATTCTGTTTTTATTCATGCTATCTTATTGCTGTTATATACAGGTTGCCTAAAATTGTACGGAACATGGCAATTCCATGAGTTGGAAAAGGTTCAAATACTATTTGCCATAAGAGTAGCCGAAATAGAAAATGCAATAATTACTTTGGTAGCTAGACAACAAGTAGATGAAATAGCTACTTGTTGCCTAGCTACCAAAATAAGTATTGCATTTTCTATTTTGGCTACTCTTATGGCAAATTTGAACCTTTTCCAACTCGTGGAATTGCCATGTTTCGTACATTTTTAGGCAACCTGTATAATTATGGCCTCATCGGCATTTTGGGCAGGAACTGTTCTCAGTCCAGCTATTTTTTTTATTCTACATGTTTATAAAATTTGAATAGAGCACCTTCACTTACCAATTAATTATACTGGTTAGATTAGCTTTATAATATTTGTAAATGAAGCTATAAATACTCGTTTAAATACCCATTTTGGGCATTTACCCGGGTAAATACCCCAGGTATTTACCCCTAAAAATAAATACCCGGGTAATTTACACCACTACGTACGTATATGACGTCATTGTTGGTAGCAAACTACCAGTCGCATTCGCCTTGATAAAATTTGCCTAGAATCTAACCTAAAAAGTTCGGGTTAGGATAATTAAGATAATAATTAGTGTTAGAGACTGAAATTTGGTTCCTGACCTGACATGACCATTCCAAACATATAACTTTAGTAACTTTTTTCTCTATCTCTTACGGTTTGGCTGCTGAAACAGCGTCTCGGACACACAAAACAACGTCCCAGACAAGCCTATTATATATATGGATATCCTAAAAATACCGAGATATCGAGAAATATCAAACCGATAACATAACCTAACATATACAGGGTGTCCCAAAAAGAATGGGACACCGATTAGGTATAGATTTCTTACGTCATGATAAATCGATTAAACCCAATATACCTTAGTACAAAGTTCCTTCAGTAAGAATTTACAGGGCCTTCAAGTTCAATTTTTTATTTTTTATTTTTTTGTTAATTTCCATAAATGTAGAGATATCGATTTGAATTTTGGTATACGTACTTACTATTATGTACTGCAATAACTAAAAAAATTTCATAAATTGGACTCGACAGTAAGAGGCACTTTACCTATCTTTCTAAACTTTTTTGCTCTAACTTCGTTATCTGTAATATTTTTTAAAATTTGAGGTTATTATCTGAAAAAGAATTAAAATACACAAAAATCATGTACTCTTACTTCATAAACGTAGGAGCAACCGTTTACCCTGAAATGCCCATCAAAGGTTTTTGGTTGTTATTAAGATGTGGAATTATCAAGTAGCCATGATTACAAAAACAATGGGTAATTATTGTAATCTAGTAAAAAACAACAAGAAATCAATTAATGATGTTGGTGACATCAGTTTTTTTGTCTTTTGTGCTTACGTAAATGCTGCGACATAACGAACCTTTCAGCAATGGAGAATTCGTTATGTAGCGGCATTTTCTTAAACATAAAAGAACAAATTCTTATGTCACTAATGTCATTAATTGATTTATCATTGTTTTTTACTAGATGACCATTGTTTTTGTGATCATGGCTACTTGATAATTGCACTTCTTAATGACAACCAAAAACCTTTGATCCGCATTTTAAGGTAGACGGTTACTTTTAGGCTTAAGAACTAAGAGTACATTATTTTTGTGCTTTTTCATTCTCTTTCAGATAATAACTTAAATTTTCAATTAAAGTTAGATAACGAAGTTAGAGCTAAAAAAAATTTGAAATGTAGGTAAAGTGCCTTTTACAGTCAAGTCTAATTTATGAAAAAAAATTTGTTAGTGCAGTATATAACAGTAAGCATGCATACCAAAATTCAAATCGGTATCTTTACATTTGTGGAAATTAATATAAAAAGAAAAAAGAAAAAATTGAACTTCAAGGCTCTATAACTTCTTACTGGAGGGACTTTGTACTAAGGTATATTAGGTTTAATTGATTTATTATAACGTAAGGAATCTATGACTAATTGGTGCCTCTTTCTTTTGGAACACCCTGTATATTGATATTCTAAATATTGTATATATATGTATATGCTGGTTGCATAGCGTCATGCTCCAAGGGCTGGTCAAACAGTCTCAACAGTTAAGCAACGTTCGCGGCGGTTAGCACTTGGACGGGTGTCCGACCTATAGTGGTAGTAAACTTTGACACCAGGTTTCTTACCACAAACCATACGATACAAAAAAAAAAAAAAAAATATATATATATATATGTGCATTTGTATCCTGTTTGCCTCCTCATATTCTTAGGACGCCCACCCATCCACCAAGAAGAATAATGTTAGACAAGTATATTTGATATTTTTAGCACCCCCACATTCCGCTTAGTAAAGGAAAACAGAGAGGGGCAATTGAATTTAATTTTTTTTTCATATAAAATTCAAAAGTATGTATAGTGCGCTGCGAACTCCTTACATAAATAATACGTATTCGTCACAGTGTATTTAAAAATGTTAAATACAGCGGTGGAGTTTGCCTCCGGCAGCGTTGCCAAATGTATCAATGTATGCAATATTTAAAAGTTATTAAATCAGCGTCTTTGTGCTATGATTAAGCGGGGCCACGATTCGTTCAAATCAAAACAAGAGTGATCAGGGCGCAGAAGGTGCGATTTGTGTGTTTTGTAGATAAAATTCGGTTACATTATTGTGAAGATGAATCGTCGTTCACGATTAATATTAAAAAAATCTGGCGTGATACACTCACAAACATTTTTTTTACAGTGTTCTTATAATTAGCCAAAAATTTGATTTTTAATTTTTAAGCATTTGTCAAATATTTTCAAAAATTACAAATTCTACAAAAACGGTACAAAATAGACTGTTACTTGAAGAGACAAATTTTCTCTAAAATTTTAAGCTGAATTCAAAAATATAATAATATACCAGGTGTTATATTTAGAATAGGAGTTAATAAAAAAAATAGAAGAAAAAACGAAAAAACCCCATTTTAGAAGTATTTAACTGGAAAATCACCTATCTCACATCAATACACACTAAAAATGTAATAAAAATGTAAAAGTTTCTAAAAAATCGTTATAGCCGCTTTTGAAAAATCCAAAAAAAAATGAAAAATTACAAGAGCAAACATCTACTTCCGGTTATGCGATTTTCTTCGAAAGCTTGCTGTCTCATCTACATAGTACACCAAACGTATATATGAAGTTTCAACGCCATACCTCTTTCCGTTTTTGAGATATTCTGTTCACAGACACACACACACAGACAGACCAATGAACAAAAACATGGTTTTTGGGTTCAGGGGACTCGAAAACGTGAAGATCTGTTGAAAACTTAATTTCGAATTTTTGGGGTGAATCCAATACTTCCTTTATCGTAAAAGGAAGTAATAATTGTAATTTACATTGCTGTCCGGCATCTAAAAGAATTCGCTTTTGGAAACCTGAAACAACTTTCAAACAAGTTGCATACTTCAGCTCTATTTGTCAAAATGTGATTTACAAAACGTTTACACAAATACTGAAACTAAAACCAGATCACTTCTAAGAATAAATTATTTTTTCTACGACCACTACTAAAAGTAGGCCTTTTAGCGCTAGCTTTTTTCACTAAAAGTGACGTTTTATAGTTTAGCGTGGTTAAAGAAATCAGCTGTTTCTTTTAGCCCATGTGTTAAAAGTAAACAGCTGTTGTGGAATTCAGAATTTCGAACTGGAGGTGAGGTTATAAAGTTATTCTAGTTACTTGTTTCGTTAGAGGTAAAGTGTGTTTTAATTAATTAAAGCAGTATGTAATGAATAAAGTAAAATGTGTACATTTATAATTACCTTTGATAACTGACTTTGACAGCTACTGGCTGCAGAAACTTTCACCTGCGCGTCAAGGCCATCTCTTTATTATGATATAAATTATAACTGTCATAAATGCAAACCTTTGTTAAATCGACATTTATAGATTAATAACAGTAAATTCAAGGTCGCAGAAAAAATATTGTGTGCAAACTCGTGCATAAACGTCCACTTTTAGCACTGGTTACACAAATAGCTATTAAAACACTTAAATTATTGAAGACAATACTTCGCAGTAGTATTTTGCCTAGAATTTGAAGGCTTTGTAATTGTATGCTCTGCGAACCTGCAAAAACAAACAATATTATTTCTCCAAGACACTGAAATTGAAAAACTTTGTCGAAAAAGTAGAGTATTTAAGAAATTACTCTTAGTGCTCCTGATCGGTTTCTACTAATTATATAGTGTTTCTTTATTTGGTTTCCTAATGTTACTATGCTTAGTTTTCTCTTTTATATTGTAGGGATTAATTTATTAAACGATATTTTTTAAATATACAGAGTGGAAAATTAAAGAAAATCTTTACTAAACAACATACGAATATTACTAAATTAAATCAACTACAGCTTAAATTAATATAGAATGTACAATACAGTGAAATTATTTCATGCAGAACATTGTCACACAATGCAATTAAACCTGAGTTTATTTTCAAATCGAACATAGGGAAACGTACTAATAATTTGGGCTATACCACAGCAAAACCACTACTTCTTTGCGTATCCTGGAGTGACTGATCAATGGGTTAGAGGAGATGTGATTTTAAGGAACTTTGCTAAATCTTGTAAAATAAAAAATCCAGAACCACATGTCAAATCGGTTGTACAAACAAATTGCAACATCCATGCAAATCATACGAAAACGTATACTCCCAGTTTTCCAGATTTATGAGCCATACTGAAAAACCCCACCAAGAATTGTATGAACTTACTGAAGATGCCTGCCAAGCTACCAAAGTTGTTAACTTTATTTCATGAAGCTAAAGGGACAGAGTATATAAGCAAAATACTAGAAACGATTGTTTTTTACCCGAATAGTGAATTAGTTGAATCAGATGGTACTTCCGAAAATCAAGGAGACCTACCACTACTAAGTGCTTCAAACAACAATGATGAATGTAACACTTCAGACATTGGTGAACCAGCAAAAAAAAAAAAAAAGAAAAGCAATACAGAAACAAAGAAAGTTCCAATAAAAGATGAGTGCTAAAAGCTTATAAAACAGTATAACGACATGTTAGTTCCACTGGATTAGGTAAAAATTAAGACTTTTGTCTATAATACTTATATACTGGTGCAAATAAAAATATGTAACGCCATTTGGAATTATAAATGCAATTATTTTCTCTTGCCAATAAAATATGTGATATTGGGAATTTTAAGAAATAAAAATATCTCTTAAAAATCTTCACATATTTAAACATATCTTTACAGATAATGGAAATAACTAGAAATGTCTATTTCTTTCATTCTCATCAGACGTATATGTACGTACCTTCAGTAACTCAGTTACTGTTCGTTTTTGGGAAAAAATATGAAAGGAATGCAGCGATTCAAATAGCAGCACTTACTTTAAAGTAATTTTCAAGTTTTTGTATCATATTTTTTAAATGTTAGACGTCATCAATATTTTTTGTAACTGAGAACCCATATATTTCTTCATTTATTTGGGCAGCAATTTTTAATTTGTTTTCTACGGTATAACATTTTAACTAAGTTACATTAGACAAATATTGAAAAAGCATTCAAGTTCACATAGCAAGGCTAGTTACCTGGGTTTAAAAAACGATGTTTGTAACTTCATTTTTATGGTGGAATTATTGTCAAAGCCAAAAAGTAATCGTAACTAAGGCTTTTGTTGTTTTAAACCCAGATAACTAGCATTAGTTCATTAATTTCATTCATCCTTACTATTTGAACTTTAAGGCAGTTTTTAATTTTTTTCTAATGTAAGCTATTAAAGATGTTATTCCATTGAGCGCAAATTAAAACTTGCTACCGAAATAAATGAATAAAAATATAGATTGTCAATTAACAAAAAAATAACGTTATAACATTTAAACAAATATATAAACAAAATTAAAGTACATTTAATATATGCGCTGCAATGTGAATTGCATAGTTCTTTGAAATTTATTTTTTTCCCAAAAACAAGCATTAGCGAAGTTAGCGAATTTATGCTCGACATAATTTCCACACTCTTATGAATCCATCCATTCGTTATGCTAATTAGTAATTACATGACGAGACTGTGTGGTTGAAAAATCGACTGCAAGATTTGACAACAGACAGAGATGTGAAGTTAAGTATAATCTTCAAATTTTTTGATGGAATCAGACACCGTAACTACTTTTTCTCTTCTTTGCTTGTTTGCTTTTAAAATCACGAAAATACATGCGAGTTATATAGTCCTTTCAAAGGATTCTCAAAAGTAAGTCCTTCTCTTTCTTAAAAATTTTATTGGCGATATTTTCACTGTGGTACCTAGGTACTTAATAAACTGCTAAGTTACCAAGTATTTTTTGCCACCATCAGAAACTACTGTTTTAATTTTGATGTTTTAAGAAGCGTAATTGAACGTTGGCAGCACACTGTTAAATTATATTTATTTGATACTTTTACCAAAGAATGAACTTTTTATTTGGTACTATTATTAACAGGACCTACAACAGGCACTTTGTGTCTCTGCTAATATCCATATCTTAAACTAAACTTTTAACTAAAACTAAGACTAAAAACACGTTTTATATCTCCCAAATTAAAACACAATTTTTAAATTATCAAAAGTACTCAAAAACAGCCGAAAATAGAAAAAATCATCTAAAACACGAATATAAGCAAAACTCGGTCGCCTCGTTCTGACGTCACAGCGATGCAGTTCTTGATAAGGGGTTAGCCGGGGTCGGGCATGAGTTGGCGAATGCAGCGGGAGATCTGTGTTATTCTATCTAATTTACGGTCCTTGGCCTCATGCAGTGTTGCCAGTAAGATGACGCCAACTCGCACTTCAGATGTAACGAGGCGATTAGTACCTATATGTGTTATGCGTATAAAACAACAGCGCCATCTGTGCGAAGTAACTCCAACTATGGTATATGTGTGTAGGTGTATGTAGGTTTTTTACACCTCCGAACAAAAATCTACCAAACGATAGAGGCAGCCAAAATTGTAATTTTAGACGTGAAAACAACGCAAAACGCTTTCGCCTCCGAAATCGGAGGCGAACTCGTCAAAACGGAGGCGAACACTACCTAAGCACATACCGTTTGGAGGTGTATGAGCACTAAATGCATATATATATATATATATATATGTGTGTGTATTGTCAGTAACCTCATTTTACCTTGCGGTGTAGAAGCTGCCGGTACAATGCTCAACTTGCCCCAGATTCGGGTTACAAAATTGGAGCACGCCTTTCGTGCTTGTGTGGCAACCATTGTGTTACGTGTCTGTCTTGGTGACGTGTTGACTCTGTTACTCTATCTCTTAGGTCTGTGGTTCTGAGCAGATCACAGTTAATTTGGTGCCCAACTGTGAATGATTTCATCGATTCCGATTCCAATCGCCAAGGCTGCAGAAAAAATCCAACCCCCACGGGATTCGAACCAAGGACTTGCTTAATGCAAGCCAAGTGCTTACCCAACTGCACTACCCGTCTTCCTATTCTACAGTGTGTCCGCGGATTGAGTTCACATAATGTGTAAATGACAAAACATTTTCGAGTTAGATGTTAATATTCTAGGAATCGCTCCTGCTTGTTCTCAAAACAAGATTTTGAGAAAATTAATCGAATTAATTAATATACAGGATGTTTTTAGAATCAATTTAAAAAAAAATGGCCAAGAGTAAACTACCTTTATTAGAAGAAAAAAGTATTAAGAAAAGTTGTTTAGAATTAAGAGTGATCACTTTTCAGTCAAATCGGCCTACTTTGATTTTTAAATTTTTTTTTGGATTTTTAATACCAACATACCTTTTATCGTAGCTGTAGGAGGCACTCCATTATTTTATTAACATCTTAGTTCATGAATCAGTTAGAGTGCCTCTTACATCCACGGTAAAAAGTATGTTGGTATAAAAAACCAAAACATATTTTTAAAAAAATCAAAGTAGGCCAATTTGTCTGAAAATTGAAAGTCTCTTAATTCTAAACAACTTTTCTTAAAACTTTTTTTGTAATCTTCTAATAAAGGTACAGTCAGACCTTGCCGTTCACGGGGGTTATGTTCCAGAAAAATGCCGCTATGCGCAAAACCGCGATGCGCAAGTAAACACATAAATGATAAAAACGGAGTTAGGTTCCATTAACTAGATTTATTTATACTATGCAACCTCAAAAAACCAAAACTTCTCTGCGTTTTTTGTCTGGCAAATCTGAAGCAGAAACTTTACGCTTTGACGACATGGTTTTCCGTGTTTTAAAAATTAAACTCAATTGAATTTTCGGCAGAAACGCTCGAGAAGACAGTAGAGTTTGAACTAAAATTCCATACGTAACATAAGTCTGCCACTCGAATGTCCATTTGTTTATTCAAGTTATAATTTTACAATTTATTTCAAGTCTGATTTGGTAATAAGAGATTCAAAGAAATAGGCTTGATAAGTGTGTTTACAAGTTCGTGATAAATAATGTTATTTAGATGTTCACGACATAAACCGCATACGTCTGCTTTATTTACTTACGGCCGGTCTAATGAAGGTCACTAACCTGACGTTAACTTTAAATCTCTGTTAAAATAAACATTAGCTCATCAAAACGTTGGCGCTTATGACATATTATTCATTAGTAAACAAATTTTGATGCGCTTTTGTTTATTTTAACAGCGAATTAAGGTTGACGTCAGATTAGTGGCCTTCATAAGACCGGCCGTTAGTGTGTGAAAGTTGAAACAGTTAACGTTGGCAATTCCATCCGCGAACAACAAAGCAAATATCTGCGAACGGCAAAGAAAAGGGAGCACAAAGGTGCCCCGCGTAAAATCAAATCAGCGAACCGCAAAGCCACGAACGGCAAGGTCTGACTGTACTTTACTCTTGGCCATTTCTTAAAAATTGATTCTAAAACACCCTGTATATTAATTAATTTTATTGATTTTCTCAAAATCTTGATTTGAGAACAAGCAGAAGCGATTCCTAGAATATTAACATCTAACTTGAATTTTTTTTGTCATTTACACCTTATGTGAACTCAATCCGCGGACACACTGTATATATATATTGATATTTAATGTATAGATATTCGATATTTCCATATATCGATATGGAAATATTATCAATATTTATCGATATATCGCCCAGCCCTACAAATATGTCTTCAGTTTCATTATTTGGTATGCGGTAAAATAAATTGTACCCAAGTTGTTTAGTGAGTATCTTCTAGGATTAGGAATTCTTTTCTAATAAATAATTATACAAAAAAATTATAAATGGAAATCCTAACTTTATTGTTAAGAATTGCTCAGAATTCAATGACGCTGCAAAAAGAAATCAATAACTACGTATTATATTAAGAATATTTTAAGAATTTGCAAATAAAACTCTCGTTTTTATTTTACACATTTTTTTTTCCAGACTATGAATCAAAACGACGAAGAATACTGGTGGGTTTCTGCTTTATATTCCGTAGAAAAGATTGCTGATCCTGTCAAAGAGGTTCGTGAAGCTGAAGCAGAACATCGTAGGCAGGAAGAAGTTTTACGAAAATATCGTACTCACGACTGTAATATAATGGTGGCAACGTCGATACTTGAACATGGCTGTGACTTACCAAAATGTAATTTAGTTGTTCGTTTTGATACCCCGACTTCATTTCATAGTTATGTGCAAAGTAAAGCTCGAGCTCGTGCTGTAGATGCTCATTATCTAATGCTAGTGAATGAAGATGAACTTCACCCTTTCGTCGAGCAGCTTGCTGAGTACATGGAAGTGGAACGAACATTATTACGCCGATGTCATGGTTTAGAACCAGATGAAAAAGAGGAGCAACAAGCTGATCGTTATTCTTTGTGCTGCCCTGTCTATCAACCTTTAAAAGAACAAGATGCACCATCTGTAACTTTTTCTACCGCCATTACTCTGGTAAATCGATACTGTGCTAAGTTACCTAGTGATACTTTTACGCGACTCACACCATTATGGGATGTATCAAAATCCGAAGATAGCTATGTATGCTCTCTTCGATTGCCTATTAATTCTCCTGTCAAACAAAAAATAATAGGCTCTTCAAAAATCAATTCTCTTTTGGCTTGCCGCGAAGCTGCATTTAAAACTTGCCAATTTTTACATCGAGCAGGCGAATTAGATGATAACTTGCAACCAATTGGTAAAGAAAATTTTAGAGCTAGCGAAGCAGACTGGAATAATTTTATATTAGAAGCAGCTGATGAAGCACTTACAAGAGAAAACGTAGAACCTCGTCCAGGAACAACAAAACGTAGACAATATTATTATAAACGCATAGCCGACGCTTTAACAAATTGTTTGCCAGTGCCAACTCAATCTACATATTTTTATAAAATAGTCATGACTCTTACGTGTCCCCTACCAGAAGAACAAAATACGAGAGGCCGCAGAATCTATCCACCTGAAGAATCTGTGCAGGGGTTTGGTATACTCACTTCTAAACCAATACCTAAGGTAACGCAAGTTTTATAATTGCATTTGTGTTATGAAAACTCTAAATTTTTAGATTTGTGCATTTCCCATCTTTACCAGGTCTGGTGAAGTTAGTGTCGATCTAGAACTTTGTTCAGATTCATTAGTTATGACACCTGAACAAGTAGAGAAAATTAGTGAATTCCTAAATTATACATTTACAAGCGTACTCCGTCTTCAGAGATATTTGATGTTGTTTGATCCTAAAGCATCGGAAAATTGTTACCTAATTGCTCCAACTCGTGATGGTGAGTGATAATTCAGTTCCTTTGTTATTATTAACACATTTATCTATGTTTATAACTTTGCTATACACAGTGTCCATTTTCTTATTAAGAAACATACAAGATTGGTTAATTCAGCAAAGTTGTATAGTGGGGACTTATGTCAAAACAGAGCATCAGATTGTCTCCAAAATGAAAATGTGACACCCTGTGTATGAAATTCCACGTATCTAAAAAATAATTTTGCATAACAAAAATCTTTTCAAGACATCGCTATAATGTAAAATATTTGTGTCTCTTTTCATTTTAATTTTATAGTGCCATTCAGTATTTATAAAATTTTGTCCTTATGAAAATACAGTAGATAACGTTGAAAATGACGGCCAGGGAACCGGAAGAATTCGGTCATTACATCCGTAGATTGCTATAAACAAACACGCTATAAATAAAGAAGGAGAATGTTTAATGATAGCAAGAATTAAGTATTACCTATGGATTATTAAATTTTAACAAAAACATCCGTTAATTTAGTTCGTTAACATAATTGTTTGCTTTTCAAAAACTTAGCTTCGGTTATACTTTCTAGTTGTGTTATGGCAGACTCTGTGTGTGCCCTCGTCGAGTCTTGATTGAATTTTATTTTTCCACCACTCGTCGCTATGTACGATAAATTTATTTTTTTTGCTTATAATAATAGAACCTTTAGAAAATGTATAGAAAACCCAACATCCTATGGGCATAAGGGATGGACAAAGAAGAAGAGAGTAGAATATTGGATCGGTGTGAATGATATGCAATACGATAGTCTATATTGGTAGAAACATCTTTTGATATGAAGGTCCCGGGTGGTGTAGCTTGAACAAGCGTCCACGTTCGATCAGCAGAGTTAAGCAACGCTCTTTCTGGTCAGAACTTGGATGGGAGTTCCACGGTTGCATCTCTCGGCGCCTCGTGATACGGCTGTCACAGAAATAGTTGGTCCCGGCGGTCATAACAACATCATGGCAGTCGTTAGTGGGGTTGGAAGTTTCCATAAATGCACAGCGACGCCTATAATTGGCCTAACGGCTGTTGGCTGAGTGCGATATAAATAAATATTGATTATCGGTGGGTGTCACAACACAAATCGAACAGTAACTCTTTAATTGCAAGGCCAATAACTTTTAAAGGTTTTTGAGAGACGATCATTAGTAAATTTTTTGTGTTTTTATAATTTTTGATATCTGTTAATCTGTTTGAGGTGACAATGGTGAAAGAATTGTTACTGCAATTAGAAATTTGTTTTTAGTAATTTCTATCTCAGTATACAGGACAACTAGATTACACGTTTCCAAAATGGTATGGTACAGTCACTCAGATTTTATTTTTCTCTGTCTGCCACGTAATCGATAGCAAAAATTACACAGAGAAAAAAAATTAATGAAGGTTTCTTTCTGGAAAAATAATGTACAGTACAACTTCGCTAATCCGGACATGCGTTAACTCGGACAGTCCAGTAATTCGGACTTTACTACAATTCGGACAGTTTTGTGTCATTTACCTCTATAATCCGGACACATTTAAAATCGTGTGAATTACGTGCCCCAACCGTCAATAAATTTCAGGGGATCCCCTAATTTTCTACTAAAACATCAAATGCCTCGCGCTTACAGTTTCTTCGTGACCCCATTCTCAGTTTGTTGACGCTAGTGAAGGTACGTACATACATTTATAGTTTTTAGTTAAAATGAAGCGAGGCCACAAAACTCTTACTCTTAAAGAGAAGTGCAAAATTTTAGATCCTCTTGAGAGTGGGTAAAGTATTCGCTTTGCAGCCGAAATATTCAAAGTGCCGAAATCAACAATATATGGCATTAAACAAAGGAAAAATGAAATTAGACAGTTTGTTTCAACTACATTTCAAGGACCAGGTATGCATGATTTTATGAGTTATGTACAAATTAGAAAAATTAAAACAGGGCTTGTATGTAGGTTCCAAAAAAGTTATTCGTCAAGGTGATCATCCTAAGGTGGCGAAAGGCTTTGTATACATGGTTCTTACAACAGAGAAACGTTCATGTACCAATTTCATCAGAAATTTTATGTGAAAAAGCCAGATTTTTTTATAGAGAAATAACGGGAAAAGATGATTTTTAGCAAATTCCGGTTGGTTCGATAAATTTAAAAAGAGGCATGGAATTCGATTTTTAACAATTTGTGGGGAGAAAGTGTCTAGTGATACATGTGCCGCGGCACCATTCCAAGAGAAGTTCCTACAGTTGGTTAACAAAATGAATTTATCAGAAAGCCACGTGTATAACGCTGACGAAAGTGCTGCATTTTGGAAAACTTTGCCAACTACCACTTGGGTCCATGAAAAGGAAAAATCAGCTCCCGGCAGAAAAGTTTCCAAGGATAGAATCACATTTATGCCTTGTTCAAATGCGGCAGGCACCCACAAGCTACCACTACTTGTTCTTGGCAAATCCCTCCACCCCAGATGTTTTAAAAACATTGATCTTCCTGTCGAGTATAGAGCCAGCAAGAAAGGGTGGATGACCCAAACAATTTTCATGGACTGGTTTGAACAATGTTTTATTAAGCACGTAAAAAATTTTTTAAGCGAGAAAGGTTTACCACAAAAAGCGCTTCTTCTAATAGATAACGCTCTCTCACACCCAGCAAAAGATGTATTAAATTTTGATCCAAATTTCAAAGTTATGTTTTTACCCCCCAACTGCACAGCGATAATACAGCCAATGGGTCAAAATTTGATCCAAAATATTAAAGTGGCGTACAGAAAAAAATTATTGGCGAACTTAATATCTCAAGACGATGATTTAACAAACACTTTGAAGGAGGCTGTCATGAACTTGCATCAATCATGGAAAAGTATAACAGAAAAAAATATCAGAAAAAGTTGGACGCCACTCTCGCCAAAAGAACAATAGGATGAAGAGGGTGGAATTCCTTTGGGTCAGTTGAAACAACAGTGGGAATCTGAATCTGCAAATACAGATTTAAACGCCATTACGGAAATGTTGAATTCTATTGGTCCACAAGTTAGTTCTGAGGAAGTCTTTAATTGGGCAACTGGGCAAAATGAGGAGATGGCAAATTTTACTGATTTAAGATTTAATTCTGGAGGCTTCAAAAGCTGACGATAATGAGTTGAATAATATTACCGAGTCTGAATGTGAGTTTGTAGACAAATTTTGTAATAAAATCAAGCATAGCGATGTTGTTCGGTCATTTTCTCAATGCATTCAATGGGCAGAAGAAAATAACATTCCAATGCAAGATGTTCTTTTATTAAGAAGATTGAAAGGAAACGCCAGTACGCAATTTTTCGAAAACGCGAAGCAGCAAAAAATTAAGTGTTATTTTAAGAAAAATGCTTCTGTATGAATATAGTTTTATTTGTTTATAAAAACAGTTAGAATTCATTAAAAACATATTTCTTGCTTTATTTGTGTATTTTTGTTAATATTTCCGTAATTCGTAAAATTCGCAAATCCGGACAGGAGGAATTTTTTTTCTGTCCGGATTAGCGAAGTTGTACTGTATGTGCCATTAAAAAGTTACTGTCTGATCTGGGTCATGACACATATTTATGATTGTTTATCATAATAACCACTGTTATCGTTATCTTCAAAAGATGACTTGTACCCGTGAGGAGTGTCATACTGAATATCATTCAAATTTTTTTTAAACTTTGAAGTAGAATACTAGCTTAACGAAATGCATTTGGATATAAATAAGTCGAGTTGAATCGTCTCATTATGAGGCCAAGAATCTAAGGTTAAGTCATGTCCACATATTTTACAGACACCCTCTACACAATTTACACCTACATTTTTGTTGTTGTCTATTTCTCATTCTATTTTTCACTTTAGTTTAGAAATTAAATTTTGATTTTTTTCTGTTTTAAACATTATGTTAGGTATATCTGTTAATAATAATAATAATAATAATAAGTTCTATTATTCCTCAAGGGGACATAGGATGATGATGAACTCTTTGCATCCTTGTTTATCTTCTGCAATTCTCTTCAGTTCTGCTATTGTCATACTTTCTTTCTCTGTTATTGTTTTGCACCACGTTGTTTTCGCCTCCCCTTCTTTCTATTCCCTTGCGGGTTCCAGCTTTTTCGTTCTTTATATGTTGAATAGCTACCCTCGGTTCTTCTCTTGTTGGACTACTTTAATCTATTTGTAGTTCTTCTCTGTCTATAACTTCTGGTATCTGTATCATATCACTTTTAACATTAGTATATTTCCATCTTTGCTCTTCGTTGGTAGGTCTGCCGTATATCTGTTTTTTCTCGCTATTTTATTTATTATTTTATGTAATGCCCGCTGTTTGTGCTTTTTTTGTTAATTTTTCTATATAGGTTACTTTTTTTAAAATTCTGTTCTTCACGTCCTTGCTTGCTGTTTGGTATTGTCTCTGTATTTCTTTCTTCTTTCTTAAATTATAACCCTTGTTGTTTTAGAGATTTCTTTTAAAAAAAAAATTTTCAGATTCATTGACTAATTCACTCACTCTGTTGGTTGTTTTGGCTTCTAGTGTTATGCGGGCTGCTTTATCAAGTGTTTCTTTACATTTTTGCTTTGTATCTTCGAGTGAGTTTGTATAGTTAATTTTTCCTATGTTTCCTGTTACAGTTGCTATAAAATGTTTGTTAATTTCTGTATTCTTGAACTCTTGGTCAATATCATACTGCCTTTTTTTTGAATCCTGGATTGGTTTTTATGGATTTCTTAAATTTGAAACTTCTTTTTTGCTATGAGAAAGTAATGATCTGTATCAACATCTGCTTCTCTTATGCTTTTGACATCTAAAAGTGCTCCTTTGCATTTTCTGCTTACACAAATGTGATCTACAAGGTGCCCCAAAAAGAAGTGGTAACTTTTCCAAATTATCTCAACAGATGTCACTTATTGGACCTTAAGAACAAAGAAAAATAAATGTTGCAACATTTGAAGTTCAATGATATGGTGAAAAATTTGTAAATGTCATTAATGTCACATAATATTACCTGTCAAGAATATGGAATTGCAGGAACGAATTGTTGTAGTAAAATGATTCTACCAATACAAAATTAACCAAACAGATAATATGGCTGCAATACTTGTACAACAGAAGTGGGTGCAAGTATGTGGAAGGCAAGTTCCAGGTAAGCATGCAATTTTGAAATTAATGAACAAATTTTAAAGAATTGGTGAAGTGACGGATCAGTGCAAGAGGAATTCTGGCCGGAGAAGATCAGTGCGAACGGTTGAAAATGCTCAGTTGTTGGATTGCATTTTATGGGCAGATGAAGCAAGTTTCTACCTTAATGGGATGGTAAATAAGCACAATTGTGTTTATTACTCAGATGAAAATGAACATCCTACCATTGAGAGAAACCTTCGTTCACCTGGTATTAACATTTGGGCGGGTATTTTCAGCGGAGGGATTATTGGGCCGTTTTTTATCGAGGAAACAATTACCGGTAATGTTTATTTAATGTTACTACAAGAACAAATTTTACCCGCAATTCGGGAACGCCGCCCTATGGTTGTGATTTTCTAACAGGACAGCGCCCCCCACTATGCGGTATATGTGCGTGAGTTTTTAAAGGAGCAGTTTTCTCTTGCTTAGATTAGACGATGAGAACCACTAGAATGACCACCAAGAAGTTGTGATTTAACACCACCAGATTTTGTGGTATGGGGTCGCATTCGTGACGTGGTAGATAGCGGACTGATGCATTCCGCCATTCCAATATTAATGGAATTTATACGGCAGGCGTTAGAAACATTCATACCAGAAATGTTTACAAACATTTGCAGAAGCGTAGAAGATCGCGTTGGCCTTGTGTTGAACAAGAAGGCCACCAATTCGAAAACCTACTATAATTCCTGCATTGATTTCTTACTTTATCAGTTCTTTCAAACTTATTCATTGATATAAAAATCGAATTCCTATTTGGCTCTTGTCTTCCATGTACTTGTATTTACTACTGTTGTATAAATATTGTAGCTATACTGTCTGTTTGGTTAATTTTATATTTCAATCAAATTAGACTCCTAAACTTTGACGTTAATAATTCGTTATAACCTATAAACATGCTATGACAAACCTCATGACTTACTTCACTCCAGTTGTAAAATTGTTAAGTGATATTAACTCATTTTAAAAATTATAAGTGTTTGTGTAGCTATGTTGCCATATTTCGTAAATTAATTTTACTTTAAATAAAGCGACATCTGCTGAGACAATTCGGAAAAGTTACACTTCTTTTTGGGGCACCTTGTATGTGACTCATTGTTCTTAGGTCAGGGGATATCCACTTACTTTTATAACAGTCCTTGTATGCGAATCGAGTTCCCTCTATTTGCACAGCATCTAATTTACATGTCTCAATTAATAGGTCACCGTTTTTGTTTCGATATCCCAATCCATGGTTCTCCATTACAATGTTTTATTTTATCATTATTGCTGCCCAGTCTCGCATTAAAATTACCCATCATAAATACTACATTGTTTTTATCTATACTTATAATGGTTTTGTTAAGCATAATCTAAAAGCATTCCTTCATTTCGTAATCAGCTACTTTCGTTGGGGCATAACATTGTATTACTGTAACTTTTTTATTTTCAGCATTAAGTCTGATTGTTATTATTCTTTCTGACATTGGTTTCCAGTCTATCAATATGTTCATACATGTTTTGCTTAGTATTACACCCACCCCACATTCATGTATATCTTGAGTTTCTGTTAGTCCAGAATAAAGGAATCTGTATCCATTATCGACCATTTTTCCGCTGTTTTTCCACCTTGCTTCACTAATCCCCAAATTATCAGTGTTGCATTTTCCATTTTTTTTATCACTTGCTTTAATTTTCCTGCTTGATAGAGGGTCCTTACGTTCGTTCCATTGTCCTATTTTTGTTATATTGTCTTTGTTTTATTATCTCGGATCTCTTGATTTCCTTATTTCTGTTGCCCTCTTTACCTTTATTTTTTTCCTTATCATGTACCAATATCTTTGCATGATTGGTTTTTTTTTCAGTCCCGCCCTTAGTGCTCTTCAGTTTTCAGCTCTTTTCAGGCTTCCACGTTCTTCATCAGACCATTTGTAATTAACTCCATCTATTTGTACCTTGCGGTAGCCTATTTGTGTTTTCTTTTCTCCACTTTTTTGTCCCATTGCGACTTTTCTTAGCTGCTTGAATTTTTTGTTCATCTATGGTTAGGTCACTTTCTAAAAATCTGTCTTGACGTTAATTTCTGCTTGTGCTTTAAGACCTCCAACTTTTGGTCGAAAGTCTTGAGCTTCACTACTGTCACTTTTGGATCGCGTTTCCCTACTTTGAAAGCATCTTCAACCATGGTCCTTAATCCCATCTCTCTCTGGAAGAATTCATTTACACTTTGCTATAAGTTTTGATTTTCGTAGTTTGCTTCTTTGATTACTACATTTTTTTTTCTTATTATTCCTTTTTTCTTCTACCCAGACTACTTCTTTCTTTAGTAGTCCTGCTTTTAGGGCTTCTTATCTCATTCCCATGGCTTGTCATTTGGTCGTTGATAGCTCTTATATCCCCCTTTGTGCTTTTAACTTCTTGTATTTTATTTTAACTGTGAGCTCATGCTCACCATTAATTTTTCCAACCTCTTCATTTGAGTAGGCGCTCTACTCTCTTTTCCTTTTATTTTCTTTACCTTGAAATTCTTTGTGCGTCTTCCTTTTATAAATAAAATCGCTGATGGTTTCTGAACTACAGGCTCTTTCTCGCGCAAGAAAACTATTTTCCGTCATTTAGGTTTTAAGTTTGAATTTGAAAAATTTGCCACTCGTGGGAAAAAACGGTTTTGTGCTTGCACGTGGGGACACGTCTTCCTACTCATGGCCGTGCTTATTTTTATCTGTTAACCTCTTTCAGTTTTGCACGTTTCTTGTCTCCCTGCTTGATTTTCGGCGTGATTATTTTTTCTACTTCTTACATTTGTTCACCTTTAAAACACTGTGACTATCAATTTAATTTGCATGATTTTTGAGACGTTATCGCATGCGATAAGCCATCACCACTTTTCCAGTGTGTTCTGTTACCTTTCTCTATAAATGTTTAATGTATGAAAATTGGTGCTTACTTATAAATTGAATCATCATTGTCAACCTTGTTGGAAACACGTCCATTGCATGAGGCATATGTCTCTTCTCGTTGAGGAGATCTAGGCATTAACATCCCCATATCCCAAAGTCAACATAAGATTTTTGTAATCATTGAGGTTGCTTGGGTTTGAACATTCATTATCCACAAAAACTTCCTTTATGTACAGGGTGGGCTCGATAACTGTAGGAGATGCGGAAAAATGGACCCCCATCCTTGATCTCTTTTTACGAGAAAAGCTTAGTGGTGCAAATCAAAATTGACTATCGTCTTTTGTTTTGGAGTTATAAACGAAAGTTCGGTTTTTTTACTTTTTGTTTTGTGCTATATAACATAGAAAAGTAATATCTATGTTCTTTATGCACTTTTCTGATGAGAATGCAGTGGTGTAATCAGTTTTTCAAAAAAGGTTTCCAATTTTGAGTTACGCCATAAAGTTGTATTTTTATATGGAACTTATAGTTGGCTGTGCCATCACATGAAAGAGATTTTTTTCTCATTCTAGTGATATATATAATGTGGGGTTGATTATTTATTTTCACTATATTATAGCTAAAATTCAACAATTTTCAAAGTACTTCTTACTATTTCATCGTTTTCTAGTTGAAGGCTTATGTCATGTAGAATATACCTGATTAAACGAAGTATCTGTCATTGCGTTGTTTCAATACAAACAGTTTGATTGTTGATTATAATGTTATGTCCTTCATAAATTTGGACACTTATGGAAATTGTTTTATTATCCTTTTATCAGAAAATTTTATACTTGATAAAAATTCCTGCTTCTTCTCAAACTAAAAATGCACTTGCCAAAGTTAAAATATCTCTACTCGTGTGAGGTGTAGGTTCGATAACATGAAAAAGGATCAAGAATAAGGTGCACTTATTTTTCAAAATACATAAAAATGTGATTTAAAAATATTTGTTATAACATTTCCATTAAAAATTATAATTGATTTGAATTCTTGTTGATTTTGAAAGATACTGGATTTTTACGTTGGACACAAAAAAGTTGGATTTTTTAGCACTAGTTTCGATTAACGTAATTTTCTGGTTGCTAAGTGAGCGAAATTCAAATTTGGACAATACATACTTATCATATCCTATAGTAACTTTGAAGTATCCAATTTTCTTTAATACACATGGTGGTAAGAAAAAAATAGGAAGAATTAGTGCAAATTGTTTTTCAGAATAGGTGGCTGTGACTTCATATTTGACACTAGGTATGTCAGCGGGTACCCGGGTATCCGGGCCGACCCGGGTAATAGTCAACCCGGGTGTATTTTCAGGACCCGGGTACCCGACTAGTAAACTATGTAGTGTCCAGAAAGTCAGCCTTTTTCGGAGAATATGATAAAAACTTGAAAACAATAGAAGTAAGCTCTAGAAAAACAACCACGCAGTAATAACAAGAATCACCTCATCCCATGAAATGGCGAGTAGGTACTATTTCGATTTAGTTCAGTTTAAAACTCCCGGCGTTAAAATGCGGAGAGCTTGAAACTACAAAAGTACAAACAAATAAGAAAATAATGTCATAAAAAAATCGCCTGTATGGAAATATTTTCATTCGCGAGAAAATAATAAGGCAAAATTTAAAATCTTTGGCTACTCGAGAGTACCCGTGTACTGTTTTCGGGTACCCGGGTGTGATTTTAGACCGGGTACGACATCCCTATTTGACACATTGACATTTTTCTAAATAACATTTTTGTGTATTTTGAAAAGTAAGGATACTTTATTCTAGAACCATTTTCATAATTTCAAACTTCTCCCGTATACCAAAGGACGTATTTAAATTTTGGCAAGTGCGTTTTTAGTATGAGAAGATGCAATAACATTTCCTGATAAATGCATAATAAAAAAATTCCATATGATGGACACTGTATATTATGTTATATATCACTGTATTAAGAAAAAAATCTTCTTTCGCATGATACCATAGCCAACTCTGAGTTCCATATAAAAAATTGAACTTCATGGTGTAACTCGAAATACGAATTTTTTATCAAAACTTGATTACGCCACTGCATTCTTATCAATGAAATTGCTGAAGAACGTAGAAATTACTCTTCTTTATTTTCATAAATAAACAAGATATAGCCACAAAACAAAGTCAAAAAATCGAACTTTTGTTTATAACTCCAAAACAAAAGACGATAGCCAATTTTGGTTTTCACCTTAAGCTTTTCTTGAAGAAAGAGATTGAGCATGTGGGGTTCATTTTGTTATATCTCCTATAGTTATCGAGCTTCCCTATGAAAACATAAAAATTTGCCCACTCTGTATGGAGTAGAGCAAAAAATTGGAATTGGCTCTAGGGTAAAGTATCTTATTTTTTAATATAAAGCAAAATTCTATAAGAAAAAATTGTTTTATAGAGTGATATTTAACACCATTTCAGAATTTAAAATATAATTGTAATTCAGATTTTAATACCTTACTTAATATTGCAAAACAACCCTGAAATAGCTGTTCTTTATGTGTAAATTTTAATATTTAAATTTTTAAACAACTGATTTCTTAAATAAAAATACAAAATTTTATGTGAAAGTATTTATGAGATAGCTGACTAGCTTTGTATTTAGGTTTATTTTCAATTAACTTTTTTTTCTTATACATTTTTGCTTGAATAATAAGGTTATTTTATACATAAGCTAATTCCAATTTGTTTGCTCCATTCTGTACAACATGGAAGTTTTTGTGAATCTCATAAAAAAACTACTGCAAATTCTATACCTTACTGTACTCGTATATGTGATTCTACAGGGTGTTTCAAAATGGCACAGAACAAATATAAGGGCGCTATTCTGCAGCAAAAAATAGGGAAAAAAACCCTAAAAACTTGTACTAAAATCATTCATTTCAAAGATACCCTTGATAACAGAATTAAAGGTAGCAATTCGTTTTTAAAATGTTTAGATTTAATAGGTTGGTGTTTTGTTTTCATTATCTGTTTGTTTTACTTACAACTGTTAGAATTATTATGGGTGACACAGAAAAAGGAGGGCACTTCGAACAGCTATTATAAATTTTACTAATTTGTTTTTTTTGTAAATTAATCGAAGATAAACTATTGTGGAGCATATGCTTATTTTTTACTTTTTACTATAGAACAATGCCCACATATTGTATGTAAACAAAGAAACATTTGTTTTAAATATGAAATACTATCTTTAATTTTTTGATCAAGGATATCTTTGAAATTAATGATCTTAGGACATGTTCATCAGGGTTTTTTCTAATTTTTGCTGCAAAATAACGTCCTTATATTTGTTTTATGCAATTTTGAAATACCCTGTATATGTGTCTAATAAATAACTTGTGATCTTTTAGTTATTGGTAGAATTTAAAAATGAAGTACAGTGAGACCTCGGGGTTACGTTCCAGAAGAATGCCGTGATGCGCAAAACCGCGATGCGCAAGTAAACACATAAATGATAAAAACGGGGTTAAGCTCCATTAACTAGATTTATTTATACTATGCAACCTCAAAAAAACAAAACTTTTCTGCGTTTTTTGTCTGGCAAATCTGAACCAGAAACTTTATTTACTCTTTGACGACATGGTTTTCCGTGTTTTAAAAATTAAACTCAATTGAATTTTCGGCAGAAACGCTCGAGGAGACAGTAAAGTTTGAATTAAAATTCCATACGTAACATAAGTCTGCCACTTGAATCTAGAGCTCGAATGTTCATTTGTTTATTCAAGTTATGATTGTACAATTTATTTCAGGTCCAATTTGGTAATAAGAGATTCAAAGAAATAGGCTCGATAAGTGTGTTTACAAGTTTGTGATAAATAGTGTTATTTAGGTGTTCATGACATAAGCCGCATACGTCTGCTTTATTTACTTATGGCCGGTCTTATAAAGGTCACTAACCTGACGTTAACTTTAAATCTCTGTTAAAATAAACAAAAGCTCATCAAAACGTTGGCCCTTATGACATTATTCATTAGTGAACAAATTTTTATGCACTTTTGTTTATTTTAACAGCGAATTAAAGTAAACGTCAGATTAGTGGCCTTCATAAGACCGGCCGTTAGTGTGTGAAAGTTGAAACAGTTAACGTTGGCAATTCCATCCGCGAACGGCAAAGCAAATATCCGCGAACGGCAAAGAAAAGGGAGCACAAGGGTGCTCTGCGTAAAATCAAATCAGCGAACCGCAAAGCCGCGAACGGCGAGGTCCGACTGTATTTAAATGGCATTGAGTACATAATAAAAATTGAGATTTAAACAATCTGCTTACAAATGGTTCTTCTGAAGTAAACTCTAACCCTAACTGTCGATTTCTGAAATACCAATGGTGTTTGGCAAAATCCAGACTTCACTCTTCTTATGCTTTTAAATTTCATTAAGGTGATATAATATGCCTTTATTCTTTTCTTAACTTGTTTTCTATAATATTCATTATTTTTAAATTATTATTCATAAATAGCAAACAAGATTTGCAATTTATAATTATCTAATGTTATACTACATTAACATTTGTCAACTGTAGCTCAACAATTCATTGCAGTAGGGTCGTAATTCTAGTAATTAATTACAAGAACTTTGCCATATGAAAAATAAAATGATTGAGAAATACAATTTTAGATGCTATTTATATGAGACAAATTGAAAATTTCTGTAGTATGTATTTACATTAGTATCTTACACATTGTTACAGGTGATGATGGCACTACATCTGTGGATTGGGAATTTGTCGATCTCATTTACAAGAATCGTGATGTACTTCCACAGAGCGTTCCTGAGAAAGATCGTATTAATTATAAGTTTGATGCTTCTAATTACAAAGATGCAGTAGTTATGCCATGGTATCGAAATCAAGATCAACCTCAGTATTTTTATGTAGCCGAAATTTGTAGTAATTTAAATCCTAAGTCAAATTTCCCTGGATCAGAGTATGCTACTTTTGAAGAATATTACCTACGTAAATATGGTATCCAGATACAAAATAAAGAACAGCATTTATTGGACGTAGATCACACCTCAGCAAGACTGAATTTCCTTACACCTCGCTATGTTAATCGTAAAGGGGTAGCCTTACCCACTAGCAGCGAGGAAACTAAACGCGCTAAAAGGGAGAATTTGGAACAAAAACAAATTCTTGTTCCTGAGTTGTGCGCGATACATCCATTTCCTGCTTCATTATGGCGTAAAGCGGTTTGTCTTCCTTGTATATTATATAGAATGAATGCCTTGCTCTTAGCTGATCAAATACGTAGAACTGTAGCTGCTGAATTGGGTCTAGGAAAAATGGATCTACAAAATGGTAAATAATAATTATTAGGAAAAGTGAGGTATTATAAAACTTATTTTTATTGCAGATTTTAGATGGCCACCTTTAAATTTTGGTTGGAATTTATCAGACGTATTAAAACGGACTAAGGAACAAGAAGCAAAGAAGATAGAGATAAAAGTTGTAAGTAAAGACCTGGCTTTAGAAAACTCCAAAATAGCAGTGGCCTCTAGTAGTAGTGATGACCCTGAAGAAGATATAGTCGAGAAAAATACCAGAAATGAAGAAGATCAGGAGAAAGAAACAGAGCTGATTAATAGCGATGATCATGATCACGAAGAATCAAAACTGTGGGTGGAAATAGGCACATGGTCGAATGATATGGCAAGCTCTGAAACGTGCAATGATGAAATTACTATACGGTATGCATCTCCAACAAGTTGGATGAATACTGCATATGACGATTTCTCAGATTCGGATGATTCATATTCTACAGATGATAATTCAGATTGTGGTGGATTAAGAATTGAGTTTATGGGAGATAATACAGCAGAGGCGGTTGAAGACGAAGATGGAGATACAGATGATACCGGTCTTATGCTTACATTAACGGATATTTGGCATAATGTAGATAACAGCGAACGTTCTGAGCAGTTGAAAGTTGAATTTCAATCTGCATGTTGTACCAATAAGCAGCATTTACTTTCAAGTAATGTCTTAGTATCTAAAGATAAACAATTTGTAAAAACAGATGAACGTAACCGTGAATCATTGGCAAGTTCCTCCAACTGTTTTGTAAAAGAAACTGTCGATCAGTTTTGTATATTTAATACAATACGTTGTGATCTTCCCGTAGAAATAAGCCAACCTAAAGATAATGTTAATGTAACAGTTAATAAGAATGACGATTTGGCATTTAGTTTTGATGAACAGCCAAATTTAGCGGAACATCCTGGCCCAAGTTTAAGTGTTATATTGCAAGCTCTTACAATGTCTAATGCAAATGATGGCATTAATTTAGAAAGACTAGAAACTATTGGTGATTCTTTCCTCAAATATGCTATTACAAGTTATTTGTATTCCAAGTATGAAGCTGTTCATGAGGGAAAATTGAGTCATCTTCGATCTAAGCAAGTAAGCAATTTAAATTTGTATCGTTTAGGCAAAAGAAAAGCGTTAGGTGAATGTATGATAGCGACAAAGTTTGATCCTCATGATAACTGGTTACCACCTTGCTATTATGTACCAAAAGAATTAGAAGAAGCGTTAATGGATGCTCGTGTTCCCGCTAATTATTGGTCCGCAGCTGATGTAGCTGCCATACGAGACATGACTATAGATGAAATTTGTCAGATGGTGAGAGAACATGGTGAAACTTTGGAAATACCCAGTATTATTCCGTATAATTTAGTCACTCAACATAGTATTCCTGACAAAAGTATTGCAGATTGCGTGGAAGCTCTTATTGGCGCCTATCTTATAGATTGCGGTCCTCGAGGTGCTTTACTTTTTATGGCTTGGTTAGGCATGAGAGTTTTGCCACAACTCGAAGATGGTACTTACGGTGAATTAGAATGTCCACGTACACCACTTCTTAGGCATGTACCTCACCCAGAACTAGAATTGGAAGTTTTGTTAGATGGATATAATGAATTTGAAATTAGCATTGGTTATTATTTTCGTGATCGAGCCTACTTATTACAAGCATTGACTCACGCTTCTTATTCTCCCAATGCGCTAACAGATTGTTACCAACGGTTAGAGTTTCTTGGTGATGCTGTGTTGGATTACTTGATAACTCGCCATTTGTATGAAGATCCTCGAATGCATTCTCCAGGTGCACTAACGGATCTTCGTTCGGCGCTAGTGAACAATACTATATTTGCTTCGTTAGCCGTGCGACACGGCTTTCATCGTTATTTTCGCCACTTGTCTCCGGGACTGCATGAAGTTGTTGAACGCTTTGTGAGAATCCAGGAGGAAAGTGGACATGCATTAGTTGAAGAACTTTATCTTTTGGCAGAGCACGAATGTGAAGAAGTAGAGGATGTAGAAGTACCGAAGGCTTTAGGCGATGTATTTGAGTCTGTAGCGGGAGCTATATTTCTAGATTCGGGTATGTCTCTGGATGCTGTTTGGAAGGTGTACTATCGTATTATGCGAAATGAAATTGAACGATTTAGTGACCATGTACCAAAATCACCAATACGAGAATTATTAGAATTAGAACCTGAAACTGCTAAATTTGGAAAGCCCGAAAAATTAGCTGATGGTCGCCGTGTCCGAGTTACTGTAGAAGTGTTCGGTAAAGGAGTGTTTAAAGGTATTGGTCGCAATTATCGAATTGCCAAATGTACAGCAGCTAAATGTGCTCTGAAACATCTTAAACGACGAGGCCTTCTTCGAAGAAGCTAGCAGCGGTTTTTAAAAACCGTAGAAGTACTAGAAGAATAATTGTGATATGTTCATGTACAGGTTTCTTGTGCATATGAATTAAAACTTATTCGAGATTTATTTTTGAGGTTTTACCTTAACAGAAAGTACATTTTGTTATCTAGGTTTATTATAGCTTTAGTTTAACTAATTAAAAGACATTGTGAATTTGTACAGTATGGGATTGAGTTTTTTGTATGTAATTTTTATAGAAGTTTTTGCTTCTTATAAAAGGCACAGTGCCATAGATAAATCAAAGATTTTATATACGGGGTGCTTAGAAATGAAGAAAATATGAAAACGGCTATCTTCAGTTTTGACAAAGTTTATCTACAGATTTAAAATAATTATAAAAGTGAAATAAGTGTACTATTTGTGCAATAGAACTGATATCGCTACATGGCAAAACGTGTTTGGCTCACAGGCCAGTCCGGAAATACCATCGATCCACACAAAATTTACATGATTGAAAACTCTTTTAGCAAAATTTTGTGTTTTCTTGTATATTTGGTGCAAACTGCAATACGTTACAAAAGTTGGACAGTTCAAACAAAATTGTCTTTAAAAAGCAAAAAATAAAGAATGAATCAGTAAAAAAATTCGCCAATTTTTTTTAAGGACCAAAATTAATTTTGTAGAGTTGAGTGTATTCCAAAACAGGTTTTTTTTAAAAATTTTGTTGTGATATAAGGTATACTTTCTATCCAATTTCTGAGGTGTTTTCCATACAAATGGGAGTACATTTTCAGACTTTAGGCGTTTATTGTGCTAAAACGGCCAATCGAATTTGAACAAACCACCACATTTTGGAAAGGTTCTATATGTTGAACTAATTCAACTCCCATTGCAATTTAAGCAAAACTAAACATTTTTAAACGATGTAAAAAACTTTTTCTTATTAAAAAATAGCTGATTCAAATGGGACCTAAGTTTTACACACATATGTATATCTCAAAAAACACCCTAGCATCTTTTTGTGACTAAAGTTGCCAGCTCTGGTTTTGTCCAAAAGTATACACATGGTGTGAATTCTAAATATTTTTAAAGTGGTCGTCAAAATGCAGGATCGGCAATTTTTAAAATGTGCATGTTAAAACGAGTACAAGTTTTGAATAACATTTTCTGTTTAATTTTTAAATCACGAAATTAACATATTTTTAATAAGGTAAAAGAAACTTCCACTAATAATTTACATTCTTGTAAAAAAAGTATACCTAAAGAATGTAACACAGTTTCTGCTTCTTAAAACTACTATATTTAGCAAATTGAAATTTAATAAGTTGGAAATATAATATAAACATTGTACTATTTCATCCATAAATTTTAAAAAACAATGTAAATTTTGTCGTAAAGAATTAAAAATGTAAAAATGTTAAACAAAAGGTAACAGGTCATTCTTTAAATAAAAACGTAATGAAAATTTCTTCGTAAAGAAATTTAAAATTTACAAACATTAAAAGGTAATCCATTACTTCATTCTAAACATAAAAAAGCAATAAAAACAAGGTGAGAAGGGGCAAGCGCTTAATCGATGCTTCGGCACAATGTTGAGATGGAGTGATTTTTGTCAACCGCCCTTTGGAACGCCTGCTCCTTTAGACACCTTAATTTAGTCTTCATAATCTGTTAAAACGGTGAGGACAGGAAACACCTATAAAGTGGCATTTAACATTCAAAGGTGGCAAATATTTCAATAATTTAAAAAAATACATTCGGTACCCAGTTTCAAACTCGTGACCTTAAGATTATTATCCCAAGTATGAGTTGATGTAACATTTTTCGATCAGAATAACATTTACTATCTACAAAAATTATGTGGGAAAAAACCAGGACACCGTGTATACCATTACACCACTGTGCTCCGTAGTTGTGTGGTCGTTTAACGGTTATTACTATTATCATTAAAAATACACATACAAAAAAACAACCACTCTCGCCCAAAAATATTTCAGTTTTTTGGATTAATATTCTTAGACAAACTGGCACAGAAATCATCTTGATAGGGTATATCATTTTTGAGATAGCGCGTTTACATCTATCCGGCAGGACAACTTCACTAAATTGTATTTTCTGACGTAAGACTAAAGCGGTTGCTCTCTGCACAAAAGTTGTACAGTTTCATGAGACCTTTCATATCATATTGGTTTGATTGTGATTGACTAAGCGGTTGCGGCAAAAAGTGCCAATTAGTAAAAATTATTAGACCCGAAAGTAATACTTCGGCACGGTGCCGAAGTATTATTTCCATAAAATATAAAATCAAAAAATTTTCTAAAAAAGTATCATTCCACATTTCAGTCTTAAATAGAAAAATAGTATATACATACATGTATTCTAAAAAGATTATATGTAATTAAAGCAATATCATTTAATTTAACTTTATATTTTTGGATTTTGCAGAAAAAACGTGGGTCAAAGGAATACTGGGTTTGCATGAACATGAAACAAATTTCATTAGAAAATCTGGTATGAATATAGCTATGTACGTACCGTCCTTGTTGCCAATTATTATAGCGATTTCAAATCATATTAATTTTTATATCTACGAGGATGATTTGACGGGACGTGAAACTTGAAACAAAAGACATGCGTTAGAGCATTAATTTTTCAACATATTCTCCTTGTATATCAACACACTTGGACCAGCAAAGCTGAAGTGCCATTATGTCTGTTTTGTAGTGATCTTCAAGGCTGTCAAAATATTGCTCCGTCGCAGCAATTACTTCTTCGTCCGTCTGAAACTTCTTTCTGGCAAGGAAAAGTTTGAGTTTCGGGAATAGGTGAGTCACCTGGAAGCGAAGTTGATTCAATTTCTCACGAACAATGTAACTGGAATGGGAAGGGGCATTATCATGACAAACAAGCACCTTTTTTCGAACCATTTTAGGTCTTTCAGGTCTGCACTAGGCAGTAAAGCCATCGCACAAACCTTATAAAAATCTTTAATATTATGGGTCATAATACACCATAAAAAATAGCAATTTTTAGAAACTGAGCTATATAAATAATTATTGCAGCATCGATCGTTTTCCCCGTTTAGCTCAACTGTGTACAGCATGCACCATTGAAAGGTCTTTCAGTACTTTGTGTAGAGTGAAAATCTGGTTGCAGTCAGCAATGTCAGAAGAATATTTTTTCCTCAAGTCAAAATTAAAGATACTTCTCTTTAGCTATTTTTATATTTTCTTATTTCTAAACACCCCGTATATCAAATTTCAAATTTATCCATGTCACTGTGGTTTTTATAAGAAAAACTTTTATAAAGTATGACGACAAATGAAAAATAAAAAAGTTTTCCTTCTTGTAAACTCAGTCCGGGGACATACTGTATATTTAAGTGTAACTCTAGTTGCTGGTGAGATACAGAGTGCTAGAAAATATGTATTTGCAAATTTGTAATGCATTGCTCCTAGAACAAAATTTTATCGGATTGACTGGAAGCTTAATGTTTTGTGCTTATTTTATTGGCTGTTCTGCTTATTATTAATTCTTTCAAAGTACTTATGTTTACATGTAAATGCATATCAAGTAAAGTTCAGGGCGTGTCATTCCACATGTAGGAATATGGATTGAGACGCCGCAGGTCAGGGTCACCGAAATATCTTTCTGAAACGCAGTTATCGGGCACACCATTAACGGTGTACTGGGTGATGTGGTTAGCATCACACTTTCGATGATTGCGTTTCTTTACTTTTACAACTGTGTTTTTGGTTCCCAATTCTTAAAGCGACTGGGTGAGCTGCTCATCAGTTACCAGATGTGGGGATTGAATTTTGTACCGTGGCACCGCTGCCGAGCTCCCAACCGGTCGATCACGCCGGCACTGTAAATGCATATAGAGTCGTCTAAAACCAACCTTTAACAGAAATAGTGACAACTTGTTCCAGTTCTATTTAAGGAACAGTGATGAATTCTCATTACTTTCCAAAACAGCAACATGTTACAGCTATTATAAATAGTATAATATGTGCTGATGTGGTATTCACACAAAAGAGCGTTGAATGAACTCTGAGCTTCATCCTCATTTAAGTGAAATATCTGGTTCTGTTGACAAACAAATTTTTGGTGGATTGATAAATGCCAAAAACACAGTTTTAGTATAGTCATATTTTAGAATGTACCAATTACACTGTGTGCTGTTAAGCATCAATCATATTGTGATTTATATCTTATATATCTATACATTTTATTATATATCATGCATCAAGCATATGTATTATAGTTTATCCAGTTTTCTTTAATTTCTATCCCATTGGAAGGAATTACTTCTGGTTTTTATACAGATTTTTATATAGTTTGAATGGATTGCTTTTGGGTTTTATCCAGTTTTCTTGAATATTTATGTCGTTTGGATTGATTACTTCTAATTCTTACCCAGTTTTCTTTAATTTTGATGTCGTTTGAATGGCTTACTTCTGGTTTTTACATTGCATTGAACAGATTTGACATCTAAGTTAGTTTATGAAATTAATTTCAGTACCACAGCTACTACAATTACTTGAATAACAAATATTAACAGTTCTAGTTGTCTTTGTCTCTTGCAGTATATTATAGCCATATTTTCTTGCACTCTAATTATAAAGCTAGCAAGTAAAATAGTACATTAGTAAAAACGGCAGCTTAACATTTAAAGTAAGTTTACTGATTAACCCTTATTTATTTCTGTTCATCTCATTAAAAAATATTTTGCAATGTAATTGTAGAAAGATACTGTAAAACTTTTAACTGCCATAATTGATATAATAAAAGTATCTACAGAGTACACTATAATGTTATACTTGATAACACTAATAAAAAGGGAGAAAAGGTGTGTAGAAATGTAACTGAAAATTATAGAGAACTGCAACTTGTGACCATAAAATGCAAGAAAGGGTGCAATAATTTTTTGTTGCCAGTTTTGTATGTAAGTAATAAAAAATATGGCCAGTATGAGTATTTGTCGTTAAGTTGGAATTTATAAATGTAAAACCAGAATTGTCTAGTAAACACAATTTATACATAATATATTGAAGTATTTTTGTTATTTTAATTAATTTGTGTTCAACAGGTATTTCAACTACTTATGTTATAAATAAATTGTAAGTGTTTTCATCAGTCAACCACTTCTGGCATGTACAATTTTTTAATTGTTGAAGTTGATGAAGATGTGCACCAAGCAACACTTCCAGGAGCTAAAGATTATTGCAATTATACAGGGTGTCCCAAAATCACCGGAGGAGCTCATAATGGCGGAGTTTGTTGTGCCAGGTTAGCGATGTATGAAATTTATAGAAAGGGGTGGGAAGCAAAATAAATAATAATAATAAAATCGCCTTTGCTAATAATTTAAAAAAAAAGCAACACAATATAAGTTTTTTGCGCAAGGCGAGATTCAGCCATATATATAATACACATATATTGCTGGTAGGGCCTGGAAACTTCAGAAAACATTACGGCGCCGACATAGTCTCACTTATAGTATAACGCGTCTCGTGCGCATGCGTGAGAGTTCGAACTCCGCCTTTAGAAGCGAATTTTAAACTTGACCACTTCCCCATTGGGCGGGACAACTTCCCCATTGGGCGGACGACGCCGCCGCGCTTGCGCACAGCTCACCGTATACATGAAGGAGTTGGTTGTGTGTCTCACTTCATCGGCCAGTTTCCCACTCATAGCCGCTAGCAATATAGTAAGTATTAGATATATGGATTCAGCACAGCTACCAAATATAGCTGCTTAAAGTTATTGAAATTATTTAAGATAGAATGTATGTTTAGTTCATTTTAAAGTTTTTAACATTAGCAGCTACTGCAGCTGACTACATTAGTATCTTCATTGCGGTGCCATTCCCAACTATACAAAATTAATTAATGAAATAAAATCATACCACATTACAAACAAAAACAAGAAATTTACTAAAATATTTGCTACTGCTTAAAAATTTAGTACATAGTTTTGGTTAAGAATCGGGTGGTTAATTTATCCAACATAATAAGTAGACTCCAGCAATTTTGGCAGTAATAAAAAAATCAACGTAGCAATATTCACATTGAATTGCACCAGGAATGATGTCATAGCCACTCGAATGATCCAAACGTGTTATGTCAATAAATTTCTATTCAACGCCCAAACAAAAATTGCAAAAGGAATATTATGTTTCTGTAAATCACATATAAAGATCATTTGACAGAATGGTTTAACGGATTACCAAAATTATTTTTCGCAATCATTCTGTAGTGGTCCTTTGAACTGCACTGAATCAAAATCAACGCATGAAAGTGCATTATTTATCTGCAGGTATACTATTTTACTTTACAATTACTGTAGAAAATGTTCACTTTTGTATTTTGCTGTTTATGTTTACCTGAATAACTGTAATGGATAGAAGCCTTCAGCGTAAAAAGGTAAAAGACGAAGCGGAGAAGAAATGCGAAAAAAGATTGAAAGCATTGAGTGACCAAGGTAAATTTTGCTCACAATTGTCCTCCGTTTATATATCAAAAATTGGAGGCAGTAGTACATTTAGTGAAGTAAGTCAATGTATAATCTCACTTAAAGAGGATGCTTAAAGCTACTTCAAGTTACTGAAATGTTGAACTGCTTCAAGAAGAAATTAGTACTTCTAAAAATGACAGCAGTACATCTGCCGAAGTTACTGAAAGTAGTAAATTGCTTTGAAAAGTTCAGACTTCTAAAATTGAAACCTCTTTAGCTAGTACATCCTCTTCACATCTCTAATCTGATGTGAGTTTGAACAAAGAGCATTTTTTAAAAATCAAAACTTCATGATATTGATACATTTCTTAATTTTTACTCTGTGCAGCCTTGCACTAAAACAGATTTATGATTATTGTGTTATTTAAAAGAAGAAATAGTGTACTGCATTCATGGTTGTCTATTGTTGTTTGCAAGCGGATTAAAAAATATTGTAAGACACGTGTAATTACCAAAGAGTAATAGAACACAGCTAGGTTTATCTTCACTGGCTAGATTCCCACTTACTTTGTTTTAAAAATGCTAGTATTACATCATATATGTAAAAAAAAACAATGTTGTGCTTGAACCACTTCAACAGAAGAGAGGCGTAGTATTGCGAATTAGTGAACTAATAAACACTATTGGTAAATGCAGCATTACTTAAGAGGACATCGTAATGAAGGTATGTTATCACGATGATTTTGGAGGCTTTCACGGCAATTGTTACTAAGTAACAAATGACTTCCAGGATTGGACCGTGTCATGATTAAGATCGAAGAACTTAACGTTTCGCCCACTTTCGTAAAGAGCTACATCAGGAGGAAAAGCAAAAGAGCACGGTAACTCAACGTGTAAACCACGCCAGAGGCGAAACTCTTGCAAGGGAAGGAATAGAAGAGCACGGTAACTCAACGTGTCAACCACGCCAGAGGCGAAACTCTTCCGAAGAGCAAAAGAGTTTCGCCTCTGACGTGGTTTACTCGTTGAGTTACCGTGCTCTTTTGCTTTTCCTCCTGATGAAGCCCCTTACAAAAGTGGGCGAAACGTTGAGTTCTTCGACCTCAATCATGACACGGTCCAATCCCAGAAGTCGTTTGTTACGGTATGTTATCACTTTCAAATCTAAAAGTAAACCACAGAATCTTTCTTAAATAACTACTACCTAAAAATGTTTGGTCTTTTATTAAATACTCATATCAATGTAATTGTCGAAAAACAAAAACTTCATGATAGTGGTAATAAAGCAAGATAAAATTTTATTTCCCTTTTTATCAGAAATCAAAATTAACTCCATTATAAACTGTATTTAAAAAAACGGCAAAGATTTCAGAAAATAATATTCAAATATATTCCATACAACTTCATACCACACAAGATATTTTTATTACAGATGACATCTTCATTATTATAAGGTACGTAGATTTTATTTATTATTATTTATTATTTATTAATAAACGGACGTGCAGTCCTTATATACAAGAATACACATGTATTGACATATGAGTAGAAAAAAAAGATAAATTTATAACTTGCAAACAATAACAAATTAAATTTTAACATTTATATCAATTAACAAAACTAACCAAAACTAAATACCGAAAATTTAACATCATTCAAATTTCAAAAGCATTTCCCTTAAACTAGTATCTAATTGAGAATAAGGCTGACTAAATAAGTCAGTCGACAGCTCATTGCATATTTTGCACATTCTGGACAATGGGTTGTTTGCTAGATATGCAGAATTATAATTTCTGATCGCAAAAGTAATCATCCTCCTGGTGTTGAATGGCGGCACCCTAAAGTTAACTCTTTCCAAAAGTAAACGACAATCCATTTTGCCTGCTATCAATTTAACAAGAAAAATGGAGTCTACAAAGTTTCTCAATGATCTAAGAGACGATACATTCAACTGTCTAGCAATAATACCATACTCATGATCAACAAACGGATCAGGTAATTGCATTCTTGATGATATGATTCTAAAAAACTTATGCTGGATTGTCTCAATCCTGGTGCAATCAGTATTATAATACGGAGACCATACTACTGAAGAAAACATTAGAATTGGTCTAACCAAAGATACGTAAAGGGATTTAAGCACTGTAACTGAACGAAAACCCAAACAAGTTCTCCTCACAAAACCTAGCATTTGGTTGGCCTTACGAACAACTGAGTCAACCTGTTCCTTGAATGTCATCTTTGAATCGAAGATGACTCCCAGATCCCTGATTGATGAAACTCTAGAGATAGGCATTTGATCAATTTTGTATATAAATTCCATGGGTGATCTAGAACGTGAAAAAGTTATGCTTTTGCATTTAATAGGATTTAACACAAGTTGATTGTCTGCGCACCATTTTGAAAAGGCGCTAAGTGCAGCTTGTAGGCATTGAAAGTCATCAGGTTTCGCAATGGTCTTGAAAATTTTGCAATAATCTGCAAATAACAAGTATTCGACGTTTTTCAAAATAAACTTTACATCATCTATAAAGATGATGAATAATAAGGGGCCCAAGTGAGATCCTTGGGGAACGCCTGAAAAAACTCTGATCTCTCCAGATGTCGAATCCCTGTATTTTACAAATTGAGTCCTATCGGACAAATAACTCACAAACCATTGTAAAAGAGAGCCTGCTATTCCGACACATTTAAGTTTTTGGATAAGTATAACATGGTTGACTGAATCGACGGCTTTACTGAAGTCTGTATATATACTATCAACTTGGCATTTATTTTCAAAAGAATTAAGTAAATAGTCTGTATAATAAACCAAGTTGGCTTCTATTGATCTGCCCTTGACAAAGCCAAATTGTCGATCCGATAGAAAAGGCACAATGTGATATTTCATTTTGTCTGAAACAACAGATTCTAAAAGTTTAGGGATGGTACTGATAATATATATCGGCCTGTAATTAGATATATCAACTCTGTCTCCAGATTTATGGATGGGAATTATAAAAGAAGATTTCCATTCCATTGGAAGATGTCCCTCATTTATCGATTTCTCAAATAAAAACTTGAGTAACTGTGACATAACAAATTTGCAGTTCTTTAACAAAGACGGTGGGATACCGTCAGGTCCGGGACCCTTGGAGGAGTCCAAACTGTCAATCTTATCATAAACATCCGATACTGAGATATTCACATTACTCAGATTGAATGGAGTTTGATCAGGTATTTGAACACGATAATTAGTGTTAGAGTGAGCATAAAACGTTGAGAAATACATTGCAAATGCGTTGACAATTGAACGATCATCCCTAAGAACATCAGTCCCATATCGCATAGTAACGGGTGTCCGCCGGCAAATTTCATTTTTAAACTTGAAATTAAATTTTTATTTCTTAAAATATGTTATTGAAAAAAAATAGAAAATAAACCTTAATCTTTGGGAAATTATTTGTGGAACAGCACATCCGCCAAATGACGCCCCTCACGTCGTATTACTTCTTCCAAACGAACTTGAAAATTTTGCATCACACGCGTAAGCATACCAGGTGTAATCGCACGAATTTCTCGGGTGGTGTTCTGCTTTGACACATCCAAAGTGGGTGGTGCATTCTCGTAGACTTTTGATTTGAGATATCCCCACAAAAAAAAGTGAGTGTCCAGTGGCAAATTTCCTACGAGAATGCACCACTCACTTTGGATGTGTCAAAGCAGAACACCACCCCAGAAATTCGTGCGATTACACCTGCTATGCTTACGCGTGTGATGCAAAATTTTCAAGTTCGTTTGGAAGAAGTGATACGATGTGAGCGGCGTCATTTGGCGGATGCGCTTTCCACAAATAATTTCTCAAAGATTAAGGTTTATTTTGTATTTTTTTCAATAACATATTTTAAGAAATAAAAATTTTATTTCAAGTTTAAAAATGAAATTTGCCGGCGGACACCCGTTACCAGGTAGACCGTTCTCAGATTTCTTCGAATTTACATATTTCCAAAAAATTTTCGGTTTTGACGATATAAATTCTTGTAAATTAGTGTTATAAATCCCAAAACCACGCTTGGCGAGGTTTTTGCATTTGCGTCTTAGGCTTATAAATTGAAAATAATACATAATTGAATTAAACCTCTTGTAACTATAATGAGCCACCTTTTTGCGAATCAACGCCATTTTCAATTCTGCTGAGTACCAAGAAGGAAAACTGGAGATTCTCCGAACCCTCTTCGGGACATAAAGATCTAAACCAAGATATAAATAGTAATAAAATACGGACACACTTTCTGATATAGAGGCATTGCTTACAACAATTTCACTATAAACATCAGCCAAAAAATGAGATAAACTTGTATAGTCGGCTGAAGAAAAATCAAAGAACCAGTCCCCTTGGTACTCATTTACATTGGGGTTTGATAATAAACGTTCTAGTTGTAAGGGGGGGGTGATATAAATCTACAGGTTGAACAGATTCCAATGACTTTGAAACCTCGAAACCATCAAGATTAGTAAAAACCAAATCCAAATAATCACCATATTCATCGTAATTTAGTAACGCATTCTCTTTCACGTAGAGTAGCCTCCTCCAAAATCACTGGTGTACTTGAAAATTCAATCTCATCCCATAAAATCTTCGGAAAATTAAAATCACCGCAAATTAACCAGTCAGAACTGGGATAATGTAAATCTAAATCTGTAGATGACATGAAACTTGATTAGCTTTATCAGACACGCCTTCAACAAAAGGACAAGCTCGTTTTGAAATAGTTAGTAATGATTTAATTTAAACAATATTGATATATCCTATTGGGTGGGAAGTAGTACTTATGGGGGTGCTAACATACAGGGGGAGTACAATGGATTCAAAGTTTGGTTACCTGCCTTCAATCCTTTACGTACATTACATATTTGGGCATATTTTAAATATAGTAATAACTGATATTATTAAAAAACCACATAACTATTTGTTTATTCAGTTTATTAAATTCAATTAGAGCATTATTTAAAGAATCCCATACAACAATGAATATGTGGAAGGAATTCCCGGAAAAGTTTTCAATATAGACCAAATGAGATGTGAACCGTGAAGCAAAATACAATCAATTTGCTTTGCAGTTTAAAATACTTTTGACATCTCGATAGAATTCTTAATAAATATTATTTATTATCTAACTCTGTCCGGGTGTAATAAATGTAGTTGACGTGCATGTAGAATGCCAGTAATGAAATTTCCTGTAACTGCACCTTTTACGAGAGCACAGGTGCATTTCAGCACTCTCGCTAGCACTTTCTCAGAAAAAGTTAATGACACTTGAAGCAGAATAGTAGACTATTATGTACAGTTTTGGAATCTCCCCCCACCACTTGACTTTGATTTCAAACTAAAGATCACATTCAAGGTCAAGGCCTGAACCTCCCCCCCCCTACTTACCGTTGGTTTCAAGGTCATTAAACACTCAGTAGTGAATATTCGTTTTATTTAAAGAAAAATGGAATTTTATCTTGAAAGTTAAAAAATTATCTTCCGTAAAGTTGTTCACTTGTATTTTAAAAACGGAAATAGTCGCCAATGAACTGGTATCCATTTTATGCCACGTCACATTGTGCACTCCACCATTATAAGCAAGAGAAGCTGAACTGCAATGGGGTGGTTGAAGCACATATAGAAGGCTGAAGGCCACGATGGGGATTACTGAATGGTTCTGTGAAAGAGAAACTCTAGTAGAGCCGCAGCGACGAACTGGTAAGTGGTAGGAAAACCGCACTTTACATCATCGATGACAACTGTTGCTTGCTACATTCACTTCGTGGGAAGTAGTAAGCTTTTCATACAAGTTAATGGCTTTATCTTGTAACGTTTCGCGTGTGAATCTAAATTCTAAAGATACTTGAAACGTATTGGAAATTTAATTCGCCGCCTTATCAAACGTTTGCATCCCAAGACCGCTCTAAGAAGCGATAGCGCGGGCCGGTAGCCGATGCGCAGGAAGCCACGTTTGCGCGCAGGAGTGTTTCCCCCGCCGCCAGAGTGGGGAGCGCGAGCACCGACGGGGAGCCACTCAACGCGTAAAAAGGAGCACATGGCAGCTCCTGAGTCAGATCCCATCCTGGGGTTCTCCCCTAAGCCTTCTCCCAATCCACCTGAGACAGATTCTGTCCCGAGTCCTCTCCTAATCTACCCGGAGCGATCACTCGTTTGCTTTGGTATGGTTACTGTCTTAGCAAGGGAGAAATCGCCTAAATAAAAGTTTTTGCGGGTTTGGTATGGTTACTGTCTGCCTGCAAGAACACCCCGATAACCTAGAGATCCTTATCAAACCCGTTCCCGAACCGTCATTAATTTAAAGGCCGAAACCATGGCTACTAATTAGCTTTCCCCGTATCTTGTGTAACCGAACCGCTGTTAGTTAAAGGCCGAAACCGCGGAATTTGTAACTAACATTCCTGTAATCCGCTGGACGAAATCACCGCCGCCGTCCCGTCCGTGATCATCCGAGTTCCGAGGGCGCATTTCATTTGCGTTTTCGAAAGCCGTATTTCAACTGTATTAACTCGCCCGAATTGTGAGGCACCAGGAAGTAATCAACAGCCCGCCGCCGCCAGGCTGGACGCATACAGAGATTATGCGATAAGGGACCTGCCTGTAAGAGTCACCGCCAGCATCCTATGAGCATTCCTGAAGCCCTCCGAAAAGGATCTTCGCACCGCCGCAATCCAGTCGAAGCCGCAAATTCGCTTGAACGGCAAATTTCCCGAGAGTCCGACTGCCGCATCGTTTCGAGCCGCGAAAGCCGGCAAATCGTCTGGCGGCCCCCGGTCCAGTTTGGCTCACCGAACGCGAACTCCTGCAGCTTCCTACGCCGGCAGGTATGTTCTTGAAACACCATTTCTAATCCGAAGTGTTCGCAGCAGCTAGCCATTGTAAACAAATATCACCTGGTGCATGCGGCCGACGACCTTTGCTCCGAAGTCGATGCGCGAAGCAGCTGATGCGCGGCCGACCCACTCCGGGACATCGCCCAGAGGCGTAACATGCGCTAGGCCGGGGCATTCTACCAGATCTCTCCGCCTCCGCGTAGCAGCCCCACCGGCGTCCAGGAGCAACCCCTGTTGATGCAACTACCCCCTTTGGCAGTAACGCGTAGTGTGCAATATTATTTCTATTTTCAATGTACATAGTTAAAAACAGTATATTTTATTTTATTATTTATCCTGTGTTATTTATTGATCTACGCTATATCCGAGCAATTTGAACGTATTCTCCGACTTAGAGCATACCCGAGGCAATAAGGCCAATTAAAATATTCCTAAATAAAGGCGGGTCATTACAATCTAACAACTCGTTGATGGTTTTTAAGTGTTGTAAATAGAAACACTGTATACTATCAAAAGTGTTGTTAATGTGAAAGTTTTACATTAATTTTTGGTGCTAATGGAACGGAAACATGCCACCGACTAACTCGGGTGACAGTCGCTGTCGACTTACCTTCCAAAAAGAGTAGAATTCCAATTGGCACATTTCCCCAAAACTTCTTGAGCTAATGAACCACTAAGTGACTCAAATTGTAAACACAAGAAAATACAACAGTGAAACCCAAGTGATCATGTAATGATAAAGCATTCAAAAATAGTTAACAAGCAGAGGTAAATAACAAATTGTAAAACTGGGTTACACAAACCTAGAGCAAAGATGTTATTTTTTAGCAACTACATATCACATATATATATACCACAAGAAAAACATCACAGATCATGCAAAAATAGCATGTTTATCACAAATCGGTAATTACGTGTGGAAGGTCTTGCCTCCAACAAATAGCCAGATACTAACTTCACTGCTGAGTTATGCTCTAAATGTACTATATTTTAGCAGTGCTAGACCAATGTTGAAACTCGCTTAATTTTTAAAACAAACCTGCTCGTTAGTAGAGTACGTATAGGCGTTCTGGCTCACATTTGACCTCTAACTTTTTTCAAGGTCACGGGCCTAGCCGAGGTCAAGGGCGGGGGCCACTTCCGAGAATTTTTTCTAGGTCACGGATCTAGCCTAGGTCAAGGTCGGAGTCATTGGTCTAGTCGGGGTCATTGACCTCGGCCACTTCCGGGAATTTTTTTTTTTGTTAAAAGTGTAGTTTTTGAAATTTTCCCACGCTCTAGCGTCTGGGATGCAGACATGTCTATTCTTGCAGGATGTTGTTATCAGTAAATCAGAAGCTATTGTTACGCTTATCAAAATTTTCTCAGGCTCGACCGGATGTGACTCATCGTCTGACAGACATGTCTATTCTTGCAGGATGTTGTTGAACAATGGCATCCATTGTTTTAAAATCGAGAAATTCGAGAACAATGAAGCCATTGTTGTCTGGAGATTAAAATGTGCAAAGCTGGTAAAAAATAAACCGAATTAATTGTGGTCTAATAGTATATATCGAATTATTTCCACATAAAAAAAAGATGCAATATAAAAATCCAAACCATTTTAAATATCTTGTTAGGTTTTTGTTTTATTACGCGTTCGACGAGATGTATGTCTGGATATTTAACTTGAATAGGCCGATTGGAAGCATCTTTTAGTAGATAGGTAATGTGTTCGATCCCACTGGAGGACTGTTTAAGCGGTAGACAGTATATAACAAAGTGTTGGGGTGTTAGAGACATTGTTTGTAAGCAAAGTAAATATTACGTGTTTTTTCCTGTACTTTATTAAATACACAGTCTCGAGCCGATAGTTATTTATTTCGCTTGGATTTATGTACAGCATCCCTCACTTTAGCAGGAAGCAAGTTCCTAAAGAAATATTATTATGCTGTAGAGATTTACAGGTTACAGTTCGGAGTTAAAAATTTTTGGGTATTAGCAACAGTACCATTTAATTGCATATTGTTTTCTTTTACCAAATTTTAGATTCGATAGGTTCGAAAGCACTGCTAACAGACAGACAGAAAACTTGTAAACCGGGCCTTGTCAAATATCGAACAGCAATATATATTAGTAAAAAATACCCTTCAGTTAGCAGGTTTGATGTAGTTTTAGCCAATCTTATACACATTCCAGCAGTAAACTCTGGTAGGAAGCTAACACACACATAAGTACGGTGGGTCTTAGACAGCTGAATTTTATAATACAAAACAGGAGCGATAAAAGAACCGTGTTTACCACTCAGCATTTTTCAGTTTATCCGATTCGGCAACTTCCGCATATCGCAAAACAGACACCTTCTTTGTTCCTGTGTTGGCATCTTGGCTTTAAGAATGTTATGGTTTATTTACATCTTGTGTTAGCGCTCTTGGTTTTAAGAACGTTATGTAAATGAATATTTTATAGAATTTGGAAAACTAAAGAATATATTAGCAGATAATACAACTTATTTTAAAAACGCGAGGTTTATAAATACAATACAGCAAACCATAAAAGTTGGTTTTTGTTGTATAAGCAAGCCAATCCGGTAGAGAGATATTTAAGAGGGGTGATAAAATACTTAAAGAAAATATTAGCAGATAATACATTTGAAAAATCTGCACGACTAATACTCAAGATTATTACAATTAGAGACTGCAGACAAAAGGTAAGATATCAAATTTTTTTAAAATAAAGCCCTGAGAATAAGAACTAAATAAAACCAAATAAAAGCTATTAGGCCACAACAATACTCTAATTAATAAGGATGCTATACACGATATCTAACGGCGTGGGACAGTTCATTTTTACCGCATAAAAAACTTATTGCTTAGAAATCAGGTTCAGATACCTGTTTAATGGAAACATTTTCTTGAATTTCTAATCGAATCTAAAATTTGGGTCTTAATGTAAAAATATTTAAGTCGTTAGGTTGACTGTGCCAAGTTTCCACGAAAAAACTAAAGCTCCTACAGGCCAGATTCTTGAATCAAGTAAATAATACAGCAAGGCATAAAAGTTGGTTTTTGCAATATAAGACATCCGCAAGCCAATCCTAAACTGGTAGTTTTAAATAGCAGAATTTTATAATACAAAACGGAGCGATGAAATAGTCGTCTGTTGATCATATTTTTGTAGCAACCCAGCATCTTTCAGTTTTATAAGTTATCCTATCATCTCCTTTGTTGCAGGTGTTAATAGAGGCTATATTTGTGTGTCGCCACAGACCTGTCAAGACTTGTGGATGTGAGCGTCTGGGAATGTGCAAGGTTGCTAAAAATGAACCGGATGTCTGGGGTTTCTGAGCAGGTCTGCGCGGGGGTCTGCGCGAGGGTTTGGCGGTAAATTCAAATTCTGCACAGGTTTCGCGGGAAATTCAAATTCTGCGTAGGTTTTGGCGGTAAATTCAAATTCTGCGCATTATTTTGACGGTGAATTTTAAATTATGATCAGGTTTTTGGAGGGAAAATCTGGGAGTGTACAAGGTTGCTAAAATGTATGGGGTCTTTACACCAGATGTAGTTAATGACCTCCATTATCAGTGTCTATAAATTTGGTAGACAGACAGACAGGCAGACCAACAGGCAGGCAGACAGACAGGCAGACCGACAGGCAGGCAGACAAACAGACAGGCAGACAGGCAGGTGGACAGACAGACAGACAGACAGACAGACAGATAGACAGACAGACAGACAGACAGACAGACAGACAGACAGACAGACAGACAGACAGACAGACAGACAGACAGACAGACAGACAGACAGACAGACAGACAGACAGACAGACAGACAGACAGACAGACTGACAGACAGACAGACAGACAGACAGACAGACAGCTAAACAGGTAAACAGCTGTTCCTGTAACGGTTTTATGGGCACGACGGTGTAATAAAACGACAATTGTAAATATAATTGTATTTTATTTGTCTAATGTACATGTATAAAATTATTACAAATATATGTTATACACTAGTTAATTATTGTGGTAGAGGTGTTGTTGTCATCTCTGTCTGGAGGATCTCTTCGTGCTGTTTCCGAACTGGATTTATTCAATTATTCCTGCCTCTTTTAACTCTTCTATTATACTAACAATTTCATTTATATGATTTGTATGGCCAGATGCTTGAGAGGCATACAGTAACTTTAATCGATCAACTAATTCGTTCGGATCATCCCAGTAAACATAATCCAACGGTTTATTGCTAACTTGTTTATACATTTGCTGCATACCTTTACCAGTAAGCTTTCTAGTGCTTAACGATATCGATGATGGCGTGGGTGATGATGATAGGTTAGATTTTATAAATTTCTTGTATTTCGCTTGGTTGAAACCTACCTTCTGATCATCTTTATCAAAATTTCTATGCGCTGCATTTGTTCTGTTTATGATATCAATATAATTTGCTCTATCTGTCAGCGTTGGAGTTATTTGAGGATCGTTTTTAAATAGTAATTCGTACAAACCAGGCGTACCTTCATAGTGCACATTTTTAACAATTATATCTGATCCCTTTATATCTAACTCATCTCCACCAAAATAAAATTGGTTTTTATCAAAATCATATCTAATTCCATACCTCCCTAGATTTGGTCTTTCTATAAGATAAGTGCTTACATATTTCCTAGGAAGTTCGTCATACTGTTCTAAGAAAGAACTTATAGCTTGCGGCTGAAATTTGTTTGCTATAGTTGTATTAGGTTCATCTTCGGAGGATTCACACAATACTTCATCAGCCGGTTTTGGTGTAAATAATTCTAGTTTTCGAGGATTTGATATATTGATATATTCATCATCGTCATCATCCGCGTCATAATCGTATTTAATTGGAGGATTTGATATATTGATATATTCATCATCGTCATCATCCGCATCATAATCGTATTTAGTTGGAGGATTTGATATATTGATATATTCACCATCGTCATCATCCGCGTCATAATCGTATTTAGTTTTTCTTTTAAGATTATATTTATCATCGTCATAATTGTATTTAACTTTCTCTTTCTTTTTCAATTTGAAAGGCTTAAATTGTGATGGAGGATTCTCTTTTGTATTGATTTCTTCTGCAACACTTTGTATTTGTTCGGTAACAGGTTTAAAAAATTTACTAAGGAGCTGTTGTTGCACCAACTTACCCTCCTTAAGAGCTCGAACTTTCTGTCTTATAATATTTTTAGTTTTAATAAGTTGCTTTGCTACTTTCGTTTTCATTATTGTCACAAGTATGTAAGCGGTAGACAGCCAGACAGGTAGACTGGTAGGCTGGTAGACTGGTAGACAGGTAAACAGCTAGACAGGTAAACAGCCAGTTAGAGAGACTGACAGATTCAAACTAGTTCACACGTCAACAGTTTCTTATCAAATGATAGATATCAGAACTGTTAGATGTATATATAAGAATCAAATTCATGACGATAGCGTCCACCAATCTGAGTTCAGTTATTCGCTAGAATTGTCTGAAATATGATTGAGGATAATGTTTACCACCACTGTTTTCTTTCATATGTTCGTGCAATGTGCAAGAAATACATTTTCGTCCTTCTTGATCGGTTTCCCCTTTACATTTTGGACACTTATACTTAACTGGTACAGGCATCTCTCTCACACCTATTTCTATTACTGCTCACAATCTGTACAATAAATGGTGTTAAGAATGCCTGCCTGTCCGTCTGCCTGTCTGTCTGTCTGTCTGTCTGTCTGTCTGTTTGCCTGCCTACCTGCCTGCCTGCCTGCCTGCCTGCCTGCCTGCCTGTCTGCCTGCCCGCCTGCCTGCCTGTCTGCCTGCCTGTCTGTCTGTCTGTCTGTCTGTCTGTCTGTCTGCCTGCCTGTCTGTCTGTCTGTCTGTCTGTCTGTCTGTCTGCCTGTCGGTCTGCCTGCCTGTCGGTCTGTCTGTCTGTCTGTCTGTCTGTCTGTCTGCCTGTCGGTCTGCCTGTCTGTCTGTCTGTCTGTCTGCCTGCCTGCCTGCCTGCCTGCCTGCCTGCCTGCCTGCTTGCCTGTCCGCCTGCCCGCCTGTCTGCCTGCCTGCCTGCCTGTCTGTCTGTCTGTCTGTCTGTCTGTCTGTCTGTCTGCCTACCTACCTACCTGTCTGTCTGTCTGTCTGCCTACCTGTCTGTCTGTCTGTCTGTCTGCCTACCTGTCTGTCTGCCTGTCTGTCTGTCTGTCTGTCTGTCTGTCTGCCTGTCTGTCTGTCTGTCTCTCTGTCTGTCTGTCTACCAAATTTATAGACACTGATAATGGAGGTCATTAACTACATCTGGTGTAAAGACCCCATACATTTTAGCAACCTTGTACACTCCCAGATTTTCCCGCTAAAAACCTAATCATAATTTAAAATTCACCGTCAAAATAATGCGCAGAATTTGAATTTACCGCCAAAACCTACGCAGAATTTGAATTTCCCGCGAAACCTGTGCAGAATTTGAATTTACCGCCAAACCCTCGCGCAGACCCCCGCGCAGACCTGCTCAGAAACCCCAGACATCCGGTTCATTTTTAGCAACCTTGCACATTCCCAGACGCTCACATCCACAAGTCTTGACAGGTCTGTGGCGACACACAAATATAGCCTCTATTAACACCTGCAACAAAGGAGATGATAGGATAACTTATAAAACTGAAAGATGCTGGGTGGCTACAAAAATATGATCAACAGACGACTATTTCATCGTTCCGTTTTGTATTATAAAATTCTGCTATTTAAAACTACCAGTTTAGGATTGGCTTGCGGATGTCTTATATTGCAAAAACCAACTTTTATGCCTTGCTGTATTATTTACTTGATTCAAGAATCTGGCCTGTAGGAGCTTTAGTTTTTTCGTGGAAACTTGGCACAGTCAACCTAACGACTTAAATATTTTTACGTTAAGACCCAAATTTTAAATTCGATTAGAAATTCAAGAAAATGTTTCCATTAAACAGGTATCTGAACCTGATTTCTAAGCAATACGTTTTTTATGCGGTAAAAATGAACTGTCCCACGCCGTTGGATATCGTGTATAGCATCCTTATTAATTAGAGTATTGTTGTGGCCTAATAGCTTTTATTTGGTTTTATTTAGTTCTTATTCTCAGGGCTTTATTTTAAAAAATTTTGATATCTTACCTTTTGTCTGCAGTCTCTAATTGTAATAATCTTGAGTATTAGTCGTGCAGATTTTTCAAATGTATTATCTGCTAATATTTTCTTTAAGTATTTTATCACCCCTCTTAAATATCTCTCTACCGGATTGGCTTGCTTATACAACAAAAACCAACTTTTATGGTTTGCTGTATTGTATTTATAAACCTCGCGTTTTTAAAATAAGTTGTATTATCTGCTAATATATTCTTTAGTTTTCCAAATTCTATAAAATATTCATTTACATAACGTTCTTAAAACCAAGGGCGCTGACACAAGATGTAAATAAACCATAACATTCTTAAAGCCAAGATGCCAACACAGGAACAAAGAAGGTGTCTGTTTTGCGATATGCGGAAGTTGCCGAATCGGATAAACTGAAAAATGCTGAGTGGTAAACACGGTTCTTTTATCGCTCCTGTTTTGTATTATAAAATTCAGCTGTCTAAGACCCACCGTACTTATGTGTGTGTTAGCTTCCTACCAGAGTTTACTGCTGGAATGTGTATAAGATTGGCTAAAACTACATCAAACCTGCTAACAGAAGGGTATTTTTTACTAATATATATTGCTGTTCGATATTTGACAAGGCCCGGTTTACAAGTTTTCTGTCTGTCTGTTAGCAGTGCTTTCGAACCTATCGAATCTAAAATTTGGTAAAAGAAAACAATATGCAATTAAATGGTACTGTTGCTAATATCCAAAATTTTTTAACTCCGAACTGTAACCTGTAAATCTCTACAGCATAATAATATTTCTTTAGGAACTTGCTTCCTGCTAAAGTGAGGGCTGCTGTACATAAATCCAAGCGAAATAAATAACTATCGGCTCGAGACTGTGTATTTAATAAAGTACAGGAAAAAACACGTAATATTTACTTTGCTTACAAACAATGTCTCTAACACCCCAACACTTTGTTATATACTGTCTACCGCTTAAACAGTCCTCCAGTGGGATCGAACACATTACCTATCTACTAAAAGATGCTTCCAATCGGCCTATTCAAGTTAAATATCCAGACATACATCTCGTCGAACGCGTAATAAAACAAAAACCTAACAAGATATTTAAAATGGTTTGGATTTTTATATTGCATCTTTTTTTATGTGGAAATAATTCGATATATACTATTAGACCACAATTAATTCGGTTTATTGTTTACCAGCTTTGCACATTTTAATCTCCAGACAACAATGGCTTCAATGTTCTCGAATTTCGTGCTGATTTTAAAACAATGGATGCCACTGTTCAACAACATCCTGCAAGAATAGACATGTCTGTCAGACGATGAGTCACATCCGGTCGAGCCTGAGAAAATTTTGATAAGCGTAACAATAGCTTCTGATTTACTGATAACAACATCCTGCAAGAATAGACATGTCTGCATCCCAGACGCTCGAGCGTGGGAAAATTTCAAAAACTACACTTTTAGCCAAAAAAAATCCCGGAAGTGGCCGAGGTCAATGACCCCGACTAGACCAATGACTCCGACCTTGACCTAGGCTAGATCCGTGACCTAGAAAAAATTCTCGGAAGTGGCCGAGGTCAATGACCCCGCCCCCGTTCGTGACCTTGACCTCGGCTAGGCCCGTGACCTTGAAAAAAGTTCAAGGTCAAATGTGAGCCAGAACGCCTATAGGTACTCTACTCTCGTTGAATGAATATAATACCAATACAACTTCCAAAATAATTTCGTAATGCAACGCGAGTTGCATGGCATTCAGGCGCCTATATGTTTGCTTATAAACACAAAAAACGTAAAGGGCTGGAATGGTAACCCAGCCTGCAAGTTTATAAACTAGCTATCTAAACGATTGTACAAATTATTCCAATACCCAGTCAGTTTTCAAAATCAAAGGCGTTAGCTTATTACTAAAAACATCCCTCAGCAACAGCTAGCAAGAGAAAATTGTTTGCAGCGTTAAACGTGAATATTACAATTATATCCAAACAGTGAAGCCAAACATCAATTAAGTTATATTAGATTGAAACCAACTAAAATGTGTGCAATTTAAACCCCAACTCATTGGAGATAACCACAACGACAGGCGCAACGCAATGGATAGAACTGGAACTGCATTCGCTCGCTCCGAGACTGGATTGCTATAGCACCCCCAAAATTCTCTGCGGATTCCTTCACTCGGGATATAGCACGTCTTTACAATGGGCCTATGCCCTACAGCATCCTTGAAGCTCTTCCACCACCAGCAAATTTCGATTCCGAACCCCGTACAAAATAGGCTAATTAAAGCTGTGACGTTTGCTCTTGAATTAAATTCTTAAAAAGTATTTGAATTTAATTCATCGCTCTATCAGACGTTGAATTTATTCGCCGCGTGAAAAGGCGATAACACATTCCACATAACACGCCTGACTCGTCCTGTTCCTAATTCTTCCTCCTGACCTAGTTGTTCTGTCTTGTCAGCGCTCACTGGCTTGCAGAATAATATCGCATCCCTTATCCTGAAGGCACTAAGGGAAATGGCAGCGCTTACTGTCAGCCTAAAGTAGCCTTAAATTACCTGTTATTTTCCTGACCAAAGCGCCTGCATTTATCCATGCACGATTAATTCCCGAGCGCATGTTTAAGCGTGACTAGTAAAGGCATAATTTACAAAATTTAATTGTTGTGTTAACATTAAAGAACGCAAAGATTTTGCACTACCGGCGCGAAGCTACTACCTGGAGATTGAAGTGAATCAAGCTCATCTGAAGAACCGCCGTCCAACGTATGAAAACGTCTTCCCGAAGCTCGCAGCGGACGACCTGGGATATCAAAAAACACGGCCCCGTTAATGCAGGAACTTCGCTTATTAGCAGAACACTGAAGGTTGTCGATCCGCTGGGATTAAAGCTGTGGCCGCCTCCTGAGTTACGTGCCTAACGCTGAGGATATTTACGCATCTCCCTACAGGCTTTAAAATCTAAAGCTACCTCCAGGTAACTTAAAACTCGTTAAATAATTCGGCCAATTTACAGCGGCCGGGCTTTATCAACAAAATACAACTGCGAAATCAGCCGGTGCCCGAAAGCTGCAAGGAACATTTTCCCAAGAAGCGGTGGGCGTGCTCCTTCAGCGAGACCATCAATCTACCTGGTTCCTTGGCAGAAAGATACGGCGTACGCCGTAGCAGATATTCCTCGCCGGACCTGCATTACATTCTCGCAACTTGGGTTGCGGTCCGAGCCAAGAAAATTTACACCGCTCCCAGAAGAATCAATGGTAATTTTATGATGTATAATGCATTTTGGTTATTAATGAAAGCATTTATAAACATTGTATGTATTTCTATAAGTATTCTGTGTTTTTACTGATATATCATATATTTGAGCAAAAATAATTCTCCGACTTTGAGCTAACCCGAGGTAATAAGTTTGGCGCCCTTAATAAAGGGGTGAAACGTCAGAAAGCATACAAAAATTGGGAAGCTAGCACATACGAAATAAATGCTGGTACCAAATCTGCCTTTCATTCTCTCCTAAAGAAGTATTAGCATAGCACCCGCCATGTGCTTTTAGGTTAGAACTGCATCAAACAATTTGGGAAGCTTTTCATGCTCAAGAACTGGTCTTAGCGGATTCTCATCTCACTAAAGGTTAAGCTCTCTACATAAATAAGGCGAAACAGTGCACCTTTAACACGAGGAACTTAGACAAAATGAGCAGCAAGCTCTACACATATGTATGTCTTCGACCAGATCTTGCCGGACTTAGCGGCTGTCAACCACACCTCTCGGATCATTTGCAACAATAGTTACCTACCTACTAGATGTTCAAAGTCTCATTTTAACGAATTAAATGAAATCCTGCGTCTGAGCACATAATCTAACAATGACGGCAACTAACAGTATGTGTGCTGTGCTGTGAAAGCCTTATATTGTACAATTTAAGGTCACACTTTTTGGAGCTATTAATAACGTATATAATACCTTATAATTCGAGGTCATGAAAGAAACCACCTATAACTACACAAATATTTTACTTCCATAAACAGGTAATATATGCCTCACCATCGTGAAGTCGGGCTAGGAAGCGGTGCACTAGAACGTAGGCATTACTGCAACACCACAGAGCCGTAGAACCGTCTACTGCGGCAGGCCACGTTCTGAAGACGGTCATCTCTCCAAGCCTTCTCCGTGGAGGTCTAGGGTGTATTCAATCATAACGACCTTGGAGGCTTCGCTGAGGTGATGTCGGATGGGAAGCGGCCAAAAACGGACGAAAGTAGCGATAAAACACCTCAGCATTAGGGGAGTAGCTCGTCATAGCTGCTTGAGGATTATAATGATGGCCGCAGTAGCACGCAGTAAGCTTAAAGCAACAGAGTCAAGGACGGAAGAACCTATCTACTTCCCACCACAAAAAAAACTTGAAAAATGTGTATAAAGGAAGCTGGAGGTTGCTGTTCAGTAGTGTATCGAGTGTTGTACGAGCGAAAATATTATTAAATTAAAGTTATCCTCTAAATAAATTGTAACGTTTTGAACTTATAAATAACATTTTTTTTAATATCAAGCTCTGATTATTTGCAAAAACGTTAGTAATTTACAAGCTTTTATTGCTTAAATCTAGCTAGAAACGCAACGAAAAGAAAATAACTACAATTTCATCCCAACACAATTATAATAAACTAAACAAATAATTCTGGTCCGGGGATAGCGCTGGCCAGCTGTCTCCTGCAGATACGGGGCGGCTGGAACTATTTTAAGTAAATATATTAAGTTCGAAGCTCGCCCGCCACACACTTTTCCAGGTTTTAGTGATGCTAGAAGCGGGAATAATAAAACGAGGTTGCTGCTAGTCGCTCGTGGTGTAAGAGCGCTAAGGCTACCTCCGTACTCTGGGGAAGCTTAATATTTGCTCCTCGTCCGGCGAAACAATAACTGGCCGAGAGCGTCCAAATTTCAAATGCGGAGAATTCGCCTCGCGGTCGGCCAAATTGAAATTCGCCAAACGGGTACATTCGCTGGACATGCGGTCCCGAACCGTCAAATGGCAAAATTCTATCGGGCTCTGCTGCACGCTCGGACAGTTTAATAATTGGTTATTTGATACTTACGTTTTGCAGGTTTTGGGATACATGAGCGTTTCCTCGGACCGGATCTCCCGCTAAACCTTTTAGCGGAATTCTTTGGGCTGTTGCAGATCATTTGGGGAAATAATTAATTGGATATTTTGCGGGTAGTCATCCTCTTTCATTTAAAACACCGCCGTGGTAATTGTAAATGCTTTATTTATTAGCTACACATAGCGTCACGCCGGACGCTGTTGTTGTGTTGAGAGCTAGAATGCTACTGCTGTTATTAACAACACATTGTGAGTTCTACTGCACTCAAAGAACGCGCACGGCGCAGTTGCCATATCAACTTGATACTTAACATAGGTCGCCCCCTTGAAGGGTTGGACCTTCAACATAAACACAAACAAATGTTTCGTAATACTAAGACATATAGCATATAGCATTAAAACTAAATCGATCGCAGCGTAATTTCGCAAACTATAAGCCACCGCCTCGAGTGTCAAACTGTTATTCAACTGTCAACTGGTAATAAGCATAATCTCGTGATAGCGCGTTTAAACACACCACTTTGAGTCTTAACCGTCACTACTCGTGTCACATTGTCCTTTCCCGGATGGATTTCCAGGATTCGACCCAAAGTCCAGCACATCGACGGGACGTTGCCTTCCTTCATGAGCACCAAGGAACCGATGTGGATCTTCGGATTAGCATCAAACTGCCATTTTGTCCTTTGCTGGAGGTGATTTAGATATTCCTGTCTCCATCGAGACCAAAAGTGTTGACCAATCAGCTGAAGGTGGCGGTATCGTTTTACAAAATTAACCCTTGAATCCGTCCAATTTCGTTCTGGTACAGCAGTGAGTGGTTGCCCAATCAGGAAATGGGCCGGCGTGATAACTTCGTGGTCATTAGGATCGGATGAGAGAGGGCTCGAGTTTAAGATTGCCTCGATTTGAGTCGTTAAAGTATAAAACTCTTCATAATGTAAGCGAGTCTGATTTAAGACACGTTTTAAATTGTGTTTACACGATTTTATTGCGGCTTCATGCAATCCGCCAAAATGTGGTGACTTTGCGGGCATAAAATGCCACTTAATATTTAAGTTCACAATATAATTCTGAAAGCTGGCGTTATTCGCTAAGTTTTGTATAGAAATAAGTTCGTTGTTGCTACCTACGAAATTTGTAGCGTTGTCTGAGTATATATTCGTACAAAAAACCTCTCCGAAACACGAATCTCTTCAGCACACTCAAAAAGCCATCGCTAGTTAAGTCCGTTACGACTTCAATATGAACAGCCTTTGTGGCTTGACATACAAACATGCAAATGTAACCCTTTATCATTTTATTTGTGCGAGTTTTACCATCTTTCAGCTCGCATGGGCCTGCATAATCGACAGATACCGACATGAACGGTCGAGACGGAATAAAGCGAGCTTCGGGCAATTCACCCATTTTAGGAACGATGTTTTCATACGGACTCGCCTTAAAACATGGCACGCATTTTCTTATGTGCGATCTTACTATTTGTTTACCGTTAAGCGGCCAGTAAATTTGTCTTACGTGCGATAATGTGCATTGAGCACCGGAATGAAGTGTACGTTTGTGTTCATAGTCAATCACTAACTGAGTAAAAACGTGTTTAGCTGGGAGAACTATCGGATGCTTCCTTGAATAAGTTAGGTTCGAGTTTTTGAGTCTACCTCCAACGCGTATTAATTTATTGTCATCTAAAAACGGCGAGAGTGATTTAAGTTTACTTTTATGATTTATTTCTTTTCCCTCTTCTAAACACTTCACTTCTTCAGGAAATGCTTGGCGCTGTGCTATTTTAGCCAGACGTTCGGTAGTAAATGAAATTTCTTTATTCGTTAAATATGCGACTTCTTTCTCGTTTGTTATCTGTCCGAATTTTTTAAATTCTAAATTGACCTTGATATTTTTGATAAACCTAAAGCATAATGCTGTAATTCTGCTTAATTTGGAGAAACTTGAATAACGGTCGAAAATGTTAAAGTCATTGCTTCTTATATTTTCGCAAAGAAAAGATAAATTAGTTTTCGGTTTTTTAAATTCTATGATTTGTGACGGAGTACGAGCGAAGTTGGTAATATTTGTATTTTTAGGCCACGAATCAGGGGGTTCTAACAAGAAAGACGGCCCGTGCCACCATAATTTTCCATCTCTTAAATCCGGTAACGTTGCGCGAGAAATAATATCAGCAGGGTTTTGCGCGGTAGAGATATAATGCTAATCTTGTGTACGCGTTAATTGTTGTATTTCGGCTACACGGTTGGCTATGAAGGTCTGCCAAGTTCGCGGTTCGCTTGAAAGCCATGATAAAACGATCGTTGAATCCGTGTAGAGAAAAACAGCATCGATTTCTATTTCTAAGTGACGTAGACATTTATTTAATAATCGAGATACCAGCAGGGCTTCTAGCAGCTCCAACCTTGGGAGTGTCACCGCCTTTAAAGGAGCTACTCGCGATTTGGCACATAACAAGCAACATTTGACCGCGCCTCCTATATCAACCGATCTTAAATACACGCAACACCCATATGAATTTTCACTAGCGTCAGAAAACGCGTGCATTTGAATGTTAATTGGGTTTCTAGCTAGCACGTGACGTTGTATGCAAATCAAATTTATTTTTGAAATTTGTTTTGTAAATTCCTGCCAACTGGAATGCAGTTCTAGGGGAATTGATTCGTCCCAGTTAATTTTTAATTGCCATAGTTTCTGGAGTATTAATTTTGCGCGAATTACTATAGGACCTAAAAGCCCTAGCGGGTCATATATTTTTGCTATAAAAGATAAGACAGTTCGTTTTGTAACCCTATCCGACTTGGGTAAGAGTTGTTGTTCCTTGTATTCGAATGAATCTAAGGAAGGAATCCATGACACGCCGAGAGTTTTCGTGCTATGATTATCTGTGATTAAATATTGCTAGTCGCCGGATTGCTTTAAAACCCTCACTAAATTTGGGTCATTTGACTGAAATTTGCGAATTTCGAACCCGTATTCCGAAAAAATGTTGGTTATATTTTCGCGTATTTTATTTAATTCTTCGCTAGAATGAGACCCGGAAAGCAGGTCGTCCATATAAAAATCGCATTCGATAATTTTGCTTTCAACTGGATTTTCTTCACCTTTCTCGATCGCAATTTGTTTTAAGCAACGAGTCGCTAAATAACTAGCCGAAGACGTACCGTAAGTTATCGTGTTTAACTGAAAGTATTTTACAGATTCGTTTGAATTGTTGTGCCAAACTATGCGCTGCGAATCTTTATGTTCGTTGTGTATCAAGATGTTTCGGTACATTTTTGTTAGATCTCCGATTAAGACGAAGTTGTGCCTTCTAAAGCGTAAAAGAATAGTGAACAGATCGAATTGTATTACAGGACCGATTTTTAAGACATCGTTAAGCGAGGTATTCGTTCTACTTTTACACGATGCATCGAAAACAACTCTGACCTTAGTAGTCAAGCTGTCGGGTTGTTCTACGCTATGGTGGGGTATATAGTAAGTAGGACCGTTTGACTTCAAGTCGCGTGGAATTTGTGTCATATGCCCTAGCTGCTCATATTCGAGCATAAAGGATTGATAGGCTTGTTTCAATTCGGGACGGTTATTTAACATTTTCTCTATCGAGTATAAACGATTTAACGCTGTATTCTCCGTGTCGCCTAACTTTAAACAATCGCCTTTCAATGGTAACCTTACGATAAATCGACCTTCTTTATTTCTCGAAACGTTGTTTACAAAATGCTCTTCGCATTCCATTTCTTCGACGGAAAACTTATTTTTATTTAACTCGTGCTCTACTTCTTCTAAGCGCCAGAATTTTTCGACTTGCTCTTCCAACGCGTAGTTTGAGGATAGGCATTGAGAAACGAAGCTATTCGCTTGAACGAGATTAGTCGGTATTCGACCAGAAATGATCCAATCCAAAATAGTTTTTTGTAGAATGGGTAAATTTTTTTCGAGTTTAACCTGGCCGACAGAAAGTAATTCAAAAAATATCGAAGCTTCTAGAAGCGTATCTATTTTCGAGGGAACATTGTATTCCGGATCGGCTAAAGAAAATTCTTCAGGAATATTTAAATTCGATACATCGCAGAAGTTCTGAGGAACCAAGCCCGTGATTTTATCGATAACGAAAAACGATAGTTTTGTTTTAAACGAATTTTGATTCGAGGATAATTCTATGAAAACTTGTTCGGTTATGTTTGTTTTAATTTGACCTAGACCAAATACTGGCAAACTTATTTTCTTCGTACGCAAGCCTAGTTTATTTACGATTTTTTGGGTAACGAAATTTGACTGAGACCCGTTATCGAGTAATATGCGACACGATATGGGTTGATTTTTAGCATTATAAACTGTAACGATTGCTGTTGATAATAAAACAAAAGGCTCAGTATTTTCCAAAGAATTATCCATAGCCGCATGATTGGTTTGAGTATTTTGTAACTCGGCATTGCCAAACGTTTGTGTTTGTATATGTTGGTCTTTATTAGATCCATTAACATCCGTATGATTTCAATTTTCTCGAGAATCGTGCAATAAAGTCGCGTGCTTTCGTTTACATATTTTGCACCCTTGCGAATTACAGTTTGAATTTTTGTGCCCATACCGAAGGCAATTTGTGCACAGATTTTATTTTCTTGTTTGATTTAAACGATCAGACACGGATAAAGCCTTAAATTTTTCGCAAAAGTAAATAAAATGTCCGTCCTTGCAATAAGGACACCTATTCCGATAATTTGTATTAGAATTCGAGTTATTTGTCGTGACCAGCGATCTTGGTTCGTTGTATTTTTTGCCGTTCAAATTATTTAAAGACGTTTTCGTGTCTATCGCCTCTAAAATTTGGCATCGTTGCATAAAAAAGTTATTAAACTCATCGATACTAGGAGACTCCTTATCCTTGCTAAATATCTCCCACTCGCTTTTCGAATTTATGTCTAATTTTGCTACGAGAATATAAATTAAAATGGTGTTCCACCCCTTTACGTTTTCACCGAGCGCCTCGAGAGACCTATAATTTTTAAAGAACGTGTTCGACAATTGTCTTAGCGCAACATGCGATTCTTTGGATACGATCGGTATATCCATAATTTCCTTTAAATGCTCCTTAACCCTTATCTTTTTATTTTGATATCTTCTTTCTAGAAGCTCCCATGCTATGCGATAATTTGCATCCGTCGGCGATAAAGATGCGATTATATTTTTGGGTTTCCCTTTTAGAGACAATTCTAAATAATAAAAACGTTGCACATCCGAAAGTGTTTTATTATGTACGATTGCTTGAAACATATCGCGAAATCGTTGCCAGTCACTATACAATCCGTGAAATTCGGGTAATTTTAGGAGCGGTAATTTCGCTGAGAGGTTTGGCGTATGCGCTAACACCTGTGTGATGAGTAACGTTTGCCGACGCCGCCGAGTGCGAGCCCGCAGACCGTCGTGCATCAAGGCCTATATCCAAAATTGCTTGCGCGGTCGCCATCGCTTCGTAGTATTTATTTTCCATTGCATCTCGTTCTTGATTGGCTTCCGCTTCGCTATAATTATCAGGAAACTCATTTAAGAGCAATTCCTCGTATTCCGCTTGTACCGCATTAAATTTTTCTAAGACGCGCTTTATGTTTTCATAACGTACTTGTAACAGTTCGATCGAGTGTATCGAGGCATCGTATTTACTCAAAAAGGTTTGAAATCGTGTTAATTGGCTCTTAATTTGAGCTCTTGCATTTTTTATGCGTTTTAAATCGAGTTCTGCGGTTATACGTTCGCTTTCAGACATCGTGATTTTATTTTTAACCGAGAATAAACTTGAGAAAATCGTGTAAACCACTTAAACGTGATTATTTTCGTGCAATAGTTAATTATACGAGAAACCGAGTAATAATCTTATTTGAATATTAGCGCGATTTGTATTTTTATACGAGAATTATCGAGTTTATTTATATCATCGTGACAATCTTACATGCGAGGAGATAGGTATACGATATAGGAAATACGTTTAAATGTGGTAAAGGACTAACCTTGAATTATAATCTTCAAATGCGTGTACGTAACCCAGCGTCGATTTCCTGGCTTACTTCTTGTGTTTTCTGGCTAATCCTGCTCGAAGGACCATGGATATTTTGCGGGTAGTCATCCTCTTGAAGGAATCATTTAAAACACCGCCGTGGTAATTGTAAATGCTTTATTTATTAGCTACACATAGCGTCACGCCGGACGCTGTTGTTGTGTTGAGAGCTAGAATGCTACTGCTGTTATTAACAACACATTGTGAGCTCTACTGCGCTCAAAGACCGCGCACGGCGCAGTTGCCATATCAACTTGATACTTAACAGGCTACCTCCGTACTCTGGGGAAGCTTAATATTTGCTCCTCGTCCGGCGAAACAATAACTGGCCGAGAGCGTCCAAATTTCAAATGCGGAGAATTCGTCTCGCGGTCGGCCAAATTGAAATTCGCCAAACGGGTACATTCGCTGGACATGCGGTCCCGAACCGTCAAATGGAAAAATTCTATCGGGCTCTGCTGCACGCTCGGACAGTTTAATAATTGGTTATTTGATATTTACGTTTTGCAGGTTTTGGGCTACATGAGCGTTTCCTCGGACCGGATCTCCCGCTAAACCTTTTAGCGGAATTCTTTGGGCTGTTGCAGGTCATTTGGGGAAATAATTAATTAAAAGAGAGGGTATAAAAGCGAGGCACTCGGCCAAGCCGTAGCCAACAAGTTATAGGTCTCGGTAGTATCTGAGGGATAATCTAATAAACGAGGCACTCGGCCAAGCCGTGGCCAACAAGTAATAGATCTCGGTAATACTAACTTTAGCGATTTCAGGTCAGGTGAAAGATTTCCTCAGGCAGTTCAACTTCTCAGGGCGAAGGTAGGATGAAAACTTGTTTTTGGGGTCCGGGGGCCTTCCTTTTATATCATTTCAAGGATCTCGCCCTGCTTGATTATAGAGAGGTGCTAAACTGCGAAACTAGTTGGGCTGAGAGTAGGAAGTGCGCTAAACGCACGGCACCGAGTTGCTTACGCTTGACGCCTGTGTTCTATCGAACAATCAGCAAGATCTCGCAGACAACATCTGGTATACATCTGGCTTTAAGTAACCACTGGTGTGCCCTAAATGTCGTTATGTGTTTTGAATTAAATTTTGAAATGATGCAATTTTTTAGTAGTTAGCGATATGTATATATATATATATACATAGGTAGGAAAAAGCAAAAGAGCACGGTAACTCAACGTGTTAACCACGCCAGAGGCGAAACTCTTTGCAAGGGAAGGAATAGAAGAGCACCGTAACTCAACGTGTGAACCACGTCAGAGGCAAAACTCGACTAACTAACGGATACAAACAATCCTTGATTTGACAAATGACACAAAATTTCGCTAGTGGTGACAGCGTATTTGAATGTTTTAAAAGTGAAATTACTGTTAGAAAGCGTCAGGTAATTATTCAAATTTTCGCGCTTGCAACAATTAGCACTGTTTTGTTTCAGTGATGACGTAGGAACATTTCGCCTTGCTTGTTTCGTGACGTATATGGGACGACAGAACGTGCATTTGTTTTTGTTCGCTTGGGTTCTCAGCCGAATTCGCACAATCCACCGACGCTACTCGATTTTTGAAAAAACCGAAGCAAATGGGCTTCCGGGAAAACGCTAAGCCACTCCGGAAAGGTTTGGCCTCGGATTTTAATGCGTTTCCTACACTCTACATTTAAATTTGCAGGCTTTATCCTATCTCGGTTGTAGATTTCTAGGCTGCCCGTTGTGAATGCTGTTCAGATATTCTGCTGGAGACGGTCCCCTCGCTGCAGATGCTGTCCGTGACGTTATTGCAGTTCTCTCCGACGTAATGCAGTGCAGGCTTCTGGCTCTGGATTTTTACTTTTGCCGGGAACGATTATCGGAAACCCAGCTGAACGGCAGCCGATGTCCTCGGAGAAGCGATTGAAGAATTTTGTATTTAGTGCTGCGGAAACCTTCGGAAACACTGTCACATGTACTCTGAGATGGGCACAATAAAAGGCAATTCTTTTTTACTCGTAATATGCTCGTTTAATGGTATAAAATGTGTTTAAAAGTGGAGCACAAATCTCACAAACTTCACGCAAAAATTAATTCAATTCTTCTTCTTGTTATTATTCTTTCATGGAATTTCGGCTTAGACCGCGTAGTATTTGTATATGAACACACAGCAGTTTCTGGCTTAATGTGCCTTGCACCTTGTAAAGTCGAGCAAAAATCCGCGCGATGGTCATGCTCTTTGGTGGCTCGTGTTTTTTTGAGTATCTTGAGAACGAGGATACTTAGGCAGATTTGGCCGTTTTGCTGTTTGTGCATCCATATTCACCAACGTTTCGCAAAACTTGCATCATCAGAGTGAAAGTCGCACTAAGAACCGAAGGTCGGTGTGGAGCTATTTATAGTCTTCTGTGCCAGGCGCGCGGAGTGGCGTAACGCTGGTTGGTCGTCCGAGTGCAACGTAATCCGTGGGGTGTGGCCGTACGACGCACAGTGGTTGTAATGTTTTAGATCGTGTATCATTGGGGTCCACGTTTTACTAAGCTTAAAGCCATCTTCCCTGTTGATATTATTTGGATGTTTTTCTATTTCTATGGCTTCACGTATCACTCGCGGGAGGTAGTGAGGTATTCTGGCAAGTACTCTTGCGTGCTCAAATGCTATAGTGTTCCCATTTGTAAACGTATGCTCAGCTACGGCTGATTTTGTGATGCGTTTGTGTTTGCAATCGCCTTTATGTTCTTGAAGTCTTAGATCAACTGAACGACCAGTCTGTCCAATGTAACTCGATCCGCAAGAACAAGGAATGCGATATACGCCAGCGGTTTTTAAACTTTGAATCTTGTCTTTTACCGATCTGAAGCCGTTACCCAAAGTTTTCTTGCTCGTGAACACAGTTTTGATGTTGCATCGTTGCAGGACACGTCCTATCTTATCAGTCGAGCCTTTAACGTAAGGTAGAAATGCTAAGCCTTTCAGAGGTGGGGATTCTTCTTTAGCCTTTTGTGTCATAGTCTCGTCTAGTGTTAATAAACGACCTACGCGGAAATAAGGTTCTTGCAGAATCAAAGTTTGATAACATTACCAAGCTAAAAATTTGGCTAAATTAAATCGGAAATAACTTTCATATGGAAATAAATATTGAGTACGTCACTAAGTTACGGATTTCACTTACGTGATTCGGGAAATATGCTAAGATTTGAGGCTAAAAGTAGAGAAAGCAAATGCTTCAGGAAAATTGTTCTAACAATTTTAGGATATAACCAGGTCTTTCCCATGAGTGAGTAGCATCAAACATGATATCCAGCACCACATCATCACAAGAGGTCTGCCGGTAGCAGAGTGTCCATATCGCTTGCCTGCAGAAAAATTTTAAATTGGCAAGGTCGAGTTCGACTACATTCTGAAACAGGGCATCTGCAGACTCTCTAGCAGCTTTTGGGCCAACTCTTACATCTAGTATCAAAGAAGGAAGTAGAAATTTGGCGACTTTGCGGTGACTACCGGAAGACTAAACACGGTAACAGTCCCATATCGAAACCCTATACCGTATATTCAAGATTTTGCCTGCCTACTGAAAAAAAAAACGATATTCTCTAAGCTGGACATTATAAAGGCCTACAATCGCATACCAATCGCTGAAAAAGATATTCCGAAGACTGCTGTAACAACGCCCTTTGGCTTTTTTGAGTTCCACTTTATGACCTTCGGATTATGCAACGCTGCAGTCATTCCAACGTTTTACGAACACGGTTCTCAAGGGTTTGGAGATTTGTCAAAGATATAACACCGACGATATCCTGGTCTGCTTCGCAACACCAGCAGAACACGAAGAACATCTGCAAATAATATTCAGCCGACTGCAACAGTAGGGGCTACTTCATTGTAACCGAAGAAATACAAACAATTCCCAGCAGAGTCGAGGCGTTAATAAGCTTTCCACGTTTCCACAGTCGAAGACAGTCAAGGAGCTGCCACCGTTTCTCGGCATGTTAAATTTTTATCGTAGATTTATTTCACACATGTTAAAGCTAGGTGAACATCCCTCGTTTTCTTTACGAATTCAGACCGCTCGTTCTCGCAGAGCGCATATAAAATCCTGTGGCTACTTGCAACCGCTTTGCGCAAAGCTGCTGTCGGACAGCGGCTTTAGAATTAATCGGTTGTGTAAGTAGAAGAGAGAGCGCAAACGTATTTGCTTCACACACCTGCCGTTTAGCCAGACAGTTGACCACATGTTCGTGCAGCTGTACATGTTGGGAGCGTCGAGTTGCGGGGTTTCGAGTTCTAACTGTTTAGTAGTGCAGTGGTGCACCAAGTGTCGAAGACGCGTTGACAACTCGTCGGGGAAGGTGACCGTACGTTTCGGTCCAGCATAAATGGTATTATTCGGTTTGTAGTTGTATCGTGTCGTCGCATAAGTTATGCTTTAACCGTTGTTACGGATTTAAAAAAATCGGCTCGAGGATATCTCAGTTTTGTTGCGGGTCACAAATTGTCGTTACGTGCTCCAGTGGTACTTGCTCATGTAAGGTTCTGGTATGATGACATCATTGTGTTGTGAGTACCCTTTTCCTGGGGCACCTTTCTGATCGTAAGGCCTGCCTTGGCGTCCCTGAACGACGGCTCTCCAACTGGACATCAACACCAAGCTCGTCGCTTAAGCACCAGGTATTGTTAACTTAGCTTTAATGTAGTGTTAAATTAGAATTTAAAGTGTAGCGTTCGTTTTCACAGTGCGTGGAGTGACGCCATATTCGTAATCAAACGTTGTAGTTTTGTATTGGGCGTTTGCGTCTTAACTTTTAGCACGTTGCAACTAGCTCTCAGCGCTGATTTTATTTCATTGTTTGTCACGTTTAACCGCTCATAATTTAAGGAACTTACTACTTAAGGTGTACATGTTAGCACTTTGTAACGCGCCTACAGTACTGATTTGATGTCATTGTCACGTTTAACCGAGCATAATTTAAGGAATTACTACTTGAGGTGTACCTGTACACTCATTTTGTTTATTTTAACCAATAGGCGCATAATCAAAGTTATCTTTGTTTTTTTATGACTTGTGCATGCGTACTGTGACAAATTTGTGTTTTTTAGTTGTAAAGATCAATGTCAGGTGGAGCGACGGGAGCTGTTTAATCGCTGAGTCCCTGAGTCAGCTCGAGACGCCGCCCAGGAGCGCCGACAAAATTGCAAGCCCTGGACTTCGGACTTATACAGGGTCTTGCATAAATATTGTTCTCACCCCAATTCAAGTCCGTGGTCCCCTAAAACGCATTTCTTTGTATGTATCTCGACCACGACTATCCTTGTTACGACGGCACTTTGCCCTAATTAACCTTTTGTTCAGTTTGGAGTACGCCCATCTACCTGAGTACAGCCGGACAACTCTTTTCTTGCCAAACCGTCGAGGTGGGATTATGGTGAATGCTTTTAGCAAGCATTTTTGCTACGATTACAGGGTGTCATTGTCGTTAATGTCCGTTTGAGCGGTAACAGATAATTTGGCTATCCGTGTCATTGTCGTTAATGTCCGTTTGAGCGGTAACAGATAATTTGGCTATCCGTGTTAGACACATTTATCTTTCGTCTTTTCTTGTTTTCCGCCTTTTTCTGTTTTATTTCGTGTTTTCCCTTTTTTCTATTTGGATTTTCCTGTTTTCTATTTACTTTTTCTTGTTTTCTTTTGTTTTATATTTGGTTTTTCTTTTTTCTCATGTTTTATATTTGTCTTTTCTTGTTTTTTTAACCCTTAAGTACTAACGTTACGTCTGAGAGACGGAAATGTTCGAAGCGCGTGTTATAGTTCCCCCTCCAGTTAAGATTTATGGTTGATCCTTCATCTAACTTCAAACTACCTAAAAGTAACTCAGTTTTTAAAATTTCGCTGCGGTGGGATGTTTTGTGCGGAAGTTATTTGTATTTAAAAATAAATTCCATCTCAGAGACGTCACGTTAGTTTGCACGCTATTTTTGCATGATGGATCAAAAACCAACTTGCTCAAATAAAATGCTAATATTTTTATGAATTTATATTTTTTATGTGATTAAAATATGCTTGATACATCATTGCATAGTACTTTATGTTTAAAAAAAATTAGTAATAAATTCATAAATAACTATATTTCCATCTCTGAGACGTCATGTTAGTACTAATGCACCACAACAGACACGTTAGTACTTGAAGGTTAATATTGTCAGGACATTTTTAAATCTTACGGACATGCGACCTTTTGGAGTATTTCCGGTTCAAAGATTCTGACCCTGCTTGTATATAGTTTTCCCTGTCGTATTTTCACGTCCAATAGTTCATCAGTTTGTTTGCAAGTAGCTATAACGGCCGCTGTAATTTTCTGTCGTTCATAATTACTTTTGTTGGCTTAGTTGGAATTTTAAGATTTAGCACGCAGCTTTTTCTAGAAGTTCAGCGAGCTGCTCTGGCCTCGAGCCGTCTTGTTTGCACTTGGGCTGTCTTGTCATTTTGTAGCGTACTTTATGCATCGAATTTGAAACGTGGTCTATTGAAGCAAGCGAGAGATTTTTCTAAATAATTTCGTTCCATCGCAGTCTTTCGCTTTCAAGCTGGACCGCCTGACGGGGCGCGCGAGACCGTTGGTTCCATATATGGCTGTTGCCACGTACACATTACGTCGCTTTAATGTCAACACAAGCACGTCGCACAAACGCTCTAAAACACAAACGAAAAAAACAAGTAGTTCACAATACCTGAGTGATGGCCGGAGATGCTTTTGATTGTTGCAGCTTGAAGGTTTCACCGTCTTATCGAAGTCTCTGCAGGTTGTTAAAGCACAGCGCAGATTGCTGGCCGTCGAAACGATGTTATCAAACGAACTCCCAAAAGGCCGGGTTTTGCATGACGGTCCTTGTAGCGACAAGCATTGGGAAGAGTGCGAAACGACACTTAATTACCACAGTTCCCTAGATTTGGCAAGTCGGAAAACTTTATTCGTAGAAATCCGCTAAAGCCTTAATTGTACACCCAGTGCTACAATACAACGGAGAAGATTGGTTCGACCATAACCCACACCCGCCAAGGGAAGTTCAACCACATACAACCGTATGGTAATAGCTTCAGACGACGAGTGACAAGACGCAGGCTGAAGAAAGAAGGGTATGGGGCGCTTTTGCTTGCTTTTCCTGTACCAGTCATGCAATCGATTCGCTCTAACACAATATTACAACAGCTTCTTCCAGCCAAAAAGAGATACGCAGTGATAAACATGTGGCTACGGGTTTGTTGAAGGCAGGACTTACATCACCAGACTCGGTTTTACGACGTGACGTCAGAGGCCATCTGGGCCGAATCGCACACGTGTGAGCCATCAAAACTGTACTATACTAGAACGAGCGGGAAGCGTCGGTATTTGAATTTGAAAAGGGAGCGCGGAATTGCCAATATTTGAAATAAAAAATGCGGGAAAGCGTGGATATTTGAAATGCAAGTGCGGGATTTTAAACTGTTCTTAACAACCAGGTTATTATGCTGAAGGGGTTGGAAGTGGCTTGCAAGGCCAGATATTATGAACTACATTTAGATTTTCCTAATTTTCTTAAATTTAACACAATTGTTTAAGTTATGATCGAACATTAGTTGAACACGGTGACTGGGCCAACTTAAGGAAGACATACGACACTCCAATATTGCCCCTGAAGACGCCAAATATTTATTATATATTACAATGCAATGTATATGTTATTTACATCGAATGACAAATCAAAATACAGCTAAGTGCTGCCTGCCCAGTCCTTTCGCCATGCCTCCTTGTCTTCCACCATTTTCCCATCTAGATCTGGTTTTTGCATTGACTTTCGGATTCTTTCGTTCCAGGATCGTCTTGGCCTCCCTCGCTTTCTTGGTCCTGGTGGTCTCCACTGGAAAAGTTTCTTTGGCCATCGATCTTCTGTCATTTTCATGAGATGCCCGAACCAGTGTAAACCTCTAATCTCAACTCTATCCAATACTGTTTCAGTTGCTCCCATCCGATTCCTTAATTCTTTATTGGTGATATGTTGCAGTCTGGATACCCTCGTGCTACGCGTTAGGTAATCCATTTCTACGGCATTAAGTCTTTGTTTCATCTCATTATTTACGTCCAGATCTCACATCCGTAGCAGAGCGTAAACTCCACTATTATTTTCCCAATGTTTCTTGTTTTTCTTTGAAATATTTTTGTCTCACCATACAGACTGAGGGTTTCGATCATTTTTCTGGCATCATTTATTCTATATTTTATCCCCCTTTCGCGTAAACAATTTTTATCTACTATCGCGTTTTAAATTCTTCAACTTGTTTCACTGTTGATTCATCATTGATTAAGACCTCAAAATTTCCTTCACTGTTTATTATCAAGTATTCTGTCTTTTTTAGGCTTACCTGCAACCCCCATTTTTCATATTCTTGATATAACCTTTTTATCGTAAATTCAAGGTCATACGAGTCTTGTGCCAGGAGTACTTGGTCATCAGCAAAACTTAACGTGAATAATCTGTGTTTGTTAATAGGTACGCCCATGCTTCCACAATTTCTCTTCCAGTTCTGTAAATCTCTTTCCACATATAAGTTAAATAAAAGCGGTGACAAGCTGCAACTTTGTTTTAATCCTTTCGTTTTAATTATCGAATTTGATAACTGCCTCCTCTTTTAATGTAAGCTATATTATCTTCATACAGTTTTTGAATTATGGCTAACATCCGACCATAATTTCTGTCTTGGTATGGAGTCATACGCTTTTTCTAAATCCACGAAAATTATGTGCAACTCTGCTCCTACAGATATCTTCTTTTCCATTAGTTGTTGCAGTATAAACAAGTTATCCACACCTGAGCTTCCTGGAATGAAACCACTTTGATCCTCGCCTATCTTATCTTTCATGTCTTCTTGTAATCTATTTTGCAAGATTTTTCCAAATAGGCGACTAATACTACTGGTGATACTGAGACCTCTAGAGCAGCTTGGATCTTTTCTACATTATTTTTTGAATATGGAAACCATATATACATTTTTCCATTCTCGTGGTATTTGTATAATTTCACAATAGTTATTTATTAAATTTCTCAGTCGTTTACATTTCCAGGACCAGCGGATCTAGAATTTTTCTCTTCTTTAGTTATTGATAGTCGATTGTCTTATATTTCATTTTCTTGTGTGGGTGTACTCGGCCTATTGTTTTCTGTTAAAAGTGTCTTATAGTATTTTTCCCATTATTCCATTTTATTAGATGCAAAGCACGACTCCCTTCATTTGTTTTCATACCCTAGCAGCACAAAATCTTGGAACCATATTGTTCCAATCTGTTTCCAATGTTGGAATCTTGGCCAATATTGGCCACGTAAAACCCATCTTGATACAATATTGTTAGCCTATTATTTTTCAGTATTGCGAATCAATGTGGGGCCTACATTGGATTCATCTGGGAAGACCATAATGGGATGCCTAGCTCCAGACAATATTGTTACTATATAAATTTCCTACATATTCCCAATATTATAAAGCAATATGGTGCCTACATTGGATTCATCTAGGAAGACCATAATGGGATGCCTAGCTCCAGACAATATTGTTACCATATAAATTTCCTATATATTTCCAATATTATAAAGCAATATGGTGCCTACATTGGATTTATCTAGGAAGACCATAATGGGATGCCTAGCTCCAGCCAATATTGTTACTATATAAATTTCCTACATATTTCCAATATTCTAAAGCAATATGGTGCCTACATTGGATTCATCTAGGAAGACCATAATGGGATGCCTAGCTCCAGACAATATTGTTACCGTATAAATTTCCTATATATTTCCAATATTATAAAGCAATATGGTGCCTACATTGGATTTATCTAGAAAGACCATAATGGGATGCCTAGCTCCAGACATTATTGTTACCATATAAATTTCCTATATATTTCCAACATTATAAAGCAATGTGGGCCCTACATCGGATTTGTCTAGGAAGACCATAATGGATTCCTAGCTTCAGAAAATATTGTGACGATGTAAATTTTTTTATCTATCTCCAATATTGGAATATTCACGCAAAACTCATCTTGATTCAATATTGGCAGGCTACTATTTTACAATATTGTGAAGCAATGTGGGCCCTACGTTGGATTTATCTAAAATGACTTCCAACAATGGAATATTTACATAAAATTTATCTTCATGCTACTTCAACTTAATATATACACGACGTTAATTTATATTTGAGACATAGCCATATTTTCAGCTTCTCCAATTACTTACCAATGGCCGAACACAGTTTAAATATATATATATTCCTAGAAAATGCTATTACCGTTTTTCTGAACAAAGAGAATATTTTATGAATCATAGGTCAGTGAAATCGTCCGTAACTGAACGTGAAGAAATTTTCGTATCCCTACAAATGTTGATAGAGATTCGGCGACTTCACTTGAAGCGACAACAAACTTTTACAAAACTATTCAGAATTTATTTCTGGTAATTATTCCCTACTTCCTAATGCACTAACAAGTCTAGAAAACAGAGATTTGACTTTTACCGCTAACATTAAACGATAGCATTACGGATATTTGTAGCGCATGTGGCAAAAAAGACCGTATCATTACAGACAAGTAGTGTGATTCTCTATTTACAGTAAATAAAGACTTCGGCATCGTAAAAAGCTTACAAATGAATTCCCTCTGGCACTACAAATTAAGAAAGTATGAATTACAGAATGGCTAAAATTGCATTATGGTTTTCATAATTTATATATTTCTATTATGTATATTGTCTGATAGAAATATAGATGGCAAACATTAGTCACGAAAAGTAACGAAACCTATACTAATTTGTTGGTAGTTCCTATATAAATAATAATGTTCATATTACAAAATTGGTTATTTATATTGTAAATGCCAATAAAACGACTTAAATAATAATGCCTATTTAATTTTTATGTCTTTTTGCAAATGAATTTCAAATTCGCTGGAACACATTATCAAAAATGTATCTAATCAAAAATATTCATCAATACTGCGAGGGTTAAAAATGTTAAGAGAACTGTTTTCATTGCTGCAGCAATTTAGGCCATGGCGAATTACAGTTTAAAAGGATGAGAAGTCAAAACTTTTAATTTTATTAAAAGCCGAAGAATTTCATGGACAATCAAGACATAATGTCGATGTTTAATTAATAATCTAATTATGATATGTGTTTAGTAAACATGCTCTATGTTGTATACACTTGTATGCAACTTATAGTTGCTCCCTCCAAGTTCAAGTTCTTTTCCTGTCCCTTCGAGATTCCACTGTATTACGCAATTATTGTGGTTAATAAAATAAAAAATAGATTTCTCTATATGTATTTCTATCCAGTTGAAGTACTCATTATACCTACATTGAAGAGTATTTGGTTGTTCAATTTTTATATATTTAGTGCAATTTTTTAATTCTTTCACGGCAATTTAAGTGCCAATGGCCCCTCTGTCCTCACCCCCGTGATTATTTCCATTATTACACTTAGAAAGATTGTCGTCTCAAGGTCGGCAAGCTTAGTTCTCAGCCACATTTCTACCTGCTTCAACGAGAGGGTAATTGTCGGGCTCTTAAAGCTTCAAATGTTACTCGATTTCGATGCCACACTTCTCTTTGCGACCTGTGACTGAACGTTTTCCGCAAGTTTTCGCCCTTAGAAATAAATCTTTAAGGTAAGTACTACTTTTATTCTTATTTTGTTATTATATTAATAAATATATAATATTATGAAAAAACTTCTATCCCCAGAAGTAACAACGTTGTATTCAGGACTTGGAAAAAAGAAAAAACTGCCCTTTTGTACCTTGAAAATTTACGACGTTATTGTTAGTAAGTTGTTTTTCATATATTTTGAAATGTAAGATGTATAGTGTGTTAATTTTTGTTACAGCTGCCGTGCGACGCCGTTTCCCGGAAGTGCCAGATACAGATATGAGAAAGTCTGTATCACTCTTTTTGGCAACGGCTAACGACCGTATAAAAATTATTTTGTGAATGTATATTTTATAACATTATAATTATATAGTTGGTTGGATATTAAAAAAAATGTATTTTTAACATCTCACCCATGATTATACTTAGAAAAATATTGCATTTCTGTATATTGACTGAAATATCTAGTATTTAATATTTGTAAATTATAAATGAATTATACAGGGTGGACCAAATTAAGGGCATAAGCATTAAGCATTTACTTCTCGAGTTATTTCCAAAAATGTAGATTTTTTGTACCAATCGACGCAAATTCAACTCTCAACAAAAATACTCCGATACATTTTTTATGACACGAAAATAACAGGAGGTATTTACAAAATAACTGTTTTAAACCCATTAAAATCAAGTAGCCGTGGAACAGAACAAAAAATGGCAATAATTTAGTCCAGATCGTCCACAATTTATCCAAAAATCATAGTAAGCCGTTTACTTTATTGTTATTCTGTAACAAATTATTATTCTGTTCCATGGATACTTCATTTTAAAAAGGTTTAAAGCAGTCATTTTAAAAAAACGTTATTTTCAATTTTTAAGAAGGATCTAAAAAGAATAAATATGAATTATCAATATAGAATAAATATTGGTCAAGAATGTAGATTCAGTGTTTTTCAACAATGTAGGATAAATATTGATGGCCAATATAGAATACATATTGGAGTTCAATATAAATACCATATATAAAAGCGTTTCATTCCAATGTTTTGCCAATGTTGGCAGCCAACATGGCTCCAATCAGGCTGCGCTGCTAGGGTACTATATTTGTCATCTACATAGGATAAATATTGGTGGCCAATGTTGAATAAATATTTGTCACCAATGAAGGTTAAATATTGATCGCCAATGTAGAATACATATGGGAGTCCAATATAAATACCATATATAAAAGCGTTTCATTCCAATGTTTTACCAATGTTGGCAGCCAACATGGCTCCAATCAGGTTGTGCTGCTAAGGTACTATATTTGTCATCTATATAGAATAAATATTGGTGGCCAATGTCGAATAAATATTTGTCACCAATGTAGGATAAATATTGATCGCCGATGTAGAATACATATGGGAGTCCAATATAAATACCATATATAAAAACGTTTCATTCCAATGTTTTGCTAATGTTGGCAGCCAACATGGCTCCAATCAGGTTGTGCTGCTAGGGTATGTTTAATAGTTTTCCAAACTTCAGATGACTGTGATCCTCCAACTAGACTTTCTACTTGTTTACATTTCTGTTCCCAGTATAGATTTTTCATTTTCTTAATTTCTTTCCTTAATTCAGGATTTATTCTTTATATTGTTCTCAAGCTTCATTATTTCTGTTTGTTATCCATTTATTGTATAGATAATTCTTTTCTTTAACTAAATCTTATATTTTTTCCATCATTCAAATGGGTTTTTGTTTTTTTTTTTCTTGGGGCTATTGTACCTAAAGCTTGCAATGCTGCCGAGTGTAAAGCCTTTTTAATGTTTTCATATTCCGTTTCAACGTTCTCACTTATATTTATTTTGGCAAGTTCATTTTTTAGTCTATTTTTATATAGGTACTTTGCTGTTGGAGTAAGAACAGTTTATAATTTTGTTCTGACCTTACCATACGTTGTTCGTTTGTGTTTGTTTCTACGTTTTTGTTTCTTTTTTTCAAAAGGGCATATTAGTTTTGCTTCTACAATATAGTGATCTGATCCACAGTTTGCTCCTCTCTTGACCCTAACATCTTGGATTTTGAATTTGGTTTTCTGTTTCTGAAGGTCATTCCCACGTATGTCTATGTAGATTCTTGTGCTCAAAAAATCCATTCAAAATTTTTAGGTGGTATAGTTTACAATGCTCTATCAACATTTCTCCTGAATTGTTAACGGTTCCTTTACCGTATTGTCCTACTACATCATCCTGTTGTTTGGATCACACTCTAGCGTTTAAATCTCCAGTTATTATGATCTCCTGGTGTTTAGGAATGTTATCTATTACTTTTGTTAGATCTTCGTAAAACCTTTCCTTTATCTGCTGTGTTGAATCATCTGTGGGTGCATAAACCTTTATTATGGTAGTCTCATATCCATATATGGACAAAGTCACAGTAATAAGCCTTTCTGATATACCTACATCTGTAGTTCTTTATATATATTTTTTTTGCTTCTTCTTAATTAGTATCGATACACCGGCAGCTGCCTTTCTAGATTTATCATCGTCGTAAAATGTTCTCCGTCCCATTCCGAGGCTTGCTGAAAGTTTTTTATCGGTTTTTCTTCAGGAACGCTTCAACTCCCAACCTGGAGGATTAGGTGATTTGAGTTTAGGGTTTCCTTCTCTTAGACCGATCGTTTTTCCCAAAACTGAAGAGATTCAATCTCCCCTATTTTTGATTGTTTCGCTTCCTTAATCATTAATATGATCTTGAAACCGTTTACCAGTTTTCATCCTGTAACCCTAGGCAGGAACCCTTACTGGGTGCTATCAACCAGATCTAGTTGAACCCAGGTTTTTTAACGAGGTTGTTACTGCTCCACCTCCTCCTTTCTAATCCTGGTATGGGACAGGCAATGGCAATGACCAAAGTCAAATATTTGTTATAACAATTAAATTAAAAATGATAATTGTTTAAAATCCTTGTTGATGTGCAAATTGTTTATTACATATTTTTGAAGAAACTTGTGCTTATCTTACTTTTATGGGTATTTCACCACACTATAAAATAAAAAATATTAAATCATGAACGTTTCGGAAGACAAATCTGCTTCCGTTATCAACATAATAACTTATTAAATTAAAAATCAACAAGAACTTAGCTTATTTATTGGAGGTAAGTTCTTGTCGATTTTTAATTTAATTAGCTAATATTGATAACGGAAGTAGATTTGTCTTCCAAATTATTGATGATTTAAATTATTTATTTTGTAGTGTGGCAAAATACCCGTAAAAGAAAGATGATTATTGAAACGCCACAAAGAAGTTTTAGAGATTACATGTGCTCTTTTTACTTTGAATAAAAAAAAATAAGTAGATTTTTAGCACTAATTTCGATTAACGTAATTTTCTGGTTGCTGCGTGAGCAAAACTTAAGTTTGACAGTATATCCTTATTGTATCTGATAATAAGTTAACTTTGACACAGGCTAGTAAGAAAGAAATGGGGAAACTAGTTAAAATTGTTTTTCAAAGTAGGTGGCTTCATATTTGACGACTGCTTTCAATTGTAGACACCTTGTTAAAATAATGCATTTCTGTATTTTGAAAAATAAGGGTATTTTATTCATGATCCATATTTATGTATTCAAACTTTTCACAAAGTTTTATCAAGAATAAAATTTTCTGATAAATTGATAGTAAAAAATGTTTCCATATGTGTCCAAATTTATGTAAATTTTGTCACTCTCATAGTTTCAGAAATATTGTTCACCCCACATTGTTGTCATGCCCTGTATAACCTATTCTTGACAATTAAAAAAAGAATGCAACAATAACAGGTACATTTTTAGCAGGAGATTGCAATGGCATAGCAATATCCATTAATGTACTGTTTGAAACAAACATTTTATATGATTTTTACATCTACTGAAATACTGCTATAATTATTTAATAAATTCCATATTTGGGTACCACTTAGTCTCCAACTAAACCTTTTTCTTATAGATACTTAACATTTGCGTACCGGTGGTACACGTATCATAGTTTGGAAACTGCTGCTCTACAGGATTGGATGGCGTATTGGCGTACCTGCCAACTTTATCGGTAAAATAATGTTTGGTTAATACTTTTTTCATCAGAAATCATCAAATATAACCAAAATTATATTTCTACCCATTGACCCATGACCATTAAAAGAATATCATTACATATAAATAAAATATATAGCATTATATTTAAAATTTGTTGGAAATTCTATTAAGTTGTGGTGAGATTTATTTTTTAATGCTGTGTAATTCGATGGACAAACTTCTGGGGTTTACAGAGGATGTTGAAACATAAAGATTTAGCATATACCGGGTGGTTGGTCATACCTCTGAACATAGGCAATTTACATGGCTATGGAAAAAAAATCTGTAAAGGGCTTTACGCAGAACTTCCCTCGTCGACATTGTGACACTAAATAATTTTAAAAATCAAATTAAGTTAGGGGTACAAATATCTTCATGTTTCTAATAAATTAAATACATTTTCAAATAAAAAAAAATGTATCCCGCTGGGGTTTGAACTCGCCGCATCTGCGGCACTGCAGAATGCTCGATCCTGGCTGAGGTCTCGCAGAGGATGTAAGTCCGGCGGAATTCTATCTCTGCTACCGAGTCTCTTCGAGAACAGTCCGGCGCGCGCGTCTCATGAAGAGCGCGGTGTAATGGTTGAAACATTTTTACTCTTTTGTGACATTATCCTTTATCAGTTGAGTTTTATTTTCGGCAAATGTAAAGCCTGACCTATGTGAAAGTTATTACTTCCTTTTATTTCAAAATTAACATAAATTAAACAAAAAATTTATTTTTTAAGGTGCTCACCCTGTATATATTTGTATGAAATTGTACCGGTTTCATGCGAGGTAGATATATAATATGTATGCAAAATATCGTCTTCCTCCGATAAATCGTTTTTGAGCTATACAGCCAACTAGCAATGTGTCGATCCGGTCGGATTTGATACAAAGGATTGAATCTGTGGCAGGATCGATTTGGATCGAGTCCAAGTTTCGGTCTGGATTCGTTCCGATAATAGTTATTTACTATACAAGTGGGATAACAGCATCATTAATATACGTGTGTGTAAGTTACAAACGAGTGCGTAGCACGAGTTATGTAAGCACACAAGTATATTAATGATGCATTATCACACATGTATTGTACAAAATTTTATCTACTCCAGTGGGATAAGTAACTCATTACGTCACTCATTTGACACTATTTCAGTTAGGTAATGAAGCTCATTACACCACTCAGTTATGTAATGGTTTTATTACGCAACTGAGTTGTGTAATGACTTCATTACGTAACTGAAATAGTGTCAAATGAATGACATAATGACATTTGCCTACTAAAATATTTTTGAAAATGACAGATCTGACATTTCTCTTAATGCACTTTTCTCAATTTTAGGTAGTCGTAGATAAATATATTTACCACATCTCTGAGAATACAATACAATGTGTTGATGGGGAACGGCAAATGATGATGGTGTTTGTTTTAGAGGCTCGACGTCGACAGGCGACACATGATACGGCCGAAGTTGCATGCTTTTTTATCAGTTATCAGTGATTTATGGCTTTTGGCGGCTTTGTATGTGCCCAATTGATGTTTGAGACATATAAACATACTGAATTATCGACTGTGTGACCACTCACCAAAACAAAGATACGCGCGTTGTTTGTTCCGGGTCCGGAATGACCGAGGATCCCGGGTGTCTGAAATGCACATTCAATTTTGATGTCGATCCGAGGATAGAATCCGATGGACTCGATTCACTTGCGGAATGGGATTGGAATGAACGAGTCTGCAAAAGTATCGAAACTTCCCATCACTACTGCCAACAGACAGACAGACAGACAGACAGACGGACACACAGACAGACAGACAGACAGACAGACTGATGGAATTGAGAAAACCTCTTTTTCGTCATATAGTGACCTTGAAACGGGAAGATCTGAAAAAATCTTGGAAGGTGATTTTTTCGTGATTACAATACTTTCTTCGTCTTTCAGATGAGGGAAGTAAAAATGGTAGCGGTACTAAATTAAAAAGAATAATTTTCTGCGTCATTTAGTATTATAAACTTATTGGATAATGTTAATTGTGCATAAAAATTTTAATTTTAATATTTAGATATTCCCCTCACTTATATTTGGGAATATCTAAATTTTAAAATTAATATTTTTATCCACAATTAACATTATCCAATAAGTTTCTAATACTAAAATTATTCTCTTTAATTTAGTACCACTACCATTTTTTTCCATAAAAATGGTGAGCAGGAATATGCAAAACCGTGATAAGCCATGTAAATTGCCTATGTTCAGAGGTATGACCAACCACCCGATATATATGTTTTCTTTTTAAAGAAAGAGGGTGGTTAGAACTTTTTAATGGACAAGAATTTGTTTATACTTAAATACGAGGGCTATTTTTTAACTTTTGATTTAGTAAGAAGAAAAAACAGGAATGAATATGAAACATATATTGTATAGAAAATGTAAGTACATCTCTCAGCTACATTTGCACATAATCGTCATTTCGATGAAGGCACTTATACTGGAGCGGAATTTTTTATATGCCGTCCTCAAAGAAGATTGCCGCCTCATCACTCAGCCAATCGTTCATGTTGGCTTTCAGCTCTTCTTTAAACTTTCTGCATCATTCTCGCACACAGTAGTTACTCATAAACTGTATTCATCTGACGATGATTGTATTATACCCAGAAGAAAGTGAACTACGGCTTACGGCGCGGCGTGTAGTTTACACTTGTCGGGTACAGAAAGGCATAATTCGTTTTCTTCTGGCTGAAGGCTCAACACTGAAGACCTAAAAAAGCTTTTAAATAAATCAGGCTTTTCATTAGGTATTTTTTATAATCAAATTTATGTCCGATAAAAAGTTTTAATAAAAACATTTGTTAGAGTAAAAAGCATTTCAAAAATAAGTATGTTATTAGTAGAACATATATCTGTTAGTTTTTACTTGAATGCCCTTTACCAGTTTTCGGTAAAATGACATAAACCTAATTCTAACTCTCTTCTTTAAGAGGGTGTAATTCGGTGAGGAGGGATGGAAAGATAAAGTTTGTATACAAAATATTTATGTTTCTATGCCCTCTATAACTTCCAGAAGTTTGTCAGTCAAATTACAGGACACCCTGTATAGTATAAGATTTGGCAATCCTGTAATTAACGTTTTGTAGAATGTCCCGCCAAATTTGCAGTAGGTAATATTCGCTTTCCTCTTAGTTAAACATCGATAAGAATGTATACTTCGCTTCTTTAGAGAAGGTAAGGAACGATATTCTTTGTAAAAAATATTTATATTAGGTACTGTAAATTGGTTATGCTGCTATATACGACAATCTATTGATCAATATTACATAACCTAACTTGATTGCATTATTTAATAATTTCTATAATTGGAAAGTTTTATATGAGTAACAACGTTTCAATTGTGCTAATTGCATTTAACTATGACTTTTTTAGAATAGTTTATCTACTGCTTTCACAATCGAAACTATTCTAGAAAAAAAATTACGTCATAGAAATTCAAGCGCAGGTTTGGCAACTGCGCATCTATGGCCTGGCAGTCAGACAATCATGGCGGTTAGTTTTCGGCTACATTAATTTCCTCTTGGTTAATTATCGACGTATTTCGGCTACCTTTAATAAATTATAGTTAATCATGCAGCAAAGGTAAGAATACAAATTTTATTAAATCGAAATCATGTACTACGTGTAAGTTAATATATAGAGTTAGCTAAACTTTCGTTCACTTTTGGGAATTGAAGGTTATGTGGAAGTTTTAAATATATTACAAAATAGCTGCAAGATGGTGCGTTATTAGATGAAATTGTTTGATAACTATACCGAGTTCGCTAATAAACGAAATAGTATGTTTGATTGTTAATACAAAAGAAATTATGGATAAATATCACTTAACCTATATTAATTGCGTCCTCTTAGCTTTCACAAGCTACTCTGGCAATTTTCGAGAATTATTCTCCTGTATTGCAACAGTGTGTATGTATGTATGATCGTTCTTCAATGTGAATGCAGGTTGATGTTGGGCACCTAACCTTTTGTAGGTATCAGCTTCATCAAATATCTTCCGATGTCGACTTCCGTCTCTTGCTCCCCCTCCACACTTCGAAATTTTTAAAGTTTTAGTCGATTGTATCACTGTAGTCCATTTATTATCATTGTACTGGCCTTTTTCTGTTTGGCTTGGTTGTATTTTATGTACCACAGCTTTTTTAATTTTACTTTAGCGATGATGACTAGAAGCAGATTCCTGCAATGCTCAACTTTGTGGACAAAAACATCAGAATTATAGAGACAAAACAACTTTATTTATAACAAATTGAAACTGCTTGCATTTGGGAAGTTGCTTTGTATCACAGCATACTTATCTATCTAAACAGACAAACTTTGTTAATAAAATATTTGCAATAATTTTAACCATGGATATGACGGTGGATTATATGAACTGATTAAGGCTTTCGTGGTTACTCGAATTATTCTTGTTAACATAGAATTTTGGCTTAGATTCGTGTAGTATGTAGATAAACATCCAGCATTCTCTGGCTTATGTGTCTTGTAGCTTGTGAACTCGAGCAAGAATCCATGCGATGGCCATGCTCTTTGGGGGCTCGTGTTGTTTGAGTATCTTGAGAACGAGGATACTTAGGCAGATTTGGCATTGTTGCTGTTTGTACACTTATATTGACTAACGTTTAGTGAAAGTCGCACTTTCACTTAGATGATGCAAGCTGCAAGGTCTTGCGAAACGTTAGTCAATATGGGTGCATTACGCGGATTAGTATCCACGTTGCTCTAGGTGGCCAGGTTTGAATCTCTCTGTGGCCATGTACTTTAGCTTCTTTCGTGCTTGAAAATAGTCGTGTAAGGCAACGGGATACCACCACGATGCCACCGAATCTATCCCCCGGATGTTTCCACCCCATTCAAGGGTGGAAATCGTTAACGTGCTGCAATATTTATATTTCTCATGAGCGCCACCTTCCAAGGAGTAGCAACACCGAGACAAACCAATTGAGGTTTAGGGTTCTACTGGCGCTATACATAGAATGACTTAGTTATAAGTATTATTGTAATATACCTTAGTATAATATAAAACATGTAAATGAAGTATAAAACACTTTAAGAAGAAGAAGGCGCTTGCATATCCGTGCAATTCAAGAGCGCTGGCTTACTGCTTCAAGACCATCGATTATTCTACAACAATCTGTGTTTATCTTTTGTTAAAACGCTCCTAAACATATTTATTAGATTTGGTAAAGCGCTACGCCTCGAAAGTTGTGTTGAATATAATGTTTAGGTGATTAATTTAGAATTAAGTTGTTTAATAAACGTAAAATATAGAACTGGTTTCTGCCAGCATGATTCTTTTATTTACTTTTTATGGTTGTTTTTGTTAGCGAAGGATACTAGTTGCACAATGCCCAGAGCCGGATTAAGAGGGGGGCTGCAGCCTCGGGCCACCGAATTTCGGGGGCCTCGAAAAAATTCGAAGGTTATAATCTAGTGCGGTTTCTAATCATTTAGATCCCTTTGTACCCGTTGCATAAATGGGAATGGGACCTCTAAAAAAATTTAGCCCTGGGCCTCACATATCCTTAATCCGGCTCTGACAATGCCTTTAGTGATATCAAAGTTCCAATGTTCTGCATTAAAGTTTTGGCCTACACTTCATTTCAATCTTGGTAGGTATCATTAGCTTTGTCTCGTCCTTATTGATTTCTAGGCCCATTGTTTTGGTTGCTCTCTCAAGTTCTACAGCTTTCTCTGCGTATGATCTTCTTTTGTTATTAGATTTATGTCGTTGGCATAGGCGAGTAGTTGCCACCCCGTCTCTGTTGTACTCCCCTTTGTATTTGGAGTTTGTATAAAAACTTGGTTTAGACCTGGACTGAACACTCATTTGGCCTGACATTTTAACTTGCATGATTAATTTAGATGGTACCTTACGTTGCGTTCGTACAGTTGTTTGCTTATCATGCTGTCATATGTGGCGTTAAAAGTCTATGAATATGCGGTATGTCATGATACAAAACTCTGTCGTTTTTTCGGGCGTGTGGCAAAGGAATGCTATTAGGTCGGTGGTTGATTGTTCTTACGAAATCGAATTAGGTAGCTTTTGCAAATGTTTTCGGCATAGAGTTGGATTTTAGTATGGCTTACTCTACTTCTTGTAGCATAGCGGCGGCCTGTTTTTCTGTTTCATAGTCTTCCTCATCTTGTTGTAGGTTAGGGTTTTCTGCATTTGTGCTATTCTGTTGTTCATTCAAAAGTTTATCGAAGTATTTCTTCCGTTTTTTCAATACCGAACTTTTTCCGCTAAAACAGTGATCTTCTCTAATGTAACACATGTTGCACCTAGACTTCTAATTTTTAAACATTTGATTTACTGTGTTGTAGAATTTCCAAGTTTTATTCTGGTTACTATTTTCCTCATGCTTTTATATTTTCAGTTAATTTAAAGAATGTTACCTAGTAAGTTTGTTTAATGTAATATGTCTCATACGAAATATATATATATATATTCTTTGTTCTCGAATTCCATCTTTTCTGTTAATGTGTTCTTTTTTCTTCCCTTTTTAGTGTTCTGTAGTTCTTAGTAGTTCTCATATGTTGTCTGTGTTCTATTTCTCTGCTGCATTTTTTTATACGTTTATATTTAGACCTGCGAAGGATCGTACATCTAGCAAATATATGCTACTAGGTCAGCTGAAAATGAGATGCTTAATGCTATGGATTGAACGCTGTCAATGCAATCTGATAATGAGACGTTGCAACTTCAGTGTCGCCAAAATTAATTAAGTAGAAATACAAGCGGAACAGAGTAGTCTCGATTCTGTTTATTGATCCATAATTGCCAAAGAAGTTTATTTATATAGATGCTCTAAATTTTTGTAGAATATATCATCTGTTTTGATCTGTCTTGCTTAAAGAACGTAAGTTGGAATTTCTCTTACGACATAAAATTTATATTTTTTGGTATTAAAAGATAAACTACAAATATAATTTATAACATATTAATATATAATATAAATTTTGATGTACTTGTAATTAAGAAAAAAGCTAATCTGAAGTCTTCAAAAGGAATTTTCACTGTAATGGTGTTGGTAGAAAATTTGTGCTTTGATGTTTTTGTCAGTTACTTTTCAAATCAAGTATGTTATTTTATTAAGTTCGGTCACTTTGCTGCGATTGTTTTTGACAATGTAGTTTGCTCGAGGAAATCATCTTAACTTCAATAAAATATAAACAGTAACAGGAAATCGTTACTGTACAAGTTTATTTTGTGCTCTAATAACTTAACTATATTTTATAATTTTGTGTATTTTTTAGGTAGAATTCGCACGAAGGTGTTATGTTTTCATGTATAGATTACAGTTGATTTAAGTGGGTACATGCTTGAAACTTCAATTTTTCTTTTTATTTTTTATAACAAACTAATTTAAGTGAAATATGGTATAATAGATTTTGACAAAATTTAAATTTTAGTTGTATTATTCTGTAAATACCTTATTTTCGTGTAAAGGGCTCTTTTACATGTTTATAATACTTATATGTTTTGACTGCCAGGTGAAGAAATGAAAACTGACAAAGACAAGACTGCTGGAGATGATACTAATACAAGTAAAGTTTCTCATCCAAAAAAAACAAACTCTCGGAATATAGAAAATGCAAGCAACAAGGAAGTAGTTCCAGTAAAGAAGTTACGAGGTTCATCAGCAAAGCCTAAAGTAGACACTTTCTGGAACCGGCGCTCCTGTTCCAAAGCCACCAAACCACAGAAGGAACAACAACGCCTAAAAACAGTGAAGGAATATTGTGTCGATGTTATACCGATAAGAAGACCTGAAAATCAACAACCTTTATGCTCATCTAATAAACGAGGTATGCCTGTACATTTTTAACTGTTTGTATCAAATCAATTTTATATTTTTAGAATATTAGTGAAAAATTATACGATAATAATTCAAAATTGCACTAACATATGCAGGAGTTATAAATTTTTTTTTCAGAAATGTTTTTTTTGCGGTTTTTTATTTTTATTTAAAAGCTTTGAATGAAGAGATTTTTAGAACATGTAAATTGGATTAAGAAAAATCTCCTCACTTAGACAACTGTAAAATAACATTTAGAGGATTTTTGTAACAGTAATTCATTAACAGGGCTAGATTAGAGTTTCTAGAAGCCATTTACATAGATATTAATTAGAATTGAAAACTATTTCTTCTAAAAAGCGCCTTGCATAAAAAATTATGCAAACACTATTTTTCGGTAAATAATAAAAAATCTAAAGAAATAATTAACATTTTATATTATTTTTCTCAATTATAAATCTTTAGAGTGTTCACACAAACAAATTTGAATTTGAATATTAAATCTTGGTATGTGAAATTTTGAAAAACATTAAAAAATTGAAAAATTAATTATTAGCTAAAGTAAAAATTATGGGTTTTCTGGACTTAAGATTGTACAGTTAGCTAAAAAAATCTCATTGAAATCTTACTTAATTTCTGATAAATAGCACTTTTCGGTTTTTGACAATTTCGAAAAACTCCATTTTCTAAATAAGTAAAAATCACTCGGTATATATGACAGGCGCAACACAATAAACTGCTGTTTATATTTTTATACTGTGTCTTCAACGTGTGAGTAAAATTGTGTAGTGCCACTGGTAGTGCGTAAGAGTAGGTCACTAGCATGCCCGTCACAGGCATAGGTGTTGTTGGTTGACAGAAACAGCATCGTTGACAGTTTCACTTTTTCTCTTAAGTTAACATAACCTTAAATATTTGAAATTGTGCCGAGAATATTTAAGTATAAAAGTGTAGTATTAAATTGAAAGTTAGTTGAAAAGTAGTACTGTATAGAATTACAATACCGAAATCAAAAAAATCAACCAAAGAGAGAATGCAAGATTGGGTGGCTTGTCAGTCAAATCCCACCGTTTACGAAGTTAATGCAGTAAACAATAAAATATTTTGCAAATGTTGCAGTAAAGCTGTAAGTTAATATATACCCCCACATAAGGTTCCTTTTATTTTATGGTTTGTCTGCGAAAAAAAACTCATTGCACAACATGAAGCCACAATGCCAACGTCTTTTAATTTGCATAATTCAGTATTTGTAAAAATTTTACTTTTCAATCTGCTTTAAATATTAAAATTATATTTAGTTAGAGGTTTATTATATTTTTTATTTTATTTTATATTTAGAACATAAATAACTTGTTTTTTTCATTTATCCATTGGTGGTTGTTTATGTAGTACATTGTTATTTAGTTTTAGAACAAAAAAATTTAGGAACCTGGTTTTACTCGATTCTAAATTATTTAAAAAAATATATTAATTTTTTATCCTAAAATTGGCACCTATTTTTCTAACCTAAAATAAGCACCTATTTTAAGTTTTTTACAACCTAAAAAACCGCTCTCTACTGATAAAAAATGTTCCACTTCTTTGTTTGTGTTTGTCCACTGCAGCAGCATAAAATTTCACTAATAGTTTCTTTGGCAGTTTCTGATTTGTTTCTATGACTAACAAATCAAGAAGATTATCAGTTACAAAAATTGTATAGAAGGCATATGAGTTATCAGCGACAGCGGCCTATTAACCATGCTTGCTGCGAGAAGCTCATTAAAATTTTCCCAAATTTTACTTATTATTTGAAAAATCCAGAAATTATTGGCCAAGATTATTTTTTTAGGTTGCTATTTTAAATAGATACATTCCTGAGAATTAATATTTTATGACAAATATGAAACAGATTTTTTGGCATTCATTTCATTTTGGCACTCCCTGAAATTTTGCGCCGGAAACCCAGATTTCTCAGGTTTCTGCCATAATATGCCACTGATCATCTGCACAACTTAATATAGCTTGTTCCCACATATTTTGAATTTACAATGGAAAAGAATATAGATTTTTAGAAATGTCATTCCACACAATTCTCAAATCGTGAGTGGTGTTTGTGGATCATGAAATAAATAGTCACTAGAGAGCGGAATTATAAGCACACAAAATTAATAAAGAAGTACTTAAAAAAGCCCCAAAAATGTTTAAAAAAGCGTTAATTTAAGCAAAAAAAGCATTAACTCTTACAAAAAAGCTCTATCATAAAAAACGTCATAAATGAAAAAAAAAACTATTTTCTTCGTTGTATCTAGTTAACTAATAATAATTCTGAGAAAAAGTACTTAATGTGACACTAAAAAAATCAAACGCAAACACAATTCATAGAAAAACCTTTATATGTAACACAAAAAATAAAATTAGTTCTTCAGAAAACTATTAATTATTATTAAATATTGTGCTAAATGCTCCGTTGTTAAATTTTGTCGCCTTTCACTTAAACTGTTCTTATATGTAGAAAAACTTCTTTCTACGTCAACTCTAGTTATTGAAGCATATTTTAAATTTGCCGCAATAGTCGGATTAATCTCAAAAATCTTCTGCAATTTCGCCTGCCAAAATTGTGGAAATTTTATCTAAAATTTTACAGCCTTCTGTTTTGGATAAAAACCTCCTTACATTTAGAAAGAACTATTTGACCAATTCGCCCAGGTACTGCACAAACAGCATCTTTGAAATTATTAACAAAAATTTTTTTTCCAAGGTGCTTTCATCGGGAACGTACATGTGACAATATTTATCCAAGAACATTTTGAAGGAACTATTTTGTGATTTTTTCAGTGGGATGGTAGACTTTACAAAGATCAAAATTAAACTGTGCTTGTTCCCTGTTACCTGAAGTAGATGCAAACGAAGTCACAATTGTCTGTTGTTTTGGCTAATTTTTATACTTCTTTAATTGTTCATGATGCAAAGTGGTATTTTACATGTGGAATGACGTATTTTTTTGTCGCACTGAATCTAAAATTTTAGTACTTAAATAATTTTAAAAATTTTTATAAACTCTTACCGTCTTAATACAAGCTTTGCAAAATAATTTATTGTTTTCATATTTTAATTCATTATTGCCTCTGACACAGAGGATGATAGATGTATAACTATCCCCAGATCGGCCGTATCACTCTTGCTGTATTTATTTTGAATTAAAATCATACAAAACGAGGAATAACCGAGTTTTCTGTGTGTGTGTGTGTGTGTGTGTGTGTGTGTTAACTAAAATAATTCAAGGGAACACCTGAGTTTTTTTGGAATTCCCAGAAAACCACTGCATTTTTAAGCCCGTCGCCGTATCGGGGCAAACTGCATAGCAAACAGTATGTTCGCAAACAAACCAGATTGAAATATTTGATTATAAAATGAATTACACGGAATATAAATGCAAAAAACTGAAAACCTAAAAATAAGTACTTATAAGCACAATAATCCGAAATATGCACAAAAAGGTAAAAAAAGCAAAAAAAAAACATTAAAAAGTTAGTGTCAAATACAGGCAGACCTCGCCGTTCGCGGGAGTTACGTTTCAGAAGAATGCCGCAAAGCGCAAAACCACGATGCGCAAGTAAACACATAAATGATAAAAACGGGGTTAGGTTCCATTAAGTAGATTTATTTATACTATGCAACCTCAAATCTGAAGCAGAAACTTTACGCTTTGACGACATGGTTTTCCGTGTTTTAAAAATTAAACTCAATTGAATTTTCGGCAGAAACGCTTGAGAAGACACTAAAGCTTGAACTAAAATTCCATACATAACATAAGTCTGCCACTTGAATCTAGAGCTGGAATGTCCATTTGTTTATTCAAGATATAATTTTACAATTTATTTCAGTTCCAAATTGGTAATAAGAGATTCAAAGGAATAGGCTCGATAAGTGTGTTTACAAGTTTGTGATAAATAATGTTATTTAGGTGCTCATGACATAAACCGCATACGTCTGCTTGATTTACTTACGGCCGGTCTTATGAAGGTCACTAATCTGACGTTAACTTTAAATCGCTGTTAAAATAAACAAAAGCTTATCAAAACGTTGGCCCTTATGACATATTATTCATTAGTAAACACATTTTTATGCGCTTATGTTTATTTTAACTGCAAATTAAAGTTAACATCAGATTAGTGGCCTTTATAAAACCGGCCGTTAGTGTGTGAAAGTTGAAACAGTTGGCAATTCCATCCGCGAACGGCAAAGAAAAGGGAGCACAAAGGTGCCCCGTGTAAAATCCAATCAGCGAACCGCAAAGCCGCGAATGGTGAGGTCTACCTGTACTTCAATTTCCTGCAATTCGTAAACATTTTTAGAAAGCATTTTCCTGTTTCTAATATTTAGGATAAGCTTAATGCTTAAAAATCCGCTCTCTAATAATCACTTTCTGAGTTTGCAGAGAAATCGGAATGTAGGATCTCTTGATCTTCCTTGGAAGAACCCAGAGATCAAATAAGTTTATAATTAGAGTCGCCTGTGATTTGTGTTGTTGGTGGCAGTGTTAGTCCATGTTAAATTCGAGGTTAGCAAGTTAGGCTTTGCATCAGTCTGTGTCAAATAATAAACAAAAACTAACTTGCTAATCTTGAATTTAACACAGACTGACAGGAGGTAGTGCAGCCAGGAAAGCTGTAACGGTGGTGCCTCGTAGTGATTACGGACAAAGTAACTTTTCCATGGTTACCGTCATGTTACCGCTACATATTCGACAGTTGACAGGATAACGTGTGGTGAACTAAGCATGGGCGAAATTTGTGTTATATTTGTAGGAAACATTGCAGAGAAGAACGACTGTGATTGCAGTGCCGCTGTCCATGTAGACAAATTAACATTTTTTTTATGGAGATTCACACTTTTTTAAAATACACAGGCATTTTTGTAGTAAGTGCACACAAATCTTAAACTGCAGCTAACTTATATTCGCACAAAAAACATTGTTTTAAAAGGTCCGGTAGTTAACTTGATGTATCAGTCTATTAATGGTTGTACTGCCGATTTGGATATTTTACAGTAAACAAGGCGCTTACTTGACGAGCACTATTTCCGCCATACAACCATTTTGTTATGGACAAGGTCCAGGTATGCGAAGTACCAGATACCTTAGACACTTCAAGCAAAACAAAATTAATAATGAATTATTATAAACGTTAAACATTAATGACAAACAATCAAACAACACATATTGTTTGTCTAGGTAATTCCAAAGCACTACAAGAGTTTTTGAAAGTTAATTTTTGTTTTCATTAATTTATACTATTCCGGAAAATGGAAAATTGTTAACATTAGTATGAACAGATGCAGTATTTTTCTCTACAAAAAATGTATTTACAATTTAGCTCTAAAATAATTAGGGGAGCACATAATTGAATATAAAGAATTTACTATGCAAATCCCTATGGTGCATCGCGCAAGTCAGCACCTGGTATATTTCTAAGAGAACGAGAAAGAATTGTAATTCAAAAATGTATGTCATTTCTATTATTTTTTAAACTGATTCTAATTTTTAGTTTTAGTACGTTTCGTAAAAAAGTATGACTTTAAAACCAAGACGAATGAAACATAGGTACTCTTCTTTATTCTAGACACACCATCCACTGCCAAGAAAAAGGAGATAGACAAGAATTTGAAAAAAGACCAAAGCAAGTGGAGCACAGAATCGTGCATGGTGTCAAGCACCTTATCTGCACTGAAGAAAATCGACTCGAATAAAGGAAACTTAAATAAGAAGAGACAAATCAAAGAGAGCACAGAAGTATGCGTTATTCCCAGCAGTTCATGGGCTCAGAAGACGGTAGACCCGAATAAAGGGAAATATAAAAAAAAATGCGTTGCTGCGAGTAGGCCATCATCTCCGAAGAAAGGAAATCAGAATAGAGGAAATTTAAAGAAACATGAGCAAGTCCAGGGCAGCATGGAAGTATGTGTTGCTTCGAGCACGGCATCAGCTCCGAAGAAAGTAAACCCGGATAGAAGGAATTTAGAAAAAAAGGAACAAGCCAAGGGCAGCATGGAAGTGTGTGTTGCTGCGAGCACGGCATCAGCTTCAAAGAAAGTAAACCCGGATGGAGGGAATTTAAAGAAACATGAGCAAGTCCAGGGCAGCATGGAAGTATGTGTTGCTTCGAGCATGTCATCAGCTCCGAAGAAAGTAAACCCATGTAGAAGGAATTTAGAAAAAAAGGAACAAGCCAAGGGCAGCGTGGAAGTGTGTGTTAATGCGAGCACGGCATCAGCTTCGAAGAAAGTAAACCGGAATAGAGGGAATTTCGAAAAAACTGCACAACTCAAGGGGAGCACCGACAAATCTGTTGTTCCAAGTACTTCACTGGCTGTAACAAAAGTAAACTTGAATAGAAGACAGTGTAAAGCCAAACCAGAAATTACTCTTGATAAGACATCCAATAATAAAGTAACTAAAGACCAAAGTGTGCAAGTAAACTTGAAAAAGGCTAAAACTAATGACACAATCAGACAAACAGGTATCAAAGCAACCTGTAACGCACAAGATTCTAAGAAAGAACATACTACTACTCTGCAAAAAGGTAAATATTTAATTCTCTTTTATAATTATAACCATGAAATTTGTTAATGTACTTATTATTAAAACAATTATTATTGATTTGTGGTTTCTTCTGGATTGTAGGCAATCAGGATTCATACAGTTTTGGAAACATACATAACAGTTAATTTACTCTTGCAGCTATACAAAGTTTGATTAAAAAATATCTCAATTATTGTCAAAAACCTCTACTTCTTAAACATTATTCTAAATTAAAATTGGGCGTTACCTTTAAAATAATCCAGCAGCTACACACACCGATGCCAACACTTTTCCCCATTTTTTAAAGCACTCCTTGTAAGCACGTTTGTGAATCACTCTTGTAACAGGATCCGAATTTTCATTATTTCTTCAATAATTATTCAAAAATAGCATCATTTTAACGACATTTTTAGTTTTTGAAACAAATAGAAGTCACACAGAGCCGAGATGAAGGTGACTTTGTTTTTCACCAAACTTTTTTCTGGTCTTTACCTAATGGACGAGGAACACATTGTACACCATGATTAAGACCCAACATATTGATGGAAATATACTAGCAAGAATCGTATGCTGTTTTTATTTTTTCTGCAATCTCTAATACGTTGCCAATTTGTGATCATTATTTTATTGATTTTAGAGACAACATATCTAACCTTTCATCATTTTTGATGGAAGTTCTGCCTTTCTTAAAGTACCTGAACCACTCAAAATACCTGGTCCGACTCGGGACTATCTTCTCTAAAGTCTATTTGCAACAGTAGCAGTGTGCCTGCACTCTTTTTAACAGCTATCTGCCAATTGGGTTGGGTCTTTTCAAGTTTAAAACAAAATTTCTACAGATATGCTAGTATTGAATTAGTTCCATCTTAAAAATCGCTACGGTGGAAAAAATAAATTATGAAACCTATCGTAGCTTGAAATGGAATGACCTTTTAATACAAACTTAAGGACAGTTAATTCGCAAATGATGGCTGTATTATTCTAAATAACTGTTTTATTATTTAAATTTTAAATTTCAATAATTTGTGTTGTTTAGGAAAAACAACGGGGAAAGTCAAATGTCGAAAAATAATACCCCAAACTGAACCTGAACCTGAAAAAGAAGAGCTCGTAAAAGTAATTAGATTGACACGAATCGTATCTAATCTGTTGAAAGTTGGCCCTGAAAAATTTAAAGGTAAATTTATATCGCGTTGTTATATAAGACAAATATGACTAACCAGTTTTTCTTGCAGACTGTCCACCAACAGCAGTACAGGGGTATTTAACCAGACATCAAACTATCCTTCGTCAATTTATCGAAGTGATCAGGGTGAGTTATTTGATATTCTATTTATTTTTTTGCATATTTAGAAATGCTTTTGTAAATATTTCATCAGACTGAAATATTAAACATATTAATAAAGTGACGATACAGTCAAACCTTGATTTCTCAAACCTTCATTAACTCAAAAATATCAATTACTCAAACTCATGGATTACCAACAAAATATATGACTTTTTTTTACTCGAATTTTGATAACTTAATTTTCTCAATTAATATTGGCTATTAATTTTTATAGATAAATAGAATTTGTTTATACACCACCAAAAAGACACTTAATTACAGTGGTGTTAAAAGTCCTGCATCACCCTTAGTCTACATTTGAACTTTAACACACATTTTTCGCATATTTCAACTATTTGGTTCTAATTAGTATATCACTATTGTTATTGCTAATTATCTTCATAACATTCTTCAGAGAAGATTAAAATATGGCTGTGTTAGTGAATTCCCATAGCAGAGGAAAATAATTAGGTGATTACTTAAGTCATTAAAGTCAATTTAAAACTAATGAGAATGAAAAATTTCAATGATATTATGAATATATAAACACTGCAATTACTTTACGACATTCAATTGCTCTTTGAATTTCGTCAAAAGATGCAAGATGATATCCCAGAAGCGCTTAAAATTATCTTTTAAAAAATATATAAATTGCCTATAATTACTTCATCCATTGTTGAAATATCCGCTATTAAAGAATCAAAATATTACTAATTTACTATATAAAATAAATCACAGTAACCATTGCAATAATCAACAATTTTAATACCAAAAACAATTTTAAAAACGAATTGACAACTAAATGTTCCATGCCGCATGCCGCCAGTAATGGTATTTGATAACTTTGTTTTTCAATGGTTACTGTGATTTATTTCATATAGTAAATTAGTAATATTTTGATTCTTTAATAGCGGATATTTCAACAATGGATGAAGTCCTTATAGGCAACTTATATATTTTTGATAAGAGAATTTTAAGCGCTATCCAATAGACACATAATATATAGGGTGTTCCATTAAAAAAAAGTATACAATAAGTCAAAAAGTTCACCCGTGATGCTCAATTGTTTCTTTAAGTAGCAAATTCGGATGGTTTGGATGATACCCTACAATTTTTATCTGAACAATTTTTTTCTATCTGGAATAATAAAGTCGCTAGAAGCTGTCAAAATTTTGAGGAAACATCCTGTACAGGATGTCCCAAATTCGTGGGTGACTATTGGGATCTTGGAAACAGTAAGAGATACGAAAAAGTTTAAATTATGGCAAAGTTGAGCATTTTAGAGCTTATTAAAATGCCATTTTGAAATTCTGAAAATTCCGAGTATTTCCGAAGATATTCGACAAAAACCGAAATTTTGAAAATTTGTTTTTTCATGCTCCTGACTTTATTTAAAGAGATAATGCAAAACCATTTTAACATGACCATGACCACTTTTCCTACACTACACGCTGGTGCATTCAGATTTTATATTCTACGTTTCGTCTTCCAGCTACCATCATCAACTTAATTTTTTTAAATACGAACCTGGATTTATTTTAATTTTTGAAAAAACGCGTAATTCCAAGAATGAGCATCTATCATGTTTTATAGTTTTTGAATATTTTGAGGCAAAAACTACGTCAAAAAAACCATTTCACCATTACTATTATTCGTTAAAAGAGCAATAAGCATAATAATTATATCACAAAACTTTAATAACGCAGAACAAAATCAAGGACAGTATTATAGGCGGGAATACCTGCAGGCTATCATTTAAATAATAAAGAAAGTGTAACCTAATGTTAAAAGTTCATATTGTTATTTTTTTAAAATCTATTTTCCCATCGGTCACCCTGGCTTCTATTTGGAAGATCAAATAAATTTAAATAGGTGGCTATGAAAAACAAATACCTATGCTAAATAGTAAAATGGCTAACTTTAATGACATTTATGCCAATTGTTGCAATTTTTTACTATCGTAATTTGTGAAAATGAACTTTTCTAATTTGGAAAAGCGTGATGTGCTACGTATCTATTACGGCTCAAACCGGAATTCTAGTATTTTGCGTGAACAATATTTAAATCAATATTTTGAACGACAACAGCCTCACGAAAACTGTTTTGCTAGACTTGATAAAAATTTAATGGACTTTGGAAGCTTCGTCAAGCCGAGAAAAAAGTACAGCTGTCGCATAAGTCCTGAGAAAGAACAAAACATTTTAAATTCTGTAAGTTCTGAGATTTATTATTGACGATATACTAATTTCGCTATTGACATATTTCTTTTTTAAGGTGAATAATGAGCCTCGAGGCTCAACTAGGTATTTTGAAAATGACCTGCAACTGCCTAGAATGAAAATATGAGGAACCCTACATTCTAATAACTAACGATTGTACAAAATCCACATAAGTCAAAAACTTAGACCGGGTGATGATATTAGATGGCTGGAATTTTGTCACTGGCTTTCTAATAAAATTAAAGAGGACAATGAGTTTTTCCTCAAACTAATCTGGAACGACAAATGTAATTTTTCAACTAATGGCATGTTCAATAGACATAATGAGCACTATTGGTCGTAGTAGGGATGTTCCGAATATACAAAAATTCGTATTCGCGAATACGAATACCGAATACAAATACTCTTATGAATATTCGCGAATACGAATACGAATACATGACCTTGAGTGAATAATATCAACATCAACATCGTTTTTGTACGCGCTGCAAATTTTAGAAATAGTGTGGAAAATAGTTTTGTTTTTTATTTAATGTTATAAAATGATTAATATATTAACACATGTTTTATTTAATGTATGAATACCTGTTTTATATTTTTATTAAAATTCTTATCTATATTTTCTATAATTTTAATGTCAAATACTCGTATAATATTCGTGTTAATTTTGGCGAATACGATTACGAATACAAATATTGAAAATATAGCTAATACTCGCGAATACGAATACGAGTATTCGGAACATCCCTAGTCGGTAGAAAACCCCAGACAAAATGCGGTAGGTAGACAACAGGGTCGAACATCTTTTAATGTGTGGGTAGGAATGTGGCGCAACAAAATCCTCGGCCCTGTAATATACGACGGTAGTTTAACTTCCGAAAGGTATATAAATTTAATATTAAACAACGTACTAGAGCAATTAGAAGATGAGCCTCTCAATATTCTGCGGCAATTATGGTGGCAATATGATGGCACTCCTCCCCATAATGGACGAGAAGTAATAACTAATTTAAATACGATGTTCCTAAATAAATGGATTGGAAACCGGGGACCCGTGCAATGGCCTGCCAGGAGTCCAGTCTGAATCCTCTGGATTACTTTCTCTGAGGTTACCTCAAAAATTGTTTATACCGTGAGATACCAGATGATATTGACCAATTACGGCATAATTTTATTATAGAAATTAGGTCTATTCCCGCCAGGATCATCCAGCGTTCAATATTAAAATTACGAAGGCTATGTGCAAAGTGCATTGTTAAATGTTGTTGTTATATATTATTATCCTTGTTATTAAAGATTTGTGACATAGTTTATTTTGCTTATTGCTCGTTTAACGAATAATAGTAATAGTGAAATGTTTTTTGACGTAATTTTTGGCTCGAAATACTCAAAAAACTATAAAACAATATATATGTCTATTCTTTTAATAGAGCGTTTTTTCAAAAATTTAAATAAAAATTCCAGGTTTATATTAAAAAAAGGAAGTTGATGATGGTAGCTGGAAGACGAAATGTCGAATATAAAATGTGAAAGCACCAGTGTGTAGTGCAGAAAAAGTGGCCATGGGCATGTGAAATTGGTTTTGCATTATCTCTTTAAATAAAGTCAGGGACAAGAAAAACAAATTTTCAAAATTTCGGGTTTTGTCGAATATCTTCGGAAATACTCGGATTTTCAGAATTTCAAAATGGCATTTTAATAAGCTCTAAAATGCTCAACTTTGCCATAACTTAAACTTTTTTGTATCTCATACGGCTTCCAAGATCCCAATGGTCACCCACGAATTTGGGACACCCTGTTACAGACGTCACTAGCTTACAACTTACCATAAAGGTAGTTACCATGGAAGTTGTCGTGAACTCGTCGCTTACTTAAGCACCCTAAAGTGGGGGTGGGCATTTCCCATACACCACATTGTCAATACAGGTTGCAGATTAAGAGGTCACTCCTGTAGGTTCGGAAATAGTTGCCTTCTATCCAAATGAAGCATTCAGATACATAGTCTTCAGCTTCACTGGAAGAACTAAAAAGGTTAATATTGTAGTCGCCAAGAATAATTATATTGTCGTAATTAACGAACAAAAAATTTAAGGTTTGTTCATATTGACTAATAAAGGCTTTTAGGTCGTCTAACCCTGACTTATAAATCGCCACAATGACAATATTGTGTAAGCAAAATGCGAAATCTAGATTAATTGGTTTAAAAGTAAATCCGTTTTTAACAAATATAGAGATGCCACCGTGTTTGCAGGTTGATCTACAATAATAACTACCTAATATATAATTATTTATGTTTATGGCTTGCAACATTTGGTCAGCCAGGCAATGTTCTGACAAACACTACATCAAAATTTTCACAATCTAAAAATATGTTTAAATTACCTACCTTATTCCTTAAACTTTGCATGTTTATATGAAAAACATTAAATGTGTTACTGAATCGAGTATTCGTGTCGTCCTTATTATTTGGATTCTCAACATTGCTTAAGGTTGATTTTGTCGGTGATAGAAAAACGATTGACTTGTGCGTTACTGGCCATCATGATGCATCTGCAGCCTTCTTGATATTGTCTTCGGAAACCTGTACTCTGAAAGATGCATAAAGATTAGGTTGTTTTGAGACAAGCAGTTCGCATACGACTTCGGGAAAACTGGGCTGGCGACAATTTTTGAGATTATCTGCAGTGGTATCTGGAGCTACTCTGCAGACGTTTAGGGAAGTAAGTTTTGGAACTCCTTTCAGTTTCAAGTCACTTTGGGCGTTGCTTCCGATTATTACTGGGCGTGGACGTCTGCGCTTGTGAGAAACTTCTAGCCATTTTTCGTTGCTCAAAGTTTTGTTATGGCCTTGTTGTATTATTGAGTGAGGACAGATGATTTAAAATTTTGATAATTGCTGCATAATTTATTAATTTAGATGTCTTCATATAAATCTGATTTAGCTTTAAGAAATGTTTAGATTTTCTCAAAAATATTGTAGTAAATTATACAAAATTGTATAGGATCGAAAGGAGGTGTAAATACTTTATTGGAAGAAACATGTTCTCTTTAAAAAAGAACTAATCACGTACATGAAACACTGCACGCACAATAATTATAGAAAATCAGTCATTATGGTTTTATTGAATTTTTTCCATTCCTTACATTTCTTACATGCACACTATATGTAATGCAAGTATAAAGTCTTGTAAATTACTTACTGTTGGACTACAGTGTCATTCTCTTTAAAATATTCTCCTTATGATTCTATACACGAATTCCAGAAAAGAGTCTCAACACAATGTCTTACAAATACGGAAGAGGGCTCAAGCATGATAATTTGTTTGTTGGTAAGAAATGTCTTGACAGTCAGTGCAGTCTAAGAAGAGGTGTTGTTGCCTGTTTTCGGAAAATAGATACAACTTTTTTCGCCTTGGTTTTGAACACACCAGACTGAGACGCACACATAATACAAGCAGTTATAATTATGGTACTCCAAAATAGATTTCAATATTTAAAAATTACAGACAATTTGTAACACTTTTTCATGTGGCTACCCAAGTTTCGTTACAATGAAGCTTTTTTAGAGGGTTTTGCAATGAAAGCTCATAGTTTTGAAATTTTGATAAAATTAGCATAAATTCATGCACAGTCATTACATATTTAAGCTCCGTAATACAATAATTTTTTGGCTAGAAACATTAAGTGAATGACATCTTGAATTCAGTGTTCTTAGCTTTTTTTGACAGGGACTCCACTCAGATAATTTTTCTGGCCACCCAGCTGATGAAAACCATTTATTTTTAATTTAAGATGTATATTTGAATTATACTACCTTATATGCATTAAATAATATTATGTTTGAAATATATAATATTTCTTAAAATCTTCTCATATCTTTTTGCCTTTCGACATTAGATAAGAAACAAGTATTTCATTTAGTTTCAAGCAAACATTTTTATGTAAATTTCAAAAGCAGTAAAGTAATAAAAAATATAAATAACAAGATAGAGCAAGGTTATTTATTTTTGTGAAATCCAACTGGCAGCTTTTAGTGACTTCCTGGTAAAAAAAATGCGGGCAACTCTGGAATTGTTATATTATCTGGTATTTTATTTTTTCTTTAGTTTCACAACATTTTAGAAAGTTTCCATAAAAAACAGCATCTACATTAAGTGAAAAAACCTTATAAACTATTCATCATAACGAATTGTATAAAGTAGTAATCGATTTTGTTGTGACAGGGCGTATATTCAATATAGGTATGCCATGGATTGCTTCATTGTATAATAATAAATCGCTTGACTACATCATAATGAACTTCCAGTCAAAGTTGGAAACATCTATAACAAGTAACGGCTCGTTCTAAAAGAGTTTTTGAATTAAATAAAGCTGTGAATTTTTGTATTTTATTATCAACATGAAGGATTCCTACATGTATTATGGTAATAAAACACTTGTTTAATCGTCAAAAACTATTTATTATTAAAAACAGTCAGTTTTAAATAGGCACTGTGTATAATCTGCATTACAAGCATTTAGCAAAGTGTTGGAATACAGCTATGATCATCTGTTAAACCTAATGATAAGTATTGTTACTTTTTTCTGTCTTTAGTACTCAGAAGATGTGAAGCAGCGTATTACCATGGTAGAAATTATGTTCGAATTGTTAATCCCTCACAAGACGGTCCAGAAAAGTAAAAAATGGGGTATCCAAAGCAGTTTTGATTGTATTGACAATTTTAAATTGTTGGTCAATAGCATGTATGTTATGAAGGTGAAATTTTGTGATTATGAAGATTATCAGGAAGCCTTGCCTGAACTACATGTTAAGATGTTACATATAATTTCAGCATTGTGTAGAATAGAGAAATGTAAGAATATTTTATATTTGACGTATTACATGTGTTATATTATAACTGATTTTTAGTTGAACAAGAAATTACCGAAATTGATCAATGTACAGTTCACTTTTTGGGTGAACTATCGTTAGGAAATACACAAAAAGAGGTGGCAGACAACTTAATAGGAATTTACAAAATGATTTGTTCCAAAAGTTGGTCATCATGTTTATGTTTATGCATAATTTTACAATCGTATTTTATTTTAGAATCAAATTGTATATATTTATCCGATCATACATTTTACGATGGACTCTATTCAAATTATCAATTGTCGAAAAATCCGTCGCTCATGACGTCGGTGTTAATGTTGATTTCCAAAAGCCGTAAGTAGATTTAATATTATTCTTTTATATATATAAATAAAGAGTATTTATTAATAAAACCGTTTGGGGTTTGCTATGATTTACTGACCATATTTTTAGATTTAATGCACCTACTTATGCTATCTGTCATGTCATTTTCGAATTTTTAACTAAGAGAAAACCTATGGTTTTCAAGCCATGGCCAATAATAAACACTCGTTATTTACTCTTATTTTTCGTTAATTTTTTTTCTTGATTTGTTATTATAAATATGGGAATTGGTATGAGTTAGGCTACAATATTGGAACTAATCAATCATGAATATTGTTAGTTTTAATATAATTTCTTTTTAAATTTATATAGGTGCATGCTGCCATAATACTCCTGTAATTCCTTCAGAACAAAATATTCTGCTTTACCAGCACACTACTTTTCTACAAAAGTTGTAGCCTTCATATTTATAGAAAATTGTCTAGGCTACCTTGTAACTTTTTCAGTCGAGATTTCTAAAATTATAAGAGTTATTAAAGATCTATACCGAGTGTTTCACTTAAGCTGCAAACATAGATTTCTGCTTGCCGCTTGAATTGACAGGATTGATAGTGGCATCAATCAAAAGAGAAAAAAATGTGCTTAATTTGATTCTGCTTTCCTTGAATTTGTTCCTTGAATATGTTGCTTTTTAAGACAGAAATAGCTTAAAAACTGTAATAATATTTTACATTTTATTCATAAAAAACAGACCAGCCATGATCAAATTTGTTTATGAGAAAATAAATTTTATTTTTCTGTTAGTTATCAATGCACGTATTTAACTAATTACTATGAATAATAATATTGTATATTCTAACGGAGAGAGGCATTTTACAGTGGCGTCAGTTTACGCAGAGTTTATGATTTATTCTCTTTAAATTTAATAATCGACTTATTCCATCTGTATCACCATTCAGCAGTTTGTGGAAAAATTTGAAACTACAAGCATATTTATAGCAAGTACTCAAAAAGTTCTCCATTCTGCTGTAAACAATTAGCCAATCTGTTATAATTTGCCTGCCTTACATTAGCCAACTGTCTATCTGTGATTAGCCTACACTCTGCAACGATTGCTTCCCGCAAAGAGTCAATATTTGGGTGGCGTTTTCTGTAAACTTTGTTTTTCAGATGACCCCATAAAAAGAAGTCAGGAGATCTTGATGACCAGTTGATAGTGCCACCGTGCCAATCCAGCAATAAGGAAAATTATCACTTAGATATTCCCTCACAATCAAACCATAATGCGCTGGACAGACATCATGCTGAAACCAAATATCCTGATTTTCACGTGCAACTTCTAATATAGGGCCAATCTGATTGATTAAAAGTTCTAAATAAGAATCCAAATTTAAAATTTCCAACTATTTCAAACGGCCCAATAATTTTATTGTTGAAAATACCAGCCTAAATATAAATTTTCTGTGGGAACTGCGTTCTTGTTTCAAGAGCTATCCAAGGATTTTCTTGGGCCCAGTATCGGTTCGTTATTAAGTGTGAACGTACATTCATTTGTAAAACAGATTGACCGCAAAAAGTTCCTATCTTCGTTTGAGTGTTTCTGTATGACTTCACAGAATAGGCGCCTGTTTTCATCATCGACTAAGAATATCTCTTGACGGCACTGAGGTTTGTAGGGATGATAACCATGCTTCTTCAGAACGTTATGCACTGACCGTGTTGATACATTCCACTCTCAAGCAATACATCTTATGCTGGTTGTTTGATCAGCATTTATAAACCCCAAAACTCTTTCTTCCAGCTCATCGTTGGTTCTTCTATTCCATTTGCGTGTAATGTTAATGTCTCAATTAAATATTTGTTTAAACTGCAATATTAAAACTACTTTTTGAATCACCTGCTGTTAAGCTTACTTTAGTTTCAAATTTTTTCACAAACTTGTGAATTGTTGATACAGATGGAATAGGTCGATTATTAAATTTAACCGAGAATAAATAACGAACTGTGTAAACTGACGCCACTGTAAAATGTTTTGATAATAAATACCCTCTCTTCATTAGATATTCAACATTATTATACATAGTAATTAGTTACATATGTGAATTGATAACTGACAGAAAGTAACATTTATTTTGGCATAAACAAATTTGATCATGGCTGGTCTGTTTTTTGTGAATAAAATGCGAAATATTTATTACATTTTTTAAGCTATTTCTATATTACACAACCAACAAATTTAAGGAAAGTAATATCAAATTAGGCACATTTTTTTTCTCTTTTGATTGATACCATCAATCCAATCAATTTAGACGACAAACATGAATCTGCATATATACAATTTCCTATGCTATTTCCAGGGCCGTAGCTACCACCGGGGCAACCGGGGCAGTGCCCCGGGGCCCCCGAACATAGGGGCCCTCGAAGACGGAGGAAGATTTTTATGAAGTTGTCTTTAAAAGTTTTGAACTAAACTTAGCCTGTTTAAACGTTAAATACAGTTTTATATTAAACTCAATGTGAAGTAAATATGTGTTTTGTCTGTTTTAAATACCCATTCTTCTATCTTAACAGAAAAAAAAAAAACACCAAATAGTAATCTTATTAAAAAAGTCTTACTAAATGAAAGTGATGTAGAGGTAAAGGGGAAGATAACATGGGGGCCCCATAATTATTTGTTGCCCCAGGGCCCCCAAGCTGTAGCTACGGCCCTGGCTATTTCCCTAGGTTTGCACCTTAAGTGAAACACTCGATATAGAAGTTGTAGGTAGGAAGGCGGTGCACATTACTAAATTATTTTTTATTATACATTGCTTAATCTCAAATTAAACAGATTCAGTTTCCATTTCAAAATTTGAGAAATACAAACGAGCAGTGCACCGGTTCATAAGAGTTCAATGTATTTATTCCAGCTATCGCAACTGCATGTTTAGCAGAATTGCAAAATTAATGCATAGCGGCCTTGCTGAACACTGATGGTTTGTTATGACATATGAGAGTAACCTAGTAAAGGCAAGCACTTTGCACTTTGAAATAATGCAATTTTTAGAAATAAGCACTATGTATATAATGTATCCCGCCATAATAAAAGAAGTAGAAGAAGTAATCCAAGCTATGAGAAATGGCAAGAGCCCCAGACACAATAACATAACTGCAGAAAATATAGAAAAAGGAGGGAAAGTGCTGACAGAAAAGATACACAATCTTTAAGAAAGGGGATAAATCGATATGCAGCAACTATAGGGGCATCGCTCTACTAGATATGGTCTGCAAAATAACATCGACACTTATAAAACGAAGACTTGAGCCATACGTAGAAAAGGAACTAGGACAATATCAGGACGGCTTTAGGAAGAATAGAAGTACCACAGACCAAATATTCCTATTAAAGCAAATAACACAAAACTGTTACGACCACAAAATTCCGCTACTCATCCTATTCATAGATTTCAAGACGGCGTATGACAGCATAAACAGGAAAAAAATTATATAAAGCTATGGCAGACTTGGAGATACCAAATAAATTAATAAATCTAGTCAAGATCACTAAGAAAGCGACAAATAACCACGTAAAAGGGAGGAGCAGTGTATTGGAAGAGTTTAAAGTAAAATCAGCACTGAAACAGGGCGACCTACTCTTGTCGCTGCTATTCAATCTAGCCCTAGAGAAAATCATTCGAGAAGCAAAAATAAAACGAGAAGGTACCTACCATACACAAATTCACACCAATGCATAGCATATGCTGATGACGTAGCCCTTATAGTAAGAAGTGAAAAACATCTAAAACAAATTACTATAAGACTAATACAAGCAGCAAAAGAATACGGCCTTGAGTTAAATCAAGAAAAAAACCAAAATTATGAAAATAGACACAGCACAAGAAGACCAAAAACAGCCAGATCTAAGAATCCAAACAAACCAAAGAGAAGAACTAAAATGTAATAGTGTAAAAGAATATATTGCTTTGTTCTTTTGGAAATGAATTACTTTGCTTTTATTTGAAACACAATAAAGACATTATTACTATTAATTTGTGTACTTAGGTGTTTTACTAAATAACAAGTGCCAAGAGATAAAGAGATAAAAAGAAGAATGGTGAGGAGTAACAAATGTGTAGGTGCCTTGACCAAATTATTAAAATAAAAAAACATCTCTCTAAAACATAAAGTGCGGATATATAACACGGTAATAAAACCCTCTATGCTTTACGGGAGTGAAACATGGATCCCAAAGAAAAGTGACCAATACAAAATAGAAGTCTGGGAGAGACGAATACTAGGTGGTAAAAATATTGGAAGAAAGCTGGGAAAGAAGAACAAACGCTGAACTATACGAAATATATAAAGACACGCCAATTACAGAAAACGTAAAAAAGTTCATATAAACATTGGGCCGAAGTTGTGCATTAAGGGAGCTACAGTTCCGAGAAAGTCAAAGGGGAAAATGCATTGCTATGAGTAAATTACACTCCTGAAGTAGTGAATTTCAATCTTTAGATTTGATTTGCTTTAAAACTGGTGTTCTCAACGATTCCAAACAAGAGTACCTTTTTTATGTAAAAAAGTTTAAGCTTTTCAAATATCTAACTAGAATTTACCTAAAATTTTAACTGTAATTGTTATGATAAGATCAACCTCCAACTTTTCCTAAAACTTACTATTTTAAATAGCATATAAACAAAAATCTGTCATCTAAATTAAGATCAGGGTCCTGGGTGGTGTATGAACAAACGTCCACGTTCGATCAGCAGAGTTAAGCAACGCTCTCTCTGGTTAGAACTTGGATGGGAGTTCCACGGCTGCATCTCTCGGTGCCTCATGGTACGGCTATCACGGAAAAAAGTTGGTCCCGGCGGTTATAACAACATCATGACAGTCGTTAGTGGGGTTGGAAGTCCTCATAACTGCACAGCGACGCCTATAATTGGCCTAACGGCTGTTGGCTGAGTGCAAATTAAATAAATAAATAAATAAAAATCACGTAGATATGCCAAATTACACCGCATTTGCACCATCTGTATTATTTTAATTAAATAAAATCCTTGTTTTCCTGTTACTCTTCTCAGGGCTGTAGCTCCCTTGCGACCCAATTTCAGAGCAATGTTTATAGGAACTTTTTTGTTTACTTTAATCTAGAGAACAGGTGCCTACCATGTGACCGTGCAATTTTAAAACATCCTGTATAGGCTGAGATTTAATAATAAAAACAGTCAGCATTGACATTAATGTATAATTTTTCCAAGCCATAAAATTTTGGGGTGTGAGGCTGCACCCCAGGTGGTTACCAAATTATAACGTTCTCTGGGTGGCATGACTACCCTTGCTTCAAAATGCGGATTGCAGTGTCATCCATATGCTCAGAATTAAAAAGGACGGAACCAGCGTAAGTAACAGAAACCTGACAGCCTCCAGGCAATTCTGCTCATACATTCTAAATTAAAGTTGCATGGGTCCGGCCTAACGTTAACAGTTTTCGAAATATTAACAATTTTATGCAAAAATTGTGTCCTCTCAGAGCCTACGGTTTAACCTACTCTAACTCTTTTATTTAATAAGTTATCAAATTGTATTTTAGAGTGCTTGTTATCAAAGCATTCTACAGTTTGTCAATTTGCAACCGAGAAAATAATTGTTTATTGTAAGATTGCTGTTTCTGTCTGCACGACTTTGTATTTTTTTGCCTAACTGTTGTTGATATACATGCCTAGAAGTAACGGCATACCTTACCGATGTATTCAAAATTGTGTGTTACTGTTATGAAAAATTTTCTCTGCCACCAGAGAATTCAAAAAGGGCCAGTGGGCACATGCAAAACATAATATTGTTTTTGGTTCTTGGTTCTTTTATTTAAGCCATCAGTATGGCGCGAATACATCTGTTTTAACAGTAAATTTATAGAAAATAGATAATAAACAACTTTAAGTAGAAATGCATATGCAGGATGTTTAAAAATTAGAACGCCAAACTTCGGGAGGCGGTTCTTTGAGTTCATTTTAAGAAAAAGTTTCACTTCCCGAAGTTTCTCAATGAAATTTTTAAACACCATGTATACAGGGTGTTCCATTTAATAAAGAATCAAAATTATTGAATTTTAAAATTTTTGAGTACCTTGGATACCTAAAGCTACTATAAACTCAAAAAGCTAATTCACAAAAACAAATTTCTCGTAACATTATCTTTTATTCAATTGGTTTTTGTTACTTATAGCAGCCACCTGAAATTTAGCATTGTGTTCCCCATAAAATTGTTAATATCTTCAAAAAAGTAAATGTTGGACCCATAAAATGATTAGCATTTCGGCAGTTTCCTAAATGTAGGCCATTCTATTTAAAAAAGTAAGTTTGGTGTGCCACACTTTCAAGCCACCCTGTACTATCTAAAATATTTTAGTAATGTGCACCACCTTTGTATCTACAACTTTTATATACTAAGCAAATGTTTTTGTTAGTTCCATACTTTTTCTGGCCTCTGTATAAAACATCAAAATTGTTAAAAGTCCATTTTAAGATTTACTTAATCAAAAATTTGGGATTTTAATTTCTGTACATACATATATAGTAAGTGTGTTGCACCATCTAGCAAAATATCTTCCAGCTTCACGATATATCGGTATCAGCCAAAAAACCTGTATCGGTTGATCCCTACTTAGCATATGCTTAGGCAAATATTATTTGCCTAAATTTGCTTTATGCCTACAAGATATATAATATATTAATACATACTCACTTTATTATTTGTAGGTGCAGCATTTGAAGAAATGGTTAAACGGGAGGCAGTAATTGATCTTCTATTAGAATTACTTGTTGCTCATGATAAAAGAGACCATCAAAATAATTTGTTAACCCTTTTATATAAAACAACAGAATACGGTAAGAGTTTTACAAGATAAGGTAACATTTGACATCACTAATCAGAATGTTTTCAGAACATGGACGATCTATACTTTCTAAAATGCGTTACATTACCCGGTTATATCATTTTTTTACACTTGATGCTGATCATAAAGACCTAGAGCGCACATTGAAATGTTACTCTATTTTAAATCGTGCAGTTAAAAGAACGGTTTTACCGACTTTTAAACAAACCTTTTTAATTTTGCCAAAGAGAGTATTAAGACATCGTAAGTTTGTTGTTAAAGAAAATGCAATCAGTATCACCAAATATTTTGCTTTAGTTCGACATGTCCATGTCAATGATAGTGAGAGCAAACTTCCAGCAGAAGACGGGCATCCTTTAGTCCATCATGCAGAAACTTTACCAGTAGGCCCACAAGCTTCACCGAAAAAAAAACCACTCATGCCGTACGGTAAATTATAGAATTAAAATCCTTTTATAAATAATTTCATTTTTAGAATGAAACCCTTCTATACAGAATTTTTTGAACAACGTAGTTTTGAGCATACAAAATTGGATATATTCATGGGGAAAGGCAAATTGTCGTTAAAAGAAAAAATAATACAAAATGTACATCGACCTAAATATAAAGACAAATTAGCATATCCAGACTATAGTATGTTAGAAGCAACATCTGATAATCGCACTGTAAAAAGATCAACTTATAACCGATTACCCTTGTAAGTCAAAAAAGCTAATTCATATATTAAATTTGATTTATAACTGTTTCAGGAGTCATATATGTTATCAATTGGGGTGTGCTCGAGAAATATTACAACGCCCCTATATTTCACACACTGTATATGACATAGACGATGGCAGTAAACGGCCCAGTACTGTGGAGCTATCCGAGTAAGTTATTTCTACTTTAACAAAATATAAAAACGAATACCGTATGTTGGTATTGCAGGTTTCGTGTAGTAAATGCGTCTGAGGTTTTAGACCAAATTCGAAGGAATTCTCTTCAATTTGATTCACAGTTTGAATCTGGAAACCTGCAAAAGGCTGTACAGGTTAGTAAATAAAATTTGTAGAATATCACTTTTTAAATATTATGTTTTTAGATTGACAAGTATGAATATGAACTTCTTGTTAGTCCAGATACCATGACCGATCAAGGAAACCAGTGGTTTTATTTTTGTGTTAGTAATATAGTAAACACTATCAAGTACCATTTTCATATTATAAATTTTATAAGACCGCAAAATATGTATAACGAAGGAATGCGGCCTATTATGCTTTCTGTAAAAGAACATCAGTTACACGGCACTGGTAAGCTTTAAGTTCTAGAATAATTCACTGAAAATTATTGTTTTTATATTTAAGGATGGATACGTGCCGGAGAAAACATCATATATTATGGGAACAGCTGCACAGATGAAGCTGGTGTGCGCCAATATAGAACGCTATCTTTTACTATTACATTTCCACATGATAATGATCATGTTTATTTGGCCAGTCACTATCCCTATACGTATACCAGATTAATGGTGAGAGTAATCACTGTAATTATTTTCATGTACAATAGAACTTCCATTTGTTTAGATTACATTAGCGCCACTGCTCAATCCTCAATCCAATGTTTATACAAGAGTTGAGAGATTGTGCCACACAATAACGAATATGAATGAAGTGCCATTACTGACTATTACTGGGGATTTGAGTAGCTCTTCATTACCGCTTAAAGTGAGTATTGATTTACCTAATTTTAAAATTGATTGTCAGAAATGAAACACAGATAGCACATTAAAAGCCAATTATATACTGTAAAGTGCTCTTTTATTGAAGGAATGTCCATGCAAAAATGGTCAAAAATTACTTTCAAATAATCTGCAAATAGCTTCTTTCAACAGCGCCATTGATTTTTTTCGATTAAAAATATGAGTGATTATATCTAAATTGGTTTTAATTTTGAGGGAATACTTAATTTGAAATAAAACAAAAATATAAATATATGAACTTAGTTTCAGCTTATCTAATTTTGCTTGGACAAGATGGACATGTATTATTTTGTACGACTTATTAAATTAGGAAAAAAAAACAAAATATTCATTGCATAACAAGAAAAACAAATCGTAACTTAAAGATAGGAAGAAAAAGCTGCATCTGAATATGAATAGCTTTATAGTCAAGTTCTGCACAATCGCAGGATTCCTCTTTGTCAGATTATTCCTCATTGTCTTACACATATTCTTCCATTTCAGAAGTTCCGTATTATGTTTTTGTTGAAGCTCTGATAGGTTTTTCTATTTAATTTGTTTTCCTTTGTTGCTAAATAATTGTTTTACCAGTGACTGCTGCACATTTGGTTCTTCTCCTTTGTAATTTCACTTCCTAGTAGTTTTTCATTTAATATAAACTTGTCTTCCCATTTGCCTCTTTTAACAATTAAAAAATATTGTGCTTCAGAAATATCGAACCTATAAAATTCACTGCTTTGTACTCACTGGATGTGGTGTTTATTTCTAATAAAATTTTTATTCAGTGCGTTGTAAACTTTGCATGTCTGGCCTTTTGGTATAAATATCATCAGACTCGACCTGATTACCGTGTATGCGGCTCCATTTGCTTGTGAGAATTTTGATAAAGTATCGTGGTGTGTAGAATAAGAAGAACTGGGTGTCTTAGTGATAAAGTAAGAGTAAAGATGTTGTAGGATGTATTGGATCACAAATTGCAGATCGCACCAGCTAGAGAAACTTTAAGAAAAGGATGAATACTAGCTTTTCAGTACAACGTAAAAATATGAGCTCCTCTTAGTGATGCCAAATAACCATTTATAAACCTAAGATAGCAGATAATTAGAAATGTAGTTTTTAAAAAGGACTCATTCTTAAAAGCGCAAAGGAAAATAATAGAATGACGTCGAACTGCAACCTCAAACAAACCAAGCCTCCACAATGAGGGAATATTTTTAAAATGGTCTGTAGGGGCATTGTACAAAATTTAGTTTTGCAGTCCGCTAGATCCTGCAACAGCTCTACATAAACCTCGGAATCTTGGGGAATAAAGATTTGAAATCAGTGGATTTTAAAATGATAAGTCGAACGGCATATTTCCAAAGTGCGTCAGCAGTAGTGTAGGCTTGTCATTTAAAGCTGTACATATGAGGGATGCACAGATAGTCAGTGGCATAGAACAGATTGAAATGCCCAGTAACAGTGCTGAAAGTGAAAAGGCACTAAAAGATGAAGGGACGAAGAAAAAACAAGTCTGTCCTGGAGAACAAATGCATCACAAAGAAAACAGGCAGTGTCTCATCAAAACGAAGTGTGGCATATAATTTGCAAGCCAGAACAAGACAAGAAGTGGAGGAGCTTAAACTAATGTTAAGACGAGGCTTTGATGAAATAAGAGATATAAAAGCAGAATAAAAAAAATGCAGCGATGAGTTTAAAGTGTTTAGGAAGAAAATCAAATTACTCAAAAGTTGAGGGCTTACAGATGAGATGGCAACAGAAAGAAAGAAAATAAAAGAAGAACATCGTAATAAAAGGAAAAGAGTTCAAGAGAGAAAGTGTAGAGGAAGAAATAGAATAATTTCTACAAGACGAGTTAGTATTAGTTTGAAGCAAGCTGGTTTTTTATTTTTTCTTAAATTACTTTGTTCTTCCTCAAAGAACTGTTCTTCGTTCCGTATTTCTTGCCCTCGTCGGCTTTTTTAATTTTTTGTTATCGGTACTATCAGTTACCTGTTTGTCCATTTAACAGTTAATATTTGTCTGCAACATACACGAATTTTTAAATTCCCACAGTTGCAATGTGTTAAAGCCACTTTCACTTTCTTAATCACTTGTTATTTAGAAAATTAATAATTTACTTTTTAGTGATTAATCTTTGTGTCCTACTAGTTTCTTTATTACACCTCTTTGTTTACTGTAAATTATACTATCTATCTCAAGCTGTAAACTGAGGTGCTTCCATGGTTATTACATTGTACTTGAGGACTCATCCCTTTGATTTAATTTTAAATCAAAGCAATTGTTATTAATGTCGTGATTAACACTGTAAAACTGCTTGTATAGCTTGGTGAGTATAGTTGTTTGAATAGTGCAAATCGCATGTTAATAGCGCAATGGTGCGAGTTGAGTAACGAGCCATTATTAAACATCCACAATTAAAACGAATGACTCCAACTCAAATTCACAAAAATTTGGTAAATATATTGGGGAAATCTGCTGTATTATATGACATAGTCAAAAGATGTCGTGAGATGTGGTAGACAGTCGTGTAAAGATGAATATGGAAGTGGAGTGTCCATAACCATCACGACTTAAGCAAACATTAAAAAAGTTCACAATCTCGCATAACCAGACAGACGAGTGACCATTAAGCAAGTCATAGAAGATACAGGACTTTTATATCATGTGGTACATACTTAAAAATGAATTGGAACTAACAAAATTGATCACAAGGCACACAAGCAGGCTCGAGTTTACATTTCCAGTCGGCTTTTAACATGTTACAGACAAAACAAACTAAACTTTCGGGCGAGATTTGCAACTATGGATGAGTCTTGAATACATCACTATGATCCTGCGACCAAAGCTCAGAGACATTTTAGCCACCTAAATTATGAAATACACAATAATTGGGTACCTAGCAGTTACATTTACAACATGTGACTGGCTGTATAGACTTTTTGACTCTAAATAAGTGTGCGAATTTATCCCCAAAATATTGCCGGTATGTTTTGAGACACCCTGTGTCCAGGATGGACCAAATTGGACACTTTTAAAGGGAAATTCCTCTTTCTAAAGGAGATAGGCGAAAACTAATGTCGGTGTCTGGGGCTCAATTTTCATCAAAAACATAATGGTAAAAACCGCACAATGATATCTGTTACCGTTTCAGAGTTACAGGGTGTTTTTCGAAAGTGTGCATTTTTAAAAACTTTTTTGGTATGGAAAATTTTGTGTTTCTATGAAAACATTTCCAAAGCACCTTTTTACGTAGAATTTAATGGTTGAAGTATAATTTTTTTAAAACTAATAGTTTAATAGTTATCAACAGAGAAATCGATTTTTATGTGGGATACCCTGTATATTTTTGAATCATTGAAAAGAACTTAAAATTATCTTTCCAAAAATATAGTACACTTGATATTTTGCTCGAGTCCTTTTCGAAATACAGAGTTTCTAAAAGTTCGCCCACTTTGAACAAGTAGGCTTTGGACGCCGCTGCCATAATACAGAAAACAAATGTGTACTGGTAGTTGTCAAATTGTGATTTTGGCTGTAAAGACGCTGAGTTTTAGTTTAATCTTTCAAATAAATTAAAAATGAAATTTGAAAATTATGAAAAATGGGATATGATAGTTTATTTTATACAAGCCGGGGAGAATGCAGAGGCAGCAAACAATTTGTACAACGACCAATATCCAGAGAGAAAAAAACCTTTTAAAGACATTTTTGGAAGATTGCGACACAACCTAATTAATAGTGGCCAGTTTGAGAAGAAAAGGCCAAAACAGTATACATCAAATAGGGATAGGGAGTTACAAGAAATAGTGGTTTTAGGAGCCGTTCAAAATAATCTCAAAATGTCAACACGAAAGTTAAAAGACACCATCAGGACTGGCAAGAACTAAAGTTAGACGAACTTTAAAGAAACACAAATACACACCATACAGGACCAGAAAAGTGCATCACCTTAGACCCGTAGATTTTGAACGTTGCATAGATTTTTGCCAGTGGTTGCTGGAAAAATGTAACCAAGTACGCAATTTCCCGTTGAATTGTATTTGGACAGACGAAGCTTATATAAGCAGTGCCGGTATTTTTAATCGCTATAACTCATATACTTGGGCACAACAAAACCCTAATTCAGTAGTGGAACTGAGAAATCAAGGAAGATTTGGATTTAGTGTCTGGGTAGGTGTTTTTAGGGGTAGCCAATTAATTTATGATGGCACTCTCACCTCTCAACGATATTTGCAAATTTTAAGGCAACAAATAGAACCCCTTATTGACGATCTGCTCCTAATGGAACTCGGAAACATATTTTTCGAGCAAGACGGGGAACCGCCTCAAACGCTGAAATTATCAGCTATTTTTTAGCAGCTAACTTTGACAATAATTGGATAATTCTTCTTAACATAGAATTTCGGCTTAGACCACGTCGTATTTGTAAATAAACACCCAGCATTTTCTGGCTTAATGTGCCTTGCACCTTGTGAAGTCGAGCACAAGCCCGCGCGATGGTCATGCGAGGATACTTAGGCAGATTTGGCCGTTTTGCTGTTTGTGCATCCATATGCACTAACGTTTCGCAAGACCTTGCAGCTTGCATCATCAGAGTAAAAGTCGTACTAAGAACCGAAGGCCAGAAAATGCTGTGTGTTCATCTACAAATACGACGCGGTCTAAGCCGAAATTCTATGTTAAGAAAAATAATTTGAGTAACCGTGAAAGCCTCAAACAGTATATAATAATTGGATAGCTAACCAAGGTCTCAACCGTTGGCCGGCGAGGTCACCGGACCTAACGCCTATGGATTTTTATCTTTGGGGAGGACTGAAGGATCTTATTTTTAAATTGCCGAAATATTCTAGACAAGAATTAGAAGTTGCGAGAAATGTCGAAAAACGGTGCCGTCTGTGCATAAGAGAAACCGGTCGACATTTCGAACACCTTCTGTAGCACAATCTCTTGTCCTGGTTTACTATTTCTTATTATTGTCTTATATTTTGTTAGTTAGCCTTATTCTAAATATAGTTTACATTTTTATAAAATTCTGCATCTATCATTGTAAATATTAGTTTTGTTTTAATTACTGCTGACAGCTACCAGTAAGCATTTGTTCTCTGTATTATGGCCGCGGTCGGCGTCTAAAGCCTACTTGTTCAAAGTGGGCGAACTTTTAAAAACTTTGTATTTCGAAGAGGACTCGAGCAAAATATCAAGTGTGCTATATTTTTGGAAAGGTAATTTTAAGTTCTTTTCAATGATTAAAAATATACAGGGTGTCCCACATAAAAATCGATTTCTCTGTTGATAACTATTAAACTATTAGTTTTAAAAAAATTATACTTAAACCATTAAATTCTACGTAAAAAGATGCCTTGGAAATGTTTTCATAGAAACATAAAATTTTCCATAGCAAAAAAGTTACAGCACTTTTTAAAAAATGCACACTTTTGAAAAACACCCTGTAACTCTGAAACGGTAACAGATATCAATGTGCGGTTTTTACCATTATGTTTTTGATGAAAATTGAGCCCCAGACACCGACATTAGTTTTTGCCTATCTCATTTAGAAAGGGAAGTTTTTTTTTTAAAGTGTCCAATTTGACCCACCCTGTACCGAGTGATTCAAAAGTACACTGACAACCCATGGCAGGTAATTTCTTTCCTTAAAATAAGGGAAAAAGTTTATAGAACCCATGGGCCGAAATTGCGTCATACAGCTACATACAGCCCTGAGAAGGGTAATAAAAAACTAGGATTTTATTTCGTTAAAATAATAGAGATAAGTCTAGTTTGGCATATCTACTTGATTTTGTATGGCAAAGTTAAGTGTTTAGTCAATTTTGGTTAGGTATTTGTAAATGTTAGATTTTTCTACATAAAAAAGTGGTAGCAGAAGTTTTTGAGGAAAATAAACCTAAAGATTGAAATTTGCTACTTCAGGAACGTAATTCTTCACCCTTCTCGAAGCTGTAGCTCTTCTTAAGGCGCATTTCTGTTCCTATATACATAGGAACTTTTTGTCTTATTTTGATCAGTACTATTACCCTTGTTACCCTGTTACATCCTGGGGTGTTTAAAAAAATATGTTCTCAATTGATCCCAGTTTTGCTTTAGTTTCCACCTATGTAAAAAATGCAGGATGCCTGCTTTCCATATCAACGCCAGAAAATGCATAAAAGCTAATTTGTCGGAAACATTAGATTTTATCTACCATTATCTTCTTTGCGTGATACCTATGAATTTTCTACAAAAAATTCCTGTGGCATCGCAGAAATATTTATTAAGGACTATCGTCTTTCCTCATGTGCATCATGTCCTCTGCTAGGCATTCCCGATAATAAAGTTAAAAAAGTTATAGTAAAAAATTGAAAAATGTTAAACTTAGTAAGGTATACTTGGGATCTGGAGTTTTTATATTAGTACGTTACATATTTCAAAGAGTCCTTTCAAAGTCCTCTCGCATGGCAATTAAATACGAGACTTTTGTCATAGTATTAATTCTGCTCTTAGATATACTTAAGGCTGCTATAAAAAATGTTACAAACAGGTATTGTATTTGTTTTGCATTTCCTTCTTTTGTAGCTTGCGGTGGAAGTGTGGGGCAAACTCATATTATATTACACAGCTCCCAATTTTATGTGATTTTATCGGGAGTATTGTAAAAATGTTCTGTATAGCACCTAATTTGTGGCATCATAACTGAATTACAATTTACGTTTTTATTATTGTGACTACATGGACATTTGAAGTTTCTTAACCGGAGAACAGTTGCGCCTTCTTAGTTTCCGTTATATGTCAGGTTCAGCCGCAATCAGATTTTTTAATGAATTTTCATAAACAAAAACCTTTTTTTGGAACTTTCTTAAAATGATGTAATAAATGACTATAACATAGTATCCATTATTAAATAACACATAAAACAAAAAAGAAGAATTTGAAAAAGCTGATAAAGAGAAAAATTTTTGATCTCATACTATGGCAATATATTGCCGAAAACTGCAAATCTTTCCAACATTTCATCAATAGTTGCATAGGCTAAGACCTTATAATTATGTTAATACCTGGACAAAGGCATCAAAAATCTATCGGATTTCAGTAATTTTGTCTATGGTCTTTTGGTTTCGATGATCATGGATATTGTTGAATCGCAAACATTGCAGTAGGAACCGGAATTGAACTTGCAGCGTAACGTTTCTAAAGTACTCAATGCCTGTATCTTTAGTTTCTGGTAAAAAATAACTGCCAACAGTCAATTGGAGAAAATTAATTTTTGGCTTCGTTTTCTGTTCAGGGTTAAATTTTATATTGGGAGATTGAGACTGAAATTTTTTACAGATTTTTACTCCTAATTGTCGTTCCATATTTTGCCACATACTGGTCATCAGCAAGTGGTATGTTATCGTCGGAATTAAATTCATCCTCATATTGCTCGGAATCAGAATTGTGATCACTATATTCCAACAGGTCTTCTTCGTCATCGTGTTGGATTCACCGTCAACCATTTCTACAGTTTCTACTTTGTCAAAAAGATTTTGTAACCTCAAAACTTCTTGTTCGTAATTCCCCTTTTCTAAACTAGATATAAGAATAATTTTTTAACGAAAAGCTCTTAAGAACTCAATGCAAAAGATCTAAAATAATGCTGTATCCACCATAAAGGTGATAAAAACAATGACACATTACCACAACAGCAATTGATGCGAAAACAATGCCGATGACAAGTCGCAGCTGGGAACTAACAAATAATTGAGTTACGTTACAGGTCACGCCTCGGTTTTTTAATGGATTGACTATGATACCATTGTGAGATACATTTTTTCGGTGTAAATACGACTTTCACTCGACACTCGAAAGGATAAAAGATATGATTGTCAGGCACACTCCTGAAATACGTCATACTTATCAAATTTCATATTGACATTGACATAAGAGTACGTCGACACACCAAAGCCATATCAATTATTTATCACCCAATAAAGTAGTACAAGGTCGATTTTTTCTTCTATCAAATTCGGATACAATTCAGAATCATGTCCAAAATCTTACCAATAATTCAGTTCGATCTTGAAATGGACATGTATTGTTTTACATGGAAGCTCCCTATTTATTCTCGTTGCATAGTGCCATGCTGTATCTCAGAGCAATACATTTATTTTTTAGATCAACCTCCTTTGTAAACAAGCTACAAACAACAATCTAGTTGATGGTTTGTTGTACAATTGTTTTTGAGTGTTACCATAGAACCGCTGACCAGTAAAATAAAAATTCATTATTTAGGGAATAACGTTGAATTATTCTTAAAGTAGTGTTTGTATTATTGAAAATTTTGTAAAACACCATATAAAGCATAAACCAACAAAACAATGTTTAACTTTTGAAACATCAAAATGTAACGATTATTTCCACATGCAATGCAGAACGGCGAAAGCTGACTTGTTAATTATGTGTGATAGTAAATTTTTATACATTCTCTTTTATTTTAAGATTGTTCAATGAAGTGTGTATTGAACAGTTGGTTTTAATTATATATTTTTTTTGTTGGATTTTAATTATTATTGTTTTTCTTGCCTACCAAATATATAGGATTTTACAAAAAGCGTTAAAATATTCTAAAGGCATTATATTATATTCACAAATAAATCGAACAATTTTGTCAATCATTTTTGTTCCAGTAATTTAAAAGAATTTTTATCGAATAAATTACAAATTAGGTTCTTATGACAGACGAAGAGGATGTAAAAAAATCTCATTGTTTGATGAGTTCAAAAAGTCGAGTTTTGATAATACATTCTATTTGATGTACTTGGCAGTTTACAAAATATGGTATTATCATAGCACACATACAGTTTATTACTACCTTTAAATCTAAACGCTTAGGAACACAGAGTTTATAATTTTTTTTACAGAAACGCCCTATTGTATTTATTTCATCACGAGTGCATTCTGGCGAAACAAATTCCTCTTGGATTATGGAGGGCATTATAGACTACCTTTTGCATGGCACAGACGAATATGCAGTAGCAGCGAGGGAACATTTTGTGTTTAAAATTATACCAATGTTGAATGCAGAAGGAGTCATATATGGAAAGTAAGATAAGCTTTAAATTATGTGTACAAATAAAATTTCTTTACTATTCCTTATTGGCAGTTGCCGCAGAGGATTAGTTGGACATGACCTGAACCGATGTTGGAAACAGCCAGATGAAATCACTTGCCCTGCAATATTTTATACCAAAGTAAGTTTTTTTCTGCTTTACTCATTCAATCTTTATTAGCAATATTTTACAATATTTATTTATAGAGGTTAATTCAATATGCAAAGCGTGATATGAAACATCCTATAGCAGCATTTATTGATATTCATGGGCACAGTAGAGAAAGATATTTTTTCTTCTACGGTTGCAATCCGATAAAAAGCTGGAACCCTAGGGATCACCACAAAGGAAATTGTTTAAATGTGTTGAAGGTGTGTTGATATATTATGATGTTAACAGTTTATAATTATTTATATATATGTATTTCTAGCTGCTGCCTCAAGCAATCAGTACTTTAAACGAGAACATTAACTTAGCCTCCTGTAAATATGGGGTTGAGAAGTATAAAGAGAGTGCTGCACGTGTTGTAATGTGGCGACAATTTGGTATTAGACATTCTTTTACTCTGGAGTGCAGCTACTCGCATGGAGCCGAACGAAAAGTAAATCTGTAACAATTAATAAAGTACAATTTCGAAGTAGCCTGTAACGTTAAACATACATTTTGTATGTAATGAAATTATAGAAAATTTTAATGTACTAAAATGACAATTTCTTAGGACAATGCATAAACTCAATTAATCTTATCGAGTATTTAAAAAAGTGGTTTGTTTATTTTATAATAATATTTTACTACAGAGTAAAGAAATTATTTTTATCTTTTTTAAATTTTCTACCAAAATTAGTTCACTCTCAGTTACATTTTAGAATACAAATAAATTAAGAAATATTAATTTCTAACTTTTATATTAAATTATTTTTACAGTCCATTAACACTAAAATGCTGACAAACATTGGAGCTAGCGTCATAGGTGGTTTAGCAAAAATAGTTGTTGAATTAAAGAAATTTAAAGGATCATTGCCAAGCATGTAAGCATCAAAGCAATCTTGTGAAAATGAGATTACTCGTATTAACAAATTTTCTTTTTAGGGGACTATTGTTTGGTCAAAAGCGACGGAAGAAATCTAAGATACAAGAACCGCAAAAGAAGAGAAATCTACGAGAATATAAAGGATTAAACTATTGTAACTGTCAAAATGAGAATATACCACCACGAAAGAAAGCATAAAAGAACTTTAGTTTAAAATTAAACGTTATAAAAAAACTTTGTGTAAAATAAGTCTGATAAATATATAACTAAGAGGAAGTTTTGAATATTATTTTTACTAGAAATGCAGAAATAATTCAATTGCCTGTATAATACTTTAAAAATGAATTGCTAGTCTATAGAATAAGTAATTTAATCCTATTTTTTGATGAAGTTTCTAATAATATAAGCAGTGGAGGTGGGCTCCGAGGTGGAGAGTCTATGGTTCTATGCCAGAAAATGTGATGCCCACTGACTGCAAAGGCCATACAAATTTAGTGTCAATTCCCCGAACTGGTTCTGGCAGCTGTGGGGTCTTAATACCTAAAACTTCAAAAAAAGGGAGGTGAATGCCCCTGAGTGGACATGTTTAACAAGGTTGATGACAATGATATAATAGCCAGTAAATCGATAATAGTAATAAATCTATATCTAAAGTCATGTATAGGGTTTAGAAAGACTTAATGATGAACACAATAAATTAAGAAAAACTGCTATGGTTATCCAAACCAAACTTGGAATTAAAAAGTATAAAACATAATATGTAAACTTACAGGTTTTATAAAATTTCAACATCCCTAGAGAAAACTACAGAATCCGCACACCAGCGAAGTGTAGTATTAAGCCCTAGAGACCTGTCTCTTTCAGACGTGGATACTGTATGCGGGATACAGAATCGCAAGTGTATCGGATACGTTCGGCTCTCAGTCACTTGCGAGAACAGTCTAGTGCAGCATTTAAAGACCTATCATTGCTGTTTTTTATTTCTGTCGAAATAGTCTGGGTGTGCTGTATACCACTATACCTCTAGTAACCAACGCATTCTTTCACACTAGTCGTTCGATTTAATAAAATTTGAAAAAAAATATCTTACAGCTATGATGATATCGTGTGTTTATGAATTAAGATGTTCAAAAAGTAATGGGAGTGCCTGCAACAGCTACGATAAAAGGTATGTTGGTATAAGATATCCAAAAAAATTAAAAAAATTAAAGTAGGCCGATTTGTCTGAAAATTGAGAGTCTACCATCACTCTTAATTCTAAACAACTTTTCCTAATACTTTTTTGGTTATCTCTTCTAATAAAGGTAGTTTACTCTTGGCCATTTTTTAAAAATCAATTTGAGAAACACCCTGTATGTTAATTAACTTCATTGATTTTCTCAAAATCTTGGTTTGAGAACAAGCAGGAGCGATTCCTAGAATATCATCTTCTAGGTCAAATATTTTTTATTATTTACAGCTTATGTGAACTCAACCAGCGGACACGCTGTATATACAATATGCTGTTTTATCTTTTCTATCATTAATTAGGTACCATTTTTACAATTGACATTTGGTTAAAATACGCCCTAGCTAAAAGTATTCTATAATTGTTTAATATTTTCTTATCTTTTCAAAAATAATCAATGTAGGCTTCTGAGTAATACGTTTTTGCATTAATATATTTGTTTGAAAATGCATATCATTAAATCTTTCTCAATCTTACCTATTAGTGATACACATTATGACTATTATTTATTTACAGCAAAAACATGTAAATTACATTAAAAAGCTAAAAAGATACTTATAATATTTATACAGTGTCTCCAAAAAGTTGACAATATGGGAAAACATTTTATTTTTCATTTTTCAAAAAAAATTTTTATGTCAATAATTTGTGCTTGTCTAGAAACCTATTTACCCCCTATCATATACTGTGTATCCCGGGATAGGTGAAACAACTCTTGTACAATGTAAAAAATTTTTGATTTCAATTTTTATTTTTTGGGGTTTATCCCTGCTTGGTTAAAGGCTAATTTCTAACATAATTTCAGATTGAAAAATCAAGTATGCCTTGGAAATTTTCAAAAAACCTATCTTTCTGTAGAGTAAAAAGTGCCTTTTATGTTGCAAATACGACAAAAAGTTATTAAGAAACGTTGTTTAGAATCAACATTTAAGCCTCTATACCAAATTTCATATTCCTCGACCAACTTTGATCTCTCACATTTTTTTTAATGTTTATTTCCCAAATTAAAGAATTTTATTTTTAACAAAGAATGCCCTGGAAAAACAAAATGGTATCCATAACAATATTAATTTGTCAAACAAGTGTGCATTTTTTTTATTCACAATAAATAAACTTTGTTAAAAATAAATTTCTTTGATTTGGGAAATAAACATAAAAGAAAATGTGAGAGATCAAAGTTGGCTGAGAATTTTGAAATTTGATATATGGTCCTAAATGTTGATTCTAAACAACTTTTCTTAATAACTTTCGAAATTGTGAAACCCAAAAAGTGCTATTTTTCGGAAATTAAGTAAGATTTCAATAAGATTTTTTTAGTGTGTGTTATCTTTAGCCAACTGAACAATCTCAAGGCCAGAAAACACCTAATTTTTTTAACTTGAGCTAAAAATTAGTGTTTCAATTTTTTTAATATTTTTTAAAATTTCACATACCAAGACTTATTAAAACTCAAATCTTTTTATGTAAAGGCGTTAAAGATTTATAATTGGAAAAAAATAATATAAAATGTTAACTACTTCTTTAGATTTTTTATTATTTACCGAAAAGTGGTATGTTTGCATAATTTTTACGTTTTCTATGCAAGGCGCTTTTTAGGAGAAATATTTTTCAATTCTAATTAATGTCTCTTTAAATGGCTTCTAGAAACTCTAATCTAGCCCTGTTAGTAAATTACTGTTACAAAAATCCTGTAAATGTTCTTTTACAGTTGTCTAACAGGGGAGATTTTTTAGAACATGTAAATTGGATAAAGAAAGATCTCATTTAGCAGTACTACTTCAAAATTTGGTTTGGATAACCATTGCAGTTTTGTGAATTTATTGTGTTATTATTAAATCTGTTCAGACCCTACCTATGAGTGAGTGTATGAATTGAAGTTACGAAGTCAAATTCAAATAGTACTGGATCATCTCAAGCAAATCAATTTATTAGATTAGGAGAATACATAGAGAAGCAATTAAGCTAAGCAGTGTATAAAACAGACACAAACCTACAGCACGTCAGATTAGATTTAGATGTAATACCTTCTATCGAGCGATAAAAGGGCAGCACGAGTTTTGACATCCAAAGGGTAGTACGAGTTTTGACATCCAAACCAAAGAGCATATTATATGCTCTTTGTCCAAACGGTAAAACTGGGAAAGTCCTTTTCAACGCCTATTAGGTAGGCAACTCAAATAACAGTTTTGTATGTGCAGAGTAGTACACAGGCGTATGGATAAACAAGATGACGTTTGAAATCGATGTGAATTGAGAGTCGTCCAACAATTTCGAGTAGCGTACTTTCTTTCCAGAAAGGTAGAATTAGTTGATAAGAGATATTGCTTCTGAGTCGTTGAAGCGGGCGTGCTTCTTTTGCAACTTTTAGGGTAGACAAAATATCGGACAGTGCAGAGCAAGAGAAAGAACAATTAGAGCAGAAAGAAGATGGAGGATCACTGTACAAAGGACATAGCAGTGGATCTGGATCTGAGATTAAAGCAAAGAGTACTATATTTATATAAATATAGTACTCTTTGATGAAAGGTAGCTGAGCGAAATAAAATAGATAAAAGGAATGAGGCATGACAAACAGAGCAGTGGTTAAAGGGAAAGGGAGGCTTATGCAATTTAAGCTGCTGATATTTTATTAGGGATTTGGAATGTAAAGGGGACGTATGAGGAAGGGGCACTTAAACAGCTAAACAATGAATGCAAAAAATTTAACTTTGAGATCATGACAATTCAAGAAACTAAGCAACTGACAACGAGATAATGGAACCTGAGGATTTTCTTCAATAGTAGTGGAGAAAAGAGGATCTTAGGAACAGGGTTCATGATAAGCAAAGCTTTGAAAAAAGCAATAGTCGAGTTTAAGTCAATATCAGAAAGAATATGTTATTTAAGGCTGCTATGAAAATATCAAAATATAAGCTTCATAGATATACCTACACGCACCCACAGAGGAAAAATCCAGTGAAGTCAAGAAGCAATTTTATAACGTATTAGACATAGAGTATGAAATAAAGATAGTATTAGGTGATGCAAACGCGAAAATAGATAGAGAACATGTTTTTCAATCAACTGTAGGACCGTAAACATAGGGAAACCACTTTGTGAAGAAAAAAGTATGAAAATTTTGAGTACCTACATACTTTGAAACAAAGAAATCTATAAGGAAACATGGGTATTCCCAGATGGCAAGTATGTGAACCAGATACAGCATGTACTTATAGAAACAGAAGAAGAACGAAATATAAAAGATAACTGAAGCTACAGAGGCCCACATGTCAGCTCTGATAATTTTGTTGTGGGAGTACGAATGCACCCAATAATACCGGTACAAAAGAACAAAAGATGGGAATTGCAAAGAGTGAAAAGGCCAGCGAGGTTAATGACTGAAAACGAAAGAATAAAGTACAGTGAAATGTTAAACATAGAATTTCTATATGAGATACGAAGAGCTACGGAAAGTAATGTAGAAAAAATGAAAGAAAATACCAAGAGAAATAACGCCATAGCGAAAACAGGAATAAAACATGGTTTGATGGTGAGTGTAAGAGGGAGTTGGAGAAACAAAGAAATTACCATATGGAAATGACACAAAAAGGAGCATTGGAAGCAAAATATAAGTACAAGAAACAGATGCAAAAATTTGTTACGGGAGAAGAAAAGAGAATATGGACAAGAAACAATTAACAAAATAGATGAAAATTACAAGAACAAAGAAATTAGAAATCTATACCTAGGAGCGAAAAAGGAAAGATGATGTTATCAACCAAGAAATGTAATTTTCAAAAGCAATGAAGGGAAATTAATAAAAGATGAAGAAGAGAGCTTAGAAAGATGGAAAGAGAGTATTTCAACGACTTAATTAATCAAAATTATGTGATAGAAGAAGTAAGTTATGGGAAAGAGATAGCAGAATGTAATTTACTAGCTGAAGAGGTTAAAAAATAATAGAGGATATGAAATCTAATAAAAGCCCTGGAAGCGACGATTAACAGCAGAAATGATCAAGTATGGAGGTAAAGAGCTAACCCAACAAATGCATGAACTTGTAATTGAAATTTGGGAACAAGAGCAAATGCCAAATGACTAGACAGAATCAGTATTACAACAATTATTTAAAAGAGACATAGAAGAGATTTGGAAATTATAGAATCATAGCCCTACACACGTTGGTTATAAAATATTGTGTTGCATTAAAACCAAACTAACTGGAAAGGTGAAGAACGCTGTGGGGGAGTATCAGAGTGGATTCAGGAGAGGCAGAGAAATTATAGACTAAGTTTTCATGTTAAGAGAAATCTAGGCCGAAAGTTACGAGAAGCAACAATCGACAATTGTCATATTTATTGATTTTAAGAATGCATATGACACAGTTAGTAGAGCTGACGTATTCAACGCACTAGAAGAACTAGGAGTAAGTAAACCATAAGTTCACAGATTTGGTTAAAATGACTCTACAGCACACAGATAACTGGGTTAAAATAAATAGCAAATTGTACAGTAAAAAACAGTTGAAAACTCAGTTTTATTGTTTGGAGGTCAGTGGTCTTCTCACCCTTTTATCGCCCTATATTAAAGTTACACGGTTAAATCTAAATCTAATCTGACCTGCTCTAGGTTTGCTTCTGTTTTAAACACCTATGCTTCTCTAGGTAATTATTCTCTTAGTCTGATGAATTGATTTGCTTGAGACGATACAGTATTTGAATTTGGCTTCGAAGCTTCAATTCATACTCTTTCACTCATAGGCAACCATCTATAAAATATACAGTGGTGGGCAAAAGTATGGAAACTCATATATTTCTATGAAATTTAGTACATACATAGTATTCGCTATTATAAGTAAAATGGAAGTATCTCTGTTGGAATATTTCCAGTTTAACCGAAAGTTGCACACAACTTAAAATTTAAAAGTAGAACACCATGTATATTTCTCAATATTTGGACAGAGAATTTCATTGCGAATTCAAAAACATATAGTTTTATGCATTTATTCAGCTTTTCTACCAAGATAATAAAAAAGTAGTTATGAAAATAACAACGAAATTAAAGAGTGAGAACTACTTTAAATGTAAACTAATTGCAAACCTTTAAATTGCATTAGCTGACAGATAGATTTGTTCTTTATCATGATTTTGTTTTTATTTTGCAAGGTTATTGCGATGGCAACAATTTGAACAAATGATTGTAAAGTTCAATAAATGTACAAAACTCAAAACTAGATGTGTTTGAATTCGCAATCAAATTCTCTATCCGAATAATGAAAAATACACAGGGTGTTCTATTTAAAAATTTTAAATTTTGTGCAACTTCCGATAAAATCGTAAGTCATATTACAATAAAGGTACTTCCATTTTACTTAGAATAACAAATACTATACTATACACAGTGGGCCATAAGAAACGGTACAGATTTTATAACTTCGTATATTCGTAAGTCGTAGGCGCCAGCGTGGCTCTGATGGTTAGAGCATCGGACTGCGGCGCGGAAGTCTGGAGTTCAAATCCCAGATCGATGCCTGGCGGGCGGCCTACCCAGTCGCTTTAAATAATTGGGAACCTGCGTTCGAAAGAACAAGGGGTAATAATGCGGTTGTCTAATGCGTGGTGCTCACCACATCACCACGTGTCATGAATTTGACACGCGACAGCCGGGTGTGAGAGCGAGGATACGGAAGCTCTGACCTTCCGCCTTGCAGGCCAAGCTCCTTCATGGGGTGTTAGTGCCTCACCATATTCGTAAGTCATTAATATCGGTATATTATTATTATACCATCGAAAAGCTCAATCTTTATAGATGAAAAATGCAGCACTCCCCACTGTATATGTGTATTACTATTATAAAATTATATGTTTTTGCCTAAAGGTTAAATGCAAAGCATTTTTTGCTTCTGCAAATATTCTTTAAGGCAGTGATATGCAAACTAGGGGTTGCGACTCCATTTGGAACAGCAAAGCAGTTTGCTGGGGACGCAGGGCATGGGAAAAAATGACAAAGATGAGTTCTCAAATTTATCAGAGTAGTAAGCATTTAGATTAATTTCGAAAATATACTTCCCAATGGTTATCGATTACTAAGTTAAACTCGCTTTTCTCACTTACTAACGTTATTGATTTCTATTCAAATTCTATGTTCATGTGAAGTAGGTTTTATAAGAAATCCATTTCAATGATCAACCTACATATTTTTTACTTAACATTTGAGAGTACCCTTTAACGAAGTTGAGTTGAGAAATTTTTGGCTGGAAGTTCAAAACGAATTCTCAGAATTATTTGATGCTGCACTGAAAGAAGTCGTGATGCCATTTGCATTATCTTATATGTGTAAACACGGATTCTCACAATTAATTTATTTAAAATGTATATAAGTATAGAAATAGGTTAGAAGTGAAACCTCCAATCAGGCTGAAATTAATTTCTATAGAGCCAAACGTAATAATAAGAAACAGGGCAATAAGTCACACTAAACGTTATTTTGATATGTTATCTCTATTATTTAATGTTTCATTTGAATCTAGTTTTAGGTTTTTATCCCTTAATCCCTTTGTTCCCATATTTATGTACACTTGACTTCATTGAAACCGAATACTTCTAATTTTTGGATGTGTAAACTTGTATAAATTGTTATCTAGTTACTTGAAGTGCCAACTAATAATAAGTAGATATATTAAGCAAGACCTTATTCACGATAGAAAAAAAGTTGAAAAAGCGTGTACTTGAATTTTTAAGTGTAGTATATTTCAATGACACCAAGTGTACATTTTAAATGTATAAAAAGTTACAGAGATAATGTGTGACGGTCTAAAACGAATTTTACGGCAACACGCCGGCTTACACAAAAAGTCACGTAAAAGCTAGACGGCCAGCGCGGACGATATTTATCAAAAATCGGAATAATGACTCACCTATAACCGCTGTCCTACCCGTAACAAGATATGCGGCTAAACTACAGTGGAATGAGAGGTGGTACATCACGAGATTACCTACGAGCAATGGCCTGAAGGACGGTAAACAGTGATAACATTAATTGAGGGCCACCCAGTTTCATTAATAAGAACGAAAACGCAAAGATAGACCCACTATGCATTCGTAAACGTTTACTACAAGTATCCTACTATTGAGCATTAAACAACTTGAAACAAGCCGGTGATCGATAATTGAATTTATTAGTTCTGCACTTTACATTACTGAACTCAGCAACTTGACAAAGAGTCAATTATAATGCCGACTAGCAATAACAACTGCCAACAAATATCATTTTATTGTGTTTCTAGGCTTTTTAACCAAAGCTTAAATGGATTTGATAGGTTGCAGCAACTAAGATGCAAGAAAAACCTGCTCCGGAAGGCTCGAAACTATGGAATTCTATGTGTAGGTTTAAACTAGCATTCGTAAACGTTTACTATCTTACTATTGAGCATTAAACAACTTGAAACAAGCTGGTGGTCGATAATTGAATTTATTATCCTGCAGTTTACTGAACTCAGCAACTTGACAAAGAGTAATTTATAATGCCGACTAGCAATAACAACTGTCAACAAATAACATTTTATTGTGTTTCTAGGCTTTTGAAGCCAAGCCTGCTTGGATTTATACGTTTCAGCAACTAAGATGCAAGAAAACCTGCTTCGGAAGGCTCCAAACTATGGGATTTATGTGTGTAGGTTCAAACTAGCATTCGTAAACGTTTACTATCTTACTATTGAGCATTAAACAACTTGAAACAAGCTGGTGGTCGATAATTGAATTTATTATCCTGCAGTTTACTGAACTCAGCAAATTGACAAAGAGTCATTTATAATGCCGACTAGCAATAACAACTGCGAACAAATAGCATTTTGTAGTGTTTCTAGGCTTTTGAAGCAATGCTTGGGTGGATTTGATAGATTGCAGCAACTAAGATGCCAGAAAATCTGCTTCGGAAGGATCCAAACTATGGAATTTCTACGTGTAGTTTCAAACTAGCATTTGTAAACGTTTACTATCTTACTATTGAGCTTTAAACAACTTGAAACAGGCCGGTGGCCGATAATTGAATTTATTATCCTTCAGTCTACTGAACTCAGCAACTTGACAAAGAGTCATTTATAATGCCGATAATAATAATAATAATAATAATAATAATAATAATAATAATAATAATGTTTATTCAACGGATTATACCATTTACAATATTATACTAAAAAAAACAGCCAAATACCACAAAAGTTAATATTTACCATATAAAGAAAATAAAATAACAGTAACGAAAAAAAAACATGCATGCAGGGTTGCTGGGTTACATATCAAATAAAGATTTTATATGCCTAATAAAAGTGTTAAATGGTATTCCAATAATATCAGCTTTATTTGTCTTATTAACAGTTCTTACAATTCGTTGCAGCGGACTGTTATTACAATAATTGGTACGGCGATACTCTTGTAGCAGCATATGCTGTAACCTGACATTGAATGCAGGAACAAGTAAGTTAAAAGCAGACAGTATCTCCAGGCAGGCTATCAATCCATTTAACACTTTAAAAGCAAAACATAATTCAAAATACTGTCTTCGTATATACATAAGGTGAAATCCAGAATATTGTAACAACTGTTTATAATCCAAATCTTTATGTCTTATGTTAACTTTAAAACAAAGAGCTTTGACAATTTTCCGTTGAACACGTTCAATCTTGTCAATATGTATATTATAAACAGGTGACCAGATAATACAGTTGTAATCCAATATTGACCGTACAAGTGATACATACAACATAACCAGACATCTTACATCTGTAAAACCTGTTGTCACTCTTTTTATAAAACCCGACAGTCTCATAGCTCTGCTGACAATATAATCAATATGATTAACAAAAGATAGGGATCTATCTAATAAAACACCCAGATCTCTAATAACTGAAACATTCTCTAGAATTTCATCGTTAATGTAATATTGAAAGAGAACATCATCACGTCTTCTGCTAAACCTTATATGCTTACACTTATCAATATTCAAATGCATATCATTGACCGTACACCATTGCGCCAGAGCATCCAGATCCTTTTGCAAGGAAATGCAATCCACAGATGATTCAACTTTTTTAAAAATTTTTAGATCATCCGCAAATAAAAGATAATTTGAATTTAAACATAGTCCAATATCGTTTATAAATAATGAAAACAAAAAAGGTCCTAAATGGGATCCATGAGGAACACCAGAAGGGACCGTACATATTGACGATTTAAAACCAGTAACATTAACCTGCTGAACCCGATCACTTACAAAAGAAATTACCCATGCAAGTAAAGCTCCATCAACACCATAAGCTTTTAATTTGGCAAATAGTAATTTATGGTTAACCCTGTCAAATGCTTTACTAAAGTCAGTGTAAACAGAGTCAACCACAAATCCCCCCTCCATTGAATCGTTAATAAAATTGACATATTGAAATAAATTGGTACATGTGCTTCTGGTGGGATAGAAACCATGCTGTTCATTAACAATTATATTTTTGAAAAGTTGTTGAAAACTAATACTAACTAATTTGTCCAGTATTTTAGGTATTGCAGACTGAATACTTATTGGTCTGTAATTACAAACGTCATTGCGGTTTCCACTTTTAAATATAGGTACAGTGAATGTGTGCTTCCAAACAGACGGAAACTGACCGCTTTGTAAAGACATGTTAAATAGTATAAACAATGGTTTTAATTATCAATAACAACTGCCAACAAATAACATTTTATTGTGTTTTTGTGCTTATAAAGCTAAGCTAGCGTGGATTTGAGAGGTTGCAGCAACTAAGATGCCAGAAAATCTGCTTTGGAATGCTCCAAACAATGGAATTTCTATGTGTAGGTTCAAACTAGTAATCGTAAATGTTTACTATCTTACCATTGAGCATTAAACAACTTGAAACAAGCCGGTGGTCGATAATTGAATTTATTATCCTTTAGTTTACTGAACTCAGCAACTTGACAAAGAGTCATTTATAATGCAAATAGCAACAACACCTGCCAACAAATAACATTTTTTGGTGTTTCTAGGCTTTTGAAGCAAAGCTTGCGTAGATTTGATAGGTTGCAGCAACTAAGATGCCAGAAAATCTGCTTCGGAAGGATCCAAACTATGGAATTTCTACGTGTAGTTTCAAACTAGCATTTGTAAACGTTTACTATCTTACTATTGAGCTTTAAACAACTTGAAACAGGCCGGTGGCCGATAATTGAATTTATTATCCTTCAGTCTACTGAACTCAGCAACTTGACAAAGAGTCATTTATAATGCCGATTATCAATAACAACTGCCAACAAATAACATTTTATTGTGTTTCTGTGCTTTTGAAGCTAAGCTAGCGTGGATTTGAGAGGTTGCAGCAACTAAGATGCCAGAAAATCTGCTTTGGAATGCTCCAAACAATGGAATTTCTATGTGTAGGTTCAAACTAGTAATCGTAAATGTTTACTATCTTACCATTGAGCATTAAACAACTTGAAACAAGCCGGTGGTCGATAATTGAATTTATTATCCTTAAGTTTACTGAACTCAGCAACTTGACAAAGAGTCATTTATAATGCAAATAGCAACAACACCTGCCAACAAATAACATTTTTTGGTGTTTCTAGGCTTTTGAAGCAAAGCTTGCGTAGATTTGATAGGGTGCAGCAACTAAGATGCCAGAAAATCTGCTTGGGAAGCTTCCAAACAATGGAATTTCTATGCGTGGGTTCAAACTGGTATTCGTAAACGTTTACTACCTTGCTATTAAGCACTTGAACAGGCCGGTGGTTGATGACAAAATTAAACAGTCCTGCAGTTTACTGAACTCAGCAACTTGACAAAGAGTCATTTATAATGCCGATTGGCATTAACAACTGCCAACAAACAACATTTTAGTGTGTTTCTAGGCTTTTGAAGTAAATCTTGCAGTGATTTGATAGTTTGCAGCAACTAAGATGCCAGAAAATCTGCTTCGGAAGGTTTCAAACAATGGAATTTTTATGTGCATGATCAAACTGGCATTCGTAAACGTTTGCTATCTCACTATTAAGCATTAAACAACTTGAAACAAGCCGGTGGTCGATAATTGAATTTATTATCCCTCAGATTACTGAACTCAGAGACTTGACAAAGAGTCATTTATAATGCCGATTAGCAATAACAACTGCCAACAAATTATATTTTATTGTGTTTCTCTGCTTTTAAAGTTAAGCTTGCGAGGATTTGATAGGTTGCAGCAATTAAGATGCCAGAAAATCTGCTTCGGAAGGTTCCAAACAATTGAATTTCTAGCATTGTTAAACGTTTACTATCTTAATATTAAGCATTAAAGAACTTGAAACAAGCGGGTAGTCGATCATAGAATTAATTCTGCAGTTTACTGAACTCAGCAACTTGACAAAAAGTCATTTAAAATGCCGACTAGCTATAACAACTGCCAACAAATTACATTTTATTGTGTTTCTAGGCTCTTGAAGTAAAGGTTGTTGGATTTGATAGGTTGCACCATCTAAGATTCCAGAAAATCTTCTTCGGAAGGCTTCAATCTATGGACTTTCTATGTGTAGGTTCAAACCAGCATTCGTAAACGTTTAACAACTGCTTGCGTGGATTTGAAAGGTTGTAGCAACTCAGATGTCAGAAAATCTGCTTCGGAAGGTGCCAAACAATAGAATTTCTATGTGTAGGTTCAAACTAGCATTCGTAAACGTTTACTGTCTTACTATTGAGCATTAAACAACTTGAAACAAGCCGGTGGTCGATAATTGGATTTATTATCCCTCAGATTACTGAACTCAGCAACCTGACAAAGAGTCACTTATAATGCCGACTAGCAATAACAACTGCCAACAAATAACATTTTCTAGGCTTTTGAAGCAAAGCTTGCGGGAATTTGATAGGTTGCAGCAACTTAGATCACAGAAACTCTGCTTCGGACGACTCCAAACTATGGAATATCTATGTGTAGGCTCAAACTAGCATTCGTAAACGTTTACTATCTTACTATTGTGCATTAAACAACTTGCAACAAGCCGGTGGTCGATAATAGAATTAATTAGTCTAGCAGTTTATTGAATTCATCAACTAGAAAAAGCGTCATTTATAATGCCGACTAGCAATAACAACTGCCAACAAATATCATTTTATTGTGTTTCTAGGCTTTTGAAGCAAAGCTTGCGTGGATTTGATAGGTTGCAGCAATTAATATTTCAGAAAATCTGTTTCGGAGTGCTCCAAACTATGGAATTCCTATGTGTAGGTTCAAAATAGCATTCGCCAACGATTACTATCTTACTATTTAGCATTAAACAACTTGTAACAAGCCAGTGAACGATAATAGAATTAATTAGTCCAGCAGTTTATTGAACTCATCAACATGAAAAAGAGTAATTTATAATGCCAACTAGCAATAACAACTTCCAACAAATAACATTCTATTGTGTTTCTAGGCTTTTGAAAAAAGTTTTCGGTGGTTTGATAGTTTGCAGCAACTAAGATGCCAGAAAATCTGCTTCGGAAGGCTCCAAACAATAGAATTGTTATATGTAGTTTCAAAATAGCATTCGTAAACGTTTACTATCTTACTATTGAGCATTAAACAACTTGTAACAAGCCAGTGAACGATAATAGATTTAATTAGTCCAGCAGTTTATTGAACTCATCAACATGAAAAAGAGTAATTTATAATGCCAACTAGCAATAACAACTACCAACAAATAACATTCTATTGTGTTTCTAGGCTTTTGAAAAAAAGTTTTCGTGGGTTTGATAGTTTGCAGCAACTAAGATGCCAGAAAATCTGCTTCGGAAAGCTCCAAACAATGGAATTGTTATCTGTAGATTCAAGATAGCATTCGTAAACGTTTACTATCTTACTATTGAGCATTAAACAACTTGCAACAAGCCGGTGGTCGATAATAGAATTAATTAGTCCAGCAGTTTATTGAACTAATCAACATGATAAATAGTCATTTATAATGCCGACTAGCAATAACAACTGCCAACACATAACATTTTATTGTGTTTCTAGGCTTTTGAAGCAAAGCTTGGGTGGATTTGATAGGTTGCAGCAACTAAGTTGCCAGAAAACCTGCTTCGGAAGGCTCCAAACTATGGATCTTCTGTGTGTAGGTTCAAAATAGCATTCGTAAACGTTTACTATCTTACTATTGAGCATTAAACAACTTGAAACAAGCCGGTGGTCGATAATAGAATTAATTAGTCCAGCAGTTTATTGAACTCATCAACATGAAAAAGAGTCATTTATAATGCCGACTAGCAATAACAACTGCCAACAAATAACATTTTATTGTGTTTCTAGGCTTTTGAAGTAAAGCTTGGGTGGATTTGATAGGTTGCAGCAATTAAGATTCCAGAAAAACTGCTTCGGAAGGCTCCAAGCTATGGAACTTCTATGTGTAGGTTCAAAATAGCATTCGTAAACGTTTACTATCTTACTAGTGAGCATTAAACAACTTGAAACAAGCCGGTGGTCGATAATAGAATTAATTAGTCCAGCAGTTTATTGCACTCATCAATTTGAAAAAGAGTAATTGATAATGCCGACTAGCAATAACAACTGACAAAAAATAACATTTTATTGTGTTTCTAGGCTTTTGAATCAAAGCTTGGGTGGATTTGATAGGTTGCAGCAACTAAAATGCCAGAAAATCTGCTTCGGAGGGCTCCAAACTATGTAATTTTTATGTGTAAGTTTAAAATAGCATTCGCAAACGTTTACTATCTTACTATTGAGCATTAAACAACTTGAAACAAGCCGGTGGTCAATAATAGAATTAATTAGTCCAGCAGTTTATTGCACTCATCAATTTGAAAAAGAGTAATTTATAATGCCGACTAGCAATAACAACTGTCAAAAAATAACATTTTATTGTGTTCCTAGGCTTTCGAAGCAAAGCTTGGGTGGATTTAATAGGTTGCAACAACTAAGATGCCAGAAAATCTGCTTCAAAAGCCTCCAAACAATGGAATTGTAATGTGTAGATTTAAGATAGCATTCGTAAACGTTTACTATCGTACTATTGAGCATTAAAAAACTTGTAACAAGCCAGTGGACGATAATAGAATTAATTAGTCCAGCAGTTTATTGAACTCATCAACATGAAAAAGAGTAATTTATAATGCCAACTAGCAATAACAACTTCCAACAAATAACATTCTATTGTGTTTCCAGGCTTTTGAAAAAAAGTTTTCGTGGGTTTGATAGTTTGCAGCAACTAAGATGCCAGAAAATCTGTTTCGGAAGGCTCCAAACTATGGAATTTCTATGTATAGGTTGTTAGATTATTTTCGACCTCTTTCGTTTTGCTCAAAATTACGTTTATTTGTCGCCCGAATTCTTACTGATTACGGCCCTGTACAGTTACATTCAAATTCGTCTTAGCATGCATTCTTCGTTCAGTGCAAAAAGTGCGTATTTGTTTCGACAATCAAGCGTTGAACGGCTAAATAAATTAAATTCTTTATGTTAAGCAGTAACGAAAGTCAGGCCTTGGAGCTTAGTGTTTTCTGTCAAGAAATTGACGCCTGCAGTTCTTGCAACTTTGGTAATTCGACCCTTTGAAAATTGCTGTAGCATTAACAAACTCTTCTAGAACGTTCTTTGTTTAACCTGATTACTGCTCGATAATTAGCCTTTTTGAAAATAAGGTTCGATAAATCTCTGGTTGCCGCGTAGTGTTTAAATATTGTTTCAGAAATCTATCCTGCTTTCCGGCCGTCATAGCTTCAATATATTTTCGTAGAACGCGTCGTTATCAGTATGATATTCAAGGACTGTGGATTGTTCATTGTAAACTGGGGACTTCCCCGAATTCTGCTAAGTGAGATATGACCTCAGCCGCCGAAGGCTTTCGTTGTTTGCATTTTCTCGCCTACGCATTTTACGTCCAGGTTTGGGACTATTGAAATAAAGTTTGATAAACCCTTAGTTAACCGTGCATGTGGGATTATTAATTTTGGAGTTCAAAACTTTCTTCCGTTACGTTGTTCTTAAGCCCTGTGCATTTGCGAACCCCCGAATAAGACAGTTGTGTGGTGAAGTTCACACCCTGGTCCTCGGAGCCGGGGGGGGGGGGTTATGTTGTTTTGTGCTTAAGTAAGAGTGTATTGGGTGGTTTTCGCGCGGCAATTAATGGAGTTTCTATCGTGCCGTAATCACCATGGCAAAGTTCGTCGGAATCTTGAGTGCCGAGGGAGGCAATGTTTTAGTACAACGTATTTGTGGGGCGACGAGGTGTCCTTTCGTTTTGGAGTTCTTGCTCATTGGATTATGAGAGGAACAATTTTGTACTATTGCACATCAAGATAAGACGCTTCTTCTTCAAGCCTCCATTCTCGTATTGGGAAGTTTTGCATCTGCAGATCCGGTTACGTCGTGCTATCTTCACCGCCGCCCTTGGAGATTGTTCGTAAGGGAAACTCCAGCCGAATTTCCGACCTCACCGTCTTCAAAGCTGTGGGTGCTGTAATTGCTGCCGCCGCTGAGCTCCTCCGGATTCCTGCCCAGTAAGGTACACTGACCACCTGAAGCATGTTTTGACTCGAGGTAGGCCCGATTTTGTTTATTGTATCTCGCTGTGTATTGTTTATTGTATTCCGTCGTGTACTACGAAAGTGCCTGGATGCCTAGTGTACGCTGCATTTCGTTTTGAACTTTGCGCCGGCTAATATTATAAAGGAAACCTTATTTGATTATGTGTGAGTTGTGGGAAAGTATCCTTGTTATGTTTTTTTGAAACAATGTACTTTTTGTTTTGTAATTAGCCATTAAGGTAACTCTTGCTTGGATCCCCGATAATTTTCAGTTAGGGTGTACCGTATGTAAAATCAACTTGAAATTCATTGTGTTTTGATTATTAAATACTAATTTGTTAAAGACAGCCTATGTTACTAGTAGCCTTTGAGAAACCTTTGGGGTCTTCTACCCGTAATTGGCCAAGGCCACCTGTACTAAGTGTAAAGCCAAAACATGTCTCTTTTGAGAAGCAAGCCCGAAGACTTGGGCTAGTGTCAGTTTTCTTTTGTGTTGATCTTCTAGGAGGGTGGCCAATTTTAAGGTAAGCTATCTGTTTCGCGGCCATCCTGCATTTTGTACCAGCCGGCCTGGAGGGAGCTTGGTGAGCGACGGCGAGGAGCAGGCAGTTTGCAGCCAACCCAGTACTCCGTGGGTAAAGCTCTGTGGCATTTCTCGTTTTGGGTCACGAGGGCTGTTAATTGATCAAAACGAGTGGCGAGCAAGCTTTAGGGTAAGTACCCCGTCGGTTTTTCATTCAAGTCTTCGAACTACCCCTTCCCGACTGAGCTAAGCGCGAGTAAACGGAACAACAAAATCTGTTCCAACACATTAAGATCTGTGTTTTCTGGTAAAACCGGCGAACCCTGTAGTTTGTACCCGTTTTTGAACAATCAATACGACTTATGTCGATCTGAGGATTTAATACCGTAACAAGGTTCAAAATAGAATTTGTAAACGTTTACTATCTTACTATTGAGCATTAAACAACTTGTAACAAGCAGGTGGACGATAATAGAATTAATTAGTCCAGCAGTTTATTGAACTAATTAACATGATAAATAGTCATTTATAAAGCCGACTAGCAATAACAACTGCCAACACATAACATTTTATTGTGTTTCTAGGCTTTTGAAGCAAAGCTTGGGTGGATTTGATAGGTTGCAGCAACTAAGATGCCAGAAAATCTGCTTCGGAAGCCTCCAAACTATGGAATTTTTATGTGTAGGTTTAAGATAGCATTCGTAAACGTTTACTATCTTACTATTGAACATTAAACAACTTGTAACAAGCCGGTGGTCGATATTAGAATTTATTAGTACAGCAGTTTGTTGAACTCATTAACATGAAAAAGAGTCATTTATAATGCCAACTAGCAATAACAACTGATAACAAATAACATATTATTGTGTTTCTAGGCTTTTGAAGCAAAGCTTGCGTGGATTTGATAGGTTGCAGCAATTAATATTCAAGAAAACCTGCTTCCGAAGAGTCCAAACTATGGAATTTTTATGTATAGGTTCAAAATAGCATTCGTAAACGTTTAATATCTTACTATTGAGCATTAAACAACTTGTAACAAGCCCGCGGTCGATAATAGAATTAATTAGTCCAGCGGTTTATTGAACTCATTAACATTAAAAAGAGTAATTTATAATGCCGACTAGCAATAACAACTGCTAACAATTAACATTTTATTGTGTTTCTAGGCTTTTGAAGTAAAGCTTGGGACGATTTGATAGGTTGCAGCATCTAACATTCCAGAAAATCTGCTTCGGAATGCTCCAAACTATGGAATTTTTTTGTGTAGGTTCAAGATAGCATTCGTAAACGTTTACTATCTTACTATTGAGCATTAAACAACTTGAAACAAGCCGGTGGTCGATAACAGAATTAATTAGTCCAGCAGTTTATTGAACTCATCAACATGAAAAGAGTCATTTATAATGCCGACTAGCAATAACAACTGCCAACACATAACATTTTATTGTGTTTCTAGGCTTTTGAAGCAAAGCTTGGGTGGATTTGATAGGTTGCAGCAACTAAGATGCCAGAAAACCTGCTTCGGAAGGCTCCAAATTATGGATCTTCTATATGTAGGTTCAAAATAGCATTCGTAAACGTTTACTATCTTACTATTCAGTATTAAACAACTTGAAACAAGCCGGTGGTCGATAATAGAATTAATTAGTCCAGCAGTTTATTGAACTCATCAACATGAAAGAGAGTCATTTATAATGCCAACTAGCAATAACAACTGATAAAAAATAACATATTATTGTGTTTCTAGGCTTTTGAAGCAAAGCTTGCGTGGATTTGATAGGTTGCAGCAATTAATATTCAAGAAAACCTGCTTCCGAAGACTCCAAACTATGGAATTTCTATGTGTAGGTTCAAAATAGCATTCGTAAACGTTTACTATCTTACTATTGAGCATTAAACAACTTGTAACAAGCCGGTGGTAGATAATATAATTAATTAGTCCAGCGGTTTATTGAACTCATTAACATTAAAAAGAGTCATTTATAATGCCGACTAGCAATAACAACTGCTAACAATTAACATTTTATTGTGTTTCTAGGCTTTTGAAGTAAAGCTTGAGACGATTTGATAGGTTGCAGCAACTAAGATGCCAGAAAATCTGCTTCGGAAGGCTCCAAACTATAGAATTTTTATGTGTAGGTTCAAAATAGCATCCGTAAACGTTTACTATCTTACTAGTGAGCATTCAACAACTTGAAACAAGCCGTTGGTCGATAATAGAATTAATTAGTCCAGCAGTTTATTGTACCCATCAATGTGAAAAAGAGTAATTTATAATGCCGACTAGCAATAACAACTGACAACAAATAACATTTTATTGTGTTTCTAGGCTTTTGAAGCAAAGCTTGGGTGAATTTGATAGGTTGCAGCAACTAAGACGCCAGAAAATCTGCTTCAGAAGGCTCCAAACAATGGAATTGTTATGTGTAGATTCAAGGTAGCATTCGTAAACGTTTACTATCTTACTATTGAGCATTAAACAACTTGTAACAAGCCGGTGGTCGATAATAGAATTAATTAGTCCAGCAATTTATTGAACTAATCAACATGATAAATAGTCATTTATAATGCCGACTAGCAATAACAACTGCCAACACATAACATTTTATTGTGTTTCTAGGCTTTTGAAGCAAAGATTGCGTGGATTTGATAGGTTTCAGCAATTAATATTCAAGAAAACCTGCTTCCGAAGACTCCAAACAATGGAATTTCTATGTGTAGGTTCAAAATAGCATTCGTAAACGTTTACTATCTTACTATTGAGCATTAAACAACTTGTAACAAGCCGGTGGTCGATAATAGAATTAATTAGCCCAGCAGTTTATTGAACTAATCAACATGATAAATAGTCATTTATAATGACGACTAGCAATAACAACTGCCAACACATAACATTGTATTGTGTGTCTAGGCTTTTAAAGCAAAGCTTGGGTGGATTTGATAGGATGCAGCAACTAAGATGCCAGAAAATCTTCTTCGGAAGGCTCCAAACTATGGAATTTTTATGTGTAGGTTTAAGATAGCATTCGTAAACGTTTACTATCTTACTATTGAACATTAAACAACTTGTAACAAGCCGGTGGTCGATAATAGAATTTATTAGTACAGCAGTTTATTGAACTCATTAACATGAAAAAGGGTCATTTATAATGCCAACTAGCAATAACAACTGATAAGAAATAACATATTATTGTGTTTCTAGGCTTTTGAAGCAAAGCTTGCGTGGATTTGATAGGTTTCAGCAATTAATATTCAAGCAAACCTGCTTCCGAAGACTCCACACAATGGAATTTCTATGTGTAGGTTCAAAATAGCATTCGTAAACGTTTACTATCTTACTATTGAGCATTAAACAACTTGTAACAAGCCGGTGTTCGATAATAGAATTAATTAGGCCAGCGGTTTATTGAACTCATTAACATTAAAAAGAGTCATTTATAATGCCGACTAGCAAGAACAACTGCTAACAATTAACATTTTATTGTGTTTCTAGGATTTTGAAGTAAAGCTTGGGACGATTTGATAGGTTGCAGCAACTAAGATGCCAGAAAATCTGCTTCGGAAGGCTCCAAACTAAGGAATTTATTTGTGTAGGTTCAAGATAGCATTCGTAAACGTTTACTATCTTACTATTGAGCATTAAACAACTTGTAACAAGCCGGTGGTCGATAATAGAATTAATTAGTCCAGCAGTTTATTGAACTCATCAACATGAAAAACGGGTCATTTACAATGCCGACTAGCAATAACAACTGCCAACTTATAACATTTTATGGTGTTTCTAAGCTTTTGAAGCAAAGCTTGCGTGGATTTGATAGGTTGCAGCAATTAAGATTCCAGAAAACCTGCTTCGGAAGGCTCCAAATTATGGAACTTCTATGTGTAGGTTCAAAATAGCATCCGTAAACGTTTACTATCTTACTAGTGAGCATTAAACAACTTGAAACAAGCCGCTGGTCGAAAATAGAATTAATTAGTCCAGCAGTTTATTGCACTCATCAATTTGAAAAAGAGTACTTTACAATGCCGACTAGCAATAACAACTGACAAAAAATAACATTTTATTGTGTTTCTAGGCTTTTGAATCAAAGCTTGGGTGGATTTGATAGGTTGCAGCAACTAAGATGCCAGAAAATCTGTTTCGGAGGGCTCCAAACTATGTAATTTTTATGTGTAAGTTTAAAATAGCATTCGCAAACGTTTACTATCTTACTATTGAGCTTTAAACAACTTGAAACAAACCGGTGGTCGATAATAGAATTAATTAGGCCAGCAGTTTATTGAACTCATCAACATGAAAAAGAGTCATTTATAATGCCGACTAGCAATAACAACTGCCAACAAATAACATTTTATTGTGTTTCTAGGTTTTTGAAGTAAAGTTTGGGTGGATTTGATAGGTTGCAGTAATTAAGATTCCAGAAAACCTGCTTCGGAAGGCTCCAAACTATGGAACTTCTATGTGTAGGTTCAAAATAGCATTCGTAAACGTTTACTATCTTACTAGTGAACATTAAACAGCTTGAAACAAGCCGGTGGTCGATAATAGAATTAATTAGTTCAGCAGTTTATTGCACTCATCAATTTGAAAAAGAGTAATTTACGATGCCGACTAGCAATAACAACTGACAAAAAATAACATTTTATTGTGTTTCTAGGCTTTTGAATCAAAGCTTGGGTGGATTTGATAGGTTGCAGCAACTAAGATGCCAGAAAATCTGTTTCGGAGGGCTCCAAACTATGGAATTTTTATGTGTAAGTTTAAAATAGCATTCGCAAAAGTTTACTATCTTACTATTGAGCTTTAAACAACTTGAAACAAACCGGTGGTCGATAATAGAATTAATTAGGCCAGCAGTTTATTGAACTCATCAACATGAAAAAGAGTCATTTATAATGCCGACTAGCAATAACAACTGCCAACAAATAACATTTTATTGTGTTTCTAGGCTTTTGAAGTAAAGTTTGGGTGGATTTGATAGGTTGCAGCAATTAAGATTCCAGAAAACCTGCTTCGGAAGTCTCCAAACTATGGAACTTCTATGTGTAGGTTCAAAATAGCATTCGTAAACGTTCACTAACTTACTAGTGAGCATTAAACAACTTAAAACAAGCCGGTGGTCGATAATAGAATTAATTAGTCCAGCAGTCTATTGCACTCATCATTTTGAAAAAGAGTAATTTATAATGAAGACAACTGACAAAAATAACATTTTATTGTGTTTCTAGGCTTTTGAAGCAAAGCTTGGATGGATTTGATAGGTTGCAGCAACTAAGATGCCAGAAAATCTGCTTCGGAAGCCTCCAAACTATGGAATTTTTATGTGTAGGTTTAAGATAGCATTCGTAAAGGTTTACTATCGTACTATTGAGCATTAAAAAACTTGTAACAAGCCAGTGGACGATAATAGAATTAATTAGTCCAGCAGTTTATTGAACTCATCAACATGAAAAAGAGTAATTTATAATGCCAACTAGCAATAACAACTTCCAACAAATAACATTCTATTGTGTTTCTAGGCTTTTGAAAAAATGTTTAAGTGGGATTAATAGTTTGCAGCAACTAAGATGCCAGAAAATCTGCTTCGGAAGGCTCCAAACTATGGAATTTCTATGTATATGTTCAAAAGAGAATTTGTAAACGTTTACTATCTTACTATTGAGCATTAAACAACTTGTAACAAGCAGGTGGACGATAATAGAATTAATTAGTTCAGCAGTTTATTGAACTAATCAACATGATAAATAGTCATTTATAATGCCGACTAGCAATAACAACTGCCAACACATAACATTGTATTGTGCGTCTAGGCTTTTAAAGCAAAGCTTGGGTGTATCTGATAGGATGCAGCAACTAAGATGCCAGAAAATCTGCTTCGGAAGCCTCCAAACTATGGAATTTTTATGTGTAGGTTTAAGATAGCATTCGTAAACGTTTACTATCTTACTATTGAACATTAAACAACTTGTAACAAGCCGGTGGTCGATAATAGATTTTATTAGTACAGCAGTTTATTGAACTCATTAACATGAAAAAGAGTCATTTATAATGCCAACTAGCAATAACAACTGATAACAAATAACATATTATTGTGTTTCTAGGCTTTTGAAGCAAAGCTTGCGTGGATTTGATAGGTTTAAGCAATTAATATTCAAGAAAACCTGCTTCCGAAGACTGCAAACAATGGAATTTCTATGTGTAGGTACAAAATAGCATTCGTAAACGTTTACTATCTTACTATTGAACATTAAACAACTTGTAACAAGCCGGTGGTCGATAATAGAATTAATTAGGCCAGCGGTTTATTGAACTCATCAACATGAAAAAGGGTCATTTATAATGCCGACTAGCAATAACTTCTGCCAACTAATAACATTTTTTTGTGTTTATAGGCTTTTGAAGCAAAGCTTGGGTGTATTTGATAGGTTGCAGCAATTAAGATTCCAGAAAACCTGCTTCGGAAGGCTCCAAACTATGGATCTTCTATGTGTAGGTTCAAAATAGCATCCGTAAACGTTTACTATCTTACTAGTGAGCATTAAACAACTTGAAACAAGCCGATGGTCGATAATAGAATTAATTAGTCCAGCAGTTTATTGAACTCATCAATGTGTAAAAGAGTAATTTATAATGCCGACTAGCAATAACAACTGACAACAAATAACATTTTATTGTGTTTCTAGGCTTTTGAAGCAAAGCTTGGGTGGATTTGATAGGTTGCAGCAACTAAGACGCCAGAAAATCTGCTTCAGAAGGCTCCAAACAATGGAATAGTTATGTGTAGATTCAAGATAGCATTCGTAAACGTTTACTACCTTACTATTGAGCATTAAATAACTTGTAACAAGCCTGTGGTCGATAATAGAATTAATTTGTCCAGCACTTTATTGAACTAATCAGCATGATAAATAGTCATTTATAATGCCGACTAGCAATAACAACTGCCAACAAATAACATTTTATTGTGTTTCTAGGCTTTTGAAGCAAAGCTTGCATGGATTTGATAGGTTGCAGCAACTAAGATGCCAGTAAATCTGCTTCGGAAGCCTCCAAACTATGGATCTTCTATGTGTAGGTTCAAAATAGCATTCGTAAACGTTTACTATCTTACTATTGAGCAATAACAACTTCCAACTAATAACATTTTATTGTGTTTCTAGGCTTTTGAAGCAAAGCTTGGGTGGATTTGATAGGTTGCAGCAACTAAGATGCCAGTAAATCTGCTTCGGAAGCCTCCAAACTATGGAATTTTTATTTGTAGCTTCAAGATAGCATTCGTAAACGTTTACTATCTTACTATTAAAAATTAAACAACTTGTAACAAGCCGGTGGTCGATAATAGAATAAATTTTTCCAGCAGTTTATTGAACTCATCATCATGAAAAAGTGTCATTTATAATGCCGACTAGCAATAACAACTGCCAACACATAACATTTGATTGTGTTTCTAGGCTTTTGAAGCAAAGCTTGGGTGGATTTGATAGGTTGCAGCAACTAAGATGCCTGAAAATCTGCTTCGGAAGGCTCCAAACTATGGAATTTTTTTGTGTAGGTTCAAGATAGCATTCGTAAACGTTTACTATGTTACTATTGAGCATTAAACAACTTGTAACAAGCCGGTGGACGATAATAGAATTAATTAGTCCTGTAGTTTATTGAACTCATCAACATTAAAGAGAGTCATTTATAATGCCGACTAGCAATAACAACTGCCAACAAATAACATTTTAATTAGTCCAGCAGTCTATTGAACTCATCAACATGAAAAAGAGTCATTTATAATGCCGACTCGCAATAATAACTGTAAAAAAATAACATTTTAATTAGTCCAGCAGTTTATTGAACTCATCAACATGAAAAAGAGTCATTTATAATGCCGGCTAGCATAAACAGCTGTTAACAAATAGCATTTTATTGTGTTTCTAGGCTTTTGAAGCAGAGCTTGGGTGGATTTGATGGGTTGCCGCAACTAAGATGCCAGAAAATCTGCTTCGGAAAGCTCCATACTATAAAATTTCTATGAGTGGTTCAAACTAGCATTAGTGAACGTTTACTATCTTACTATTGAGCAGTAAACAACTTGTAACAAGCCGGTGGTCGATAATGAAATTAATTAGTCCAGCATTTTATTGAACTCATCAACATGAAGAAGAGTCTTTTATAAGGCCTACTAGTAATAACAACTGCGAGCAAATAACATTTTATTGTGTTTCTAGGCTTTTGAAGAAGAACTTGCGTGGATTTGATAGGTTGCAGCAATTAAGATTCCAGAAAATCTGCTTCGTAAGACTCCAAACTATGGAATTTCTATGTGTAGGTTCAAGATAGCATTCGTATACGTTTACTATCTTACTATTGAGCATTAAACAATTTGTAACAAGCCGGTGGTCGATAATAGAATTAATTATTCCAGCAGTTTATTGAACTCATCATCATGAAAAAGAGTCATTTATAATGCCGATTAGCAATAACAACTGCCAACAAATAACATTTTATTGTGTTTCTAGGCTTTAGAAGCAAAGCTTGCGTGGATTTGATAGGTTGCAACCATTAATATTCCAGAAAACCTGTTTCGTAAGACTCCAAACTATGGAACTTCTATGTGTAGGTTCAAAATAGCATTCGCAAATGTTTACTATCTTACTATTGAGCATTAAACAACTTGAAACAAACCGGTGGTCGATAATAGAATTAATTAGTCCAGCAGTTTATTGAACTCATCAACATGCAAAAGTGTCATTTATAATGCCGACTAGCAATAACAACTGCCAACAAATAACATTTTATTGTGTTTCTAGGATTTTGAAGAAAAGCTTGGGTGGATTTGATAGGTTGCAGCAATTAAGATTCCAGAAAACCTGCTTCGGAAGGCTCCAAACTATGGAACTTCTATGTGTAGATTCTAAATAGCATTCGTAAACGTTTACTATCTTACTAGTGAGCATTAAACAACTTGAAACAAGCCGGTGGTCGATAATAGAATTAATTAGTCCAGCAGTTTGTTGCACTCATCAATTTGAAAAGGAGTAATTTATAATGCCGACTAGCAATAACAACTGACAAAAAATAACATTTTATTGTGTTTCTAGGCTTTTGAAGCAAAGCTTGGGTGGATTTGATAGGTTGCAGCAACTAAGATGCCAGAAAATCTGCTTCGGAAGCCTCCAAACAATCGAATTTTTATGTGTAGATTCAAGATAGCATTCGTAAACGTTTACTATCATACTATTGAGCATTAAAGAACTTGTAACAAGCCAGTGGACGATAATAGAATTAATTAGTCCAGCAGTTTATTGAACTCATCAACATGAAAAAGAGTCATTTATAATGCCAACTAGCAATAACAACTTCCAACAAATAACAGGCTTTTGAAAAAAAGTTTTCGTGGGTTTGATAGTTTGCAGCAACTAAGATGTAAGAAAATCTGCTTCGGAATACTCCAAACTATGGAATTTCTATGTATAGGTTCAAAATAGAATTTGTAAACGTTTACTATCTTACTATTGAGCATTAAACAACTTGTAGCAAGCAGGTGGACGATAATAGAATTAATTAGTCCAACAGTTTATTGAACTAATCAACATGATAAATAGTCATTTATAATGCCGACTAGCAATAACAACTGCCAACACATAACATTTTATTGTGTTTCTAGGCTTTTGAAGAAAAGCTTGGGTGGATTTGATAGGTTGCAGCAACTAAGATGCCAGAAAATCTGCTTCGGAACCCTCCAAACTATGGAATTTTTATGTGTAGGTTGAAGATAGCATTCGTAAACGTTTACTATCTTACTATTGAACATTAAACAACTTGTAACAAGCCGGTGGTCGATAATAGCATTTATTAGTACAGCAGTTTATTGAACTCATTAACATGAAAAAGAGTCATTTATAATGCCGACTAGCAATAACAACTGCCAACACATAACATTTTATTGTGTTTCTAGGCTTTTGAAGCAAAGCTTGGGTGGATTTGATAGGTTGCAGCAACTAAGATGCCAGAAAATCTGCTTCGGAAGCTTCCAAACTATGGAATTTTTATGTGTAGCTTCAAGATAGCATTCGTATACGTTTACTATCCTACTATTGAACATTAAACAACTTGTAACAAGCCGGTGGTCGATAATAGAATTAATTTGTCCAGCAGTTTATTGAACTCATCATCATGAAAAAGTGTCATTTATAATGATGACTAGCAATAACAACTGCAAACAAATAACACATTATTGTGTTTCTAGGCTTTTGAAGCAAAGCTTGGGTGGATTTGAAAGCTTGCAGCAATTAAGATTCCAGAAAACCTGTTTCGGAAGGCTCCAAACTATGGAACTTCTATGTGTAGGTTCAAAATAGCATTCGTAAACGTTTACTATCTTACTATTGAGCATTAAACAACTTGAAACAGGCCGGTGGTCGATAATAGAATTAATTAGTCCAGCGGTTTATTGAACTCATTAACATTAAAAAGAGTAATTTATAATGCCGTAGCAATAACAACTGCTAACAAATAACATTTTATTGTGTTTCTAGGCTTTTGAAGCAAAGCTTGGGTCGATTTGATAGGTTGCAGCAACTAAGATGCCAGAAAATCTGCTTCGGAAGGCTCCAAACTATGGAATTTTTTTGTGTAGGTTCAAGATAGCATTCGTAAACGTTTACTATGTTACTATTGAGCATTAAACAACTTGTAACAAGCCGGTGGACGATAATAGAATTAATTAGTCCTGCAGTTTATTGAACTCATCAACATTAAAAAGAGTCATTTATAATGCCGACTAGCAATAACAACTGCCAACAAATAACATTTTAATTAGTCCAGCAGTCTATTGAACACATCAAAATGAAAAAGAGTAATTTATAATGCCGACTAACAATAATACTGTAAACAAATAACATTTTAATTAGTCCAGCAGTTTATTGAACTCATCAACATGAAAAAGAGTCATTTATAATGCCGGCTAGCATAAACAGCTGCTAACAAATAGCATTTTATTGTGTTTCTAGGCTTTTGAAGCAGAGCTTGGGTAGATTTGATGGGTTGCCGCAACTAAGATGCCAGAAAATCTGCTTCGGAAAGCTCCATACTATAAAATTTCTATGAGTGGTTCAAACTAGCATTAGTGAACGTTTACTATCTTACTATTGAGCAGTAAACAACTTGTAACAAGCCGGTGGTCGATAATGGAATTAATTAGTCCAGCATTTTATTGAACTCATCAACACGAAGAAGAGTCTTTTATAAGGCCTACTAGTAATAACATCTGCGAGCAAATAACATTTTATTGTGTTTCTAGGCTTTTGAAGAAGAGCTTGCGTGGATTTGATAGGTTGCAGCAATTAAGATTCCAGAAAATCAGCTTCGTAAGACTCCAAACTATGGAATTTCTATGTGTCGGTTAAAGATAGCATTCGTATACGTTTACTATTTTACTATTGAGCATTAAACAATTTGTAACAAGCCGGTGGTCGATAATAGAATTAATTATTCCAGCAGTTTATTGAACTCATCAACATGAAAAAGAGTCATTTATAATGCCGATTAGCAATAACAACTGCCAACAAATAACATTTTATTGTGTTTCTAGGCTTTAGAAGCAAAGCTTGCGTGGATTTGATAGGTTTCAACCATTAATATTCCAGAAAACCTGCTTCGTAAGACTCCAAACTATGGAATTTCCATGGGTAGGTTCAAAATAGCATTCGTAAACGTTTACCAACTTACTATTGAGCATTAAACAACTTGTAACAAGCCGGGGGTCGATAATAGAATTAATTAGTCCAGCGGTTTATTAAACTCATTAACATTAAAAAGAGTCATTTATAATGCCCACTAGCAATAACAACTGCTAAGAATTAACATTTTATTGTGTTTCTAGGCTTTTGAAGTAAAGCTTGGGACGATTTGATAGGTTGCAGCAACTAAGATTCCAGAAAATCTGCTTCGGAATGCTACAAACTATGGAATTTTTTTGTGTAGGTTCAAGATAGCATTCGTAAACGTTTACTATCTTACTATTGAGCATTAAACAACTTGAAACAAGCCGGTGGTCGATAATAGAATTAATTAGTCCAGCAGTTTATTGAACTCATCAACATGATAAAGAGTCATTTATAATGCCAACTAGCAATAACAACTGATAACAAATAATATATTATTGTGTTTCTAGGCTTTTGAAGCAAAGCTTGCGTGGATTTGATAGGTTGCAGCAATTAATATTCAAGAAAACCTGCTTCCGAAGACTCCAAACTATGGAATTTCTATGTGTAGGTTCAAAATAGCATTCGTAAACGTTTACTATCTTACTATTGAGCATTAAACAACTTGTAACAAGCCGGTGGTAGATAATAGAATTAATTAGTCCAGCGGTTTATTGAACTCATTAACATTAAAAAGAATCATTTATAATGCCGACTAGCAATAACAACTGCTAACAATTAACATTTTATTGTGTTTCTAGGCTTTTGAAGTAAAGCTTGGGACGATTTGATAGGTTGCAGCAACTAAGATGCCAGAAAATCTGCTTCGGAAGGCTCCAAACTATGGAACTTCTATGTGTAGGTTCAAACCAGCATTCGTAAACGTTTACTATCTTACTATTGAGCATTAAACAACTTGTAACAAACCGGTGGTCGATAATAGAATTAATTAGTCCAGCAGTTTATTGAACTGATCAACAGGAAAAAGGGTCCTTTATACTGCCGACTAGTAATAACAACTGCCAACAAATAACATTTTATTGTGTTTCTAGGCTTTTGTAGCAAAGCTTGGGTGGATTTGATAGGTTGCAGCAATTAAGATTCCAGAAAACCAGCTTCGGAAGGCTCCAAACTATGGAACTTCTATGTGTAGGTTCAAACCAGCATTCGTAAACGTTTACTATCTTACTATTGAGCATTAAACAACTTGAAACAAGCCGGTGGTCGATAACAGAATTAATTAGTCCAGCAGTTTATTGAACTCATCAACATAAAAAGAGTCATTTATAATGCCGACTAGCAATAACAACTGCCAACAAATAACATTTTATTGTGTTTCTAGTCTTTTGAAGCAAAGCTTGGGTGAATTTGATAGGTTGCAGCAACTAAGACGCCAGAAAATCTGCTTCAGAAGGCTCCAAAAAATGGGATTGTTATGTGTATATTCAAGGTAGCTTTCGTAAACGTTTACTATCTTACTATTGAGCATTAAACAACTTGTAACAAGCCGGGGGGTCGATAATAGAATTAATTAGTCCAGCGGTTTATTGAACTCATTAACATTAAAAAGAGTCATTTATAATGCCGACTAGCAATAACAACTGCTAACAAATAACATTTTATTGTGTTTCTAGGCTTTTGAAGCAAAGCTTGCGTGGATTTGATAGGTTGCAGCAATTAATATTCAAGAAAACCTGCTTCCGAAGATTCTAAACTATGGAATTTCTATGTGTAGGTTCAAAATAGCATTCGTAAACGTTTACTATCATACTATTGAGCATTAAACAACTTGTAACAAGCCCGTGGTCGATAATAGAATTAATTCGTCCAGCGGTTTATTGAACTCATTAACATTAAAAAGAGTCATTTATAATGCCGACTAGCAATATCAACTGCTAACAATTAACATTTTATTGTGTTTCTAGGCTTTTGAAGTAAAGCTTGGGACGATTTGATAGGTTGCAGCAACTAAGATTCCAGAAAATCTGCTTCGGAATGCTCCAAACTATGGAATTTTTTTGTGTAGGTTCAAGATAGCATTCGTAAACGTTTACTATCTTACTATTGAGCATTAATCAACTTGAAACAAGCCGGTGGTCGTTAACAGAATTAATTAGTCCTGCAGTCTATTGAACTCATCAACATGAAAAGAGTCATTTATAATGCCGACTAGAAATAACAACTGCCAACACATAACATTTTATTGTGTTTCTAGGCTTTTGAAGCAAAGCTTGGGTTGGGTGGATTTGATAGGTTGCAGCAACTAAGATGCCAGAAAACCTGCTTCGGAAGACTCCAAATTATGGATCTTCTATGTGTAGGTTCAAAATAGCATTCGTAAACGTTTACTATCTTACTATTCAGTATTAAACAACTTGAAACAATCCGGTGGTCGATAATAGAATTAATTAGTCCAGCAGTTTATTGAACTCATCAACATGAAAAAGAGTCATTTATAATGCCAACTAGCAACAACAACTGATAACAAATAATATATTATTGTGTTTCTAGGCTTTTGAAGCAAAGCTTGCGTGGATTTGATAGGTTGCAGCAATTAATATTCAAGAAAACCTGCTTCCGAAGACTCCAAACTATGGAATTTCTATGTGTAGGTTCAAAATAGCATTCGTAAACGTTTACTATCTTACTATTGAGCATTAAACAACTTGTAACAAGCCGGAGGTAGATAATAGAATTAATTAGTCCAGCGGTTTATTGAACTCATTAACATTAAAAAGAGTCATTTATAATGCCGACTAGCAATAACAACTGCTAACAATTAACATTTTATTGTGTTTCTAGGCTTTTGAAGTAAAGTTTGGGACGATTTGATAGGTTGCAGCAACTAAGATGCCAGAAAATCTGCTTCGGAAGGCTCCAAACTATGGAATTTTTATGTGTAGGTTCAAACTAGCATTCGTAAACGTTTACTATCTTACTATTGAGCATTAAACAACTTTTAACAAACCGGTGGTCGATAATAGAATTAATTAGTCCAGCAGTTTAGTGAACTGATCAACAGGAAAAAGGGTCCTTTATACTGCCGACTAGCAATAACAACTGCCAACAAATAACATTTTATTGTGTTTCTAGGCTTTTGAAGCAAAGTTTGGGTGGATTTGATAGGTTGCAGCAATTAAGATTCCAGAAAACCAGCTTCGGAAGGCTCCAAACTATGGAACTTCTATATGTAAGTTCAAAATAGCATTCGTAAACGTTTACTATCTTACTATTGAGCATTAAACAACTTGAAACAAGCCCGTGGTCGATAACAGAATTAATTAGTCCAGCAGTTTATTGAACTCATCAACATGAAAAGAGTCATTTATAAAGCCGACTAGCAATAACAACTGACAACAAATAACATTTTATTGTGTTTCTAGGCTTTTGAAGCAATGCTTGGGTGAATTTGATAGGTTGCAGCAACTAAGACGCCAGAAAATCTGCTTCAGAAGGCTCAAAACAATGGAATTGTTATGTGGAGATTCAAGGTAGCTTTCGTAAACGTTTACTATCTTACTATTGAGCATTAAACAACTTGTAACAAGCCGGTGGTCGATAATAGAATTAATTAGTCCAGCAGTTTATTGAACTAATCAACATGATAAATAGTCATTTATAATGCCGACTAGCAATAACAACTGCCAACACATAACATTTTATTGTGTTTCTAGGCTTTTGAAGCAAAGATTGGGTGGATTTGATAGGTTGCAGCAACTAAGATGCCAGAAAATCTGCTTCGGAAGCCTCCAAACTATGGAACTTTATTTGAAGCTTCTAGATAGCATTCGTAAACGTTTACTATCTTACTATTGAACATTAAACAACTTGTAACAAGCCGGTGGTCGATAATAGAATTAATTTGTCCAGTACTTTATTGAACTCATTAGCATGAAAAAGAGTCATTTATAATGCCGACTAGCAATAACAACTTCTAACAAATAACAGTTTATTGTGTTTCTAGGCTTTTGAAGCAAAGCTTGGGTGGATTTGATAGGTTGCAGCAATTAACATTCCAGAAAACCTGCTTCGGAAGGCTCCGAACTATGGAACTTCTATGTGTAGGTTAAAATAGCATTCGTAAACGTTTACTATCTTACTATTGAACATTAAACAACTTGTAACAAGCCGGTGGTCGATAATAGAATTAATTAGTCTCGCAGTCTATTGAACTCATCAACATTGAAAAGAAACATTTATAATGCCGACTAGCAATAACAACTGCCAACAAATAACATTTTATTGTGTTTCTAGGCTTTTGAAGCAAAGCTTGCGTGGATTTGATAGATTGCAATTACTATTCCAGAAAACCTGCATCCGAAGAAACCAACCTTTGGAATTTCTATGTGTAGGTTCCAAATAGCATTCGTAAATGTTTACTATCTTACTATTGAACATTAAACAACTTGTAACAAGCCGGTTGTCGATAATTGAATTAATTAGGACAGCAGTTTATTGAACTAATCAACATGATAAAGAGTCATTTATAATGCCGACTAGCAATAACAACTGCCAACACATAACATTTTATTGTGTTTCTAGTCTTTTGAAGCAAAGCTTGGGTGGATTAGATAGGTTGCAGTAACTAAGATGCCAGAAAATCTGCTTCGGAAGGCTCCAAACTATGGAATTTTTATGTGTAGGTTCAAGATAGAATTCGTATACGTTTACTATCTTATTATTGAGCATTAAACAACTTGTAACAAGACGGTGGTCGATAATAAAATTAATTATTCCAGCAGTTTATTGAACTCATCAACATGAAGAAGAGTCATTTATAAGGCCTACTAGCAATAACAACTGCCAACACATAACATTTTATTGTGTTTCTAGTCTTTTGAAGCAAAGCTTGGGTGGATTAGATAGGTTGCAGCAACTAAGATGCCAGAAAATCTGCTTCGGAAAGCTCCATACTATAACATTTCTATGAGTAGGTTCAAACTAGCATTCGTAAACGTTTACTATCTTACTATTGAGCATTAAACAACTTGTAACAAGCCGGTGGTCGATAACGGAATTAATTAGTCCAGCATTTTATTGAACTCATCAACATGAAGAAGAGTCATTTATAAGACCTACTAGCAATAACAACTGCGAGCAAATAACATTTTATTGTGTTTCTAGGCTTTTGAAGAAGAGCTTGCGTGGATTTGATAGGTTGCAGCAATTAGGATTCCAGCAAAAATGCTTCGGATGGCTCCAAACTATGTAATTTTTATGTGTAGGTTCAAGATAGAATTCGTATACGTTTAATATCTTATTATTGAGCATTAAACAACTTGTAACAAGACGGTGGTCGATAATAGAATTAATTATTCCAGCAGTTTATTGAACTCAACATGAAAAAGAGTCATTTATAATGCCGACTAGCAATAACAACTGCCAACACATAACATTTTATTGTGTTTCTAGGCTTTTGAAGCAAAGCTTGCATGGATTTGATAGATTGCAGCAATTAATATTCAAGAAAACCTGCTTCCGAAGACTCCAACTTTTGGAATTTCTTTGTGTAGGTTCCAAATAGCATTCGTAAATGCTTACTATCTTACTATTAAACATTAAACAACTTGTAACACCCCGGTGGTCGATAATAGAATTAATTAGGCCAGCAGTTTATTGAACTAATCAACATGATAAATGGTCCTTTATACTGCCGACTAGCAATAACAACTGCCAACAAATAACATTTTATTGTGTTTCTAGGCTTTTGAAGCAAAGTTTGGGTGGATTTGATAGGTTGCAGCAATTAAGATTCCAGAAAACCAGCTTCGGAAGGCTCCAAACTATGGAACTTCTATATGTAAGTTCAAAATAGCATTCGTAAACGTTTACTATCTTACTATTGAGCATTAAACAACTTGAAACAAGCCCGTGGTCGATAACAGAATTAATTAGTCCAGCAGTTTATTGAACTCATCAACATGAAAAGAGTCATTTATAAAGCCGACTAGCAATAACAACTGACAACAAATAACATTTTATTGTGTTTCTAGGCTTTTGAAGCAATGCTTGGGTGAATTTGATAGGTTGCAGCAACTAAGACGCCAGAAAATCTGCTTCAGAAGGCTCAAAACAATGGAATTGTTATGTGGAGATTCAAGGTAGCTTTCGTAAACGTTTACTATCTTACTATTGAGCATTAAACAACTTGTAACAAGCCGGTGGTCGATAATAGAATTAATTAGTCCAGCAGTTTATTGAACTAATCAACATGATAAATAGTCATTTATAATGCCGACTAGCAATAACAACTGCCAACACATAACATTTTATTGTGTTTCTAGGCTTTTGAAGCAAAGATTGGGTGGATTTGATAGGTTGCAGCAACTAAGATGCCAGAAAATCTGCTTCGGAAGCCTCCAAACTATGGAACTTTATTTGAAGCTTCTAGATAGCATTCGTAAACGTTTACTATCTTACTATTGAACATTAAACAACTTGTAACAAGCCGGTGGTCGATAATAGAATTAATTTGTCCAGTACTTTATTGAACTCATTAGCATGAAAAAGAGTCATTTATAATGCCGACTAGCAATAACAACTTCTAACAAATAACAGTTTATTGTGTTTCTAGGCTTTTGAAGCAAAGCTTGGGTGGATTTGATAGGTTGCAGCAATTAACATTCCAGAAAACCTGCTTCGGAAGGCTCCGAACTATGGAACTTCTATGTGTAGGTTAAAATAGCATTCGTAAACGTTTACTATCTTACTATTGAACATTAAACAACTTGTAACAAGCCGGTGGTCGATAATAGAATTAATTAGTCTCGCAGTCTATTGAACTCATCAACATTGAAAAGAAACATTTATAATGCCGACTAGCAATAACAACTGCCAACAAATAACATTTTATTGTGTTTCTAGGCTTTTGAAGCAAAGCTTGCGTGGATTTGATAGATTGCAATTACTATTCCAGAAAACCTGCATCCGAAGAAACCAACCTTTGGAATTTCTATGTGTAGGTTCCAAATAGCATTCGTAAATGTTTACTATCTTACTATTGAACATTAAACAACTTGTAACAAGCCGGTTGTCGATAATTGAATTAATTAGGACAGCAGTTTATTGAACTAATCAACATGATAAAGAGTCATTTATAATGCCGACTAGCAATAACAACTGCCAACACATAACATTTTATTGTGTTTCTAGTCTTTTGAAGCAAAGCTTGGGTGGATTAGATAGGTTGCAGTAACTAAGATGCCAGAAAATCTGCTTCGGAAGGCTCCAAACTATGGAATTTTTATGTGTAGGTTCAAGATAGAATTCGTATACGTTTACTATCTTATTATTGAGCATTAAACAACTTGTAACAAGACGGTGGTCGATAATAAAATTAATTATTCCAGCAGTTTATTGAACTCATCAACATGAAGAAGAGTCATTTATAAGGCCTACTAGCAATAACAACTGCCAACACATAACATTTTATTGTGTTTCTAGTCTTTTGAAGCAAAGCTTGGGTGGATTAGATAGGTTGCAGCAACTAAGATGCCAGAAAATCTGCTTCGGAAAGCTCCATACTATAACATTTCTATGAGTAGGTTCAAACTAGCATTCGTAAACGTTTACTATCTTACTATTGAGCATTAAACAACTTGTAACAAGCCGGTGGTCGATAACGGAATTAATTAGTCCAGCATTTTATTGAACTCATCAACATGAAGAAGAGTCATTTATAAGACCTACTAGCAATAACAACTGCGAGCAAATAACATTTTATTGTGTTTCTAGGCTTTTGAAGAAGAGCTTGCGTGGATTTGATAGGTTGCAGCAATTAGGATTCCAGCAAAAATGCTTCGGATGGCTCCAAACTATGTAATTTTTATGTGTAGGTTCAAGATAGAATTCGTATACGTTTAATATCTTATTATTGAGCATTAAACAACTTGTAACAAGACGGTGGTCGATAATAGAATTAATTATTCCAGCAGTTTATTGAACTCAACATGAAAAAGAGTCATTTATAATGCCGACTAGCAATAACAACTGCCAACACATAACATTTTATTGTGTTTCTAGGCTTTTGAAGCAAAGCTTGCATGGATTTGATAGATTGCAGCAATTAATATTCAAGAAAACCTGCTTCCGAAGACTCCAACTTTTGGAATTTCTTTGTGTAGGTTCCAAATAGCATTCGTAAATGCTTACTATCTTACTATTAAACATTAAACAACTTGTAACACCCCGGTGGTCGATAATAGAATTAATTAGGCCAGCAGTTTATTGAACTAATCAACATGATAAATAGTCATTTATAATGCCGACTAGCAATAACAACTGCCAACACATCACATTTTATTGTGTTTCTAGGCTTTTGAAGCAAAGCTTGGGTGGATTTGATAGGTTGCAGTAACTAAGATGCCAGAAAATCTGCTTCGGAAGGCTCCAAACTATGGAATTTTTATGTGTACGTTCAAGACAGCATTCGTAAACTTTTACTATCTTACTAGTGAACATTAAACAACTTGTAACTAGCCGGTGGTCGATAATAGAATTTTTTGTCCAGCAGTTTATTGAACTCAGCATCATAAAAAAGTGTCATTTGTAATGCCGACTAGCAATAACAACTGCCAACAAATAACATTTTATTGTGTTTCTAGGCTTTTGAAGCAAAGCTTGCGTGGATTTGATAGGTTGCAGCAATTATTATTCCAGAAAACCTGCTTCGGAAGGCTCCAAACTATGAAACTTCTATGTGTAGGTTCAAAATAGCATTTGTGAACGTTTACTATCTTACTATTGAGCATTAAACAACTTGTAACAAGCCGGTTGTTGAAAACTGAATTTATTATCTTGCAGTTTACTGTACCCGGCAACTTTTTTAAAAGTCAGTTAAAATTATGACCAGCTATTACAACTGCCAACAAATAACATTTTATTGTGTTTCTAGGGTTTTGAAGCAAAGCTTGAGTGGATTTGATAGGTTGCAGCAACTAAGATGCCAGAAAATATGCTTCGGAAGCCTCCAAACTATGGCATTTTTATGTGTAGCTTCAAGATAACATTTGTAAACGTTTACTATATTACTATTGAGCATTAAACAACTTGCAACAAGCCGATGGTCCATAATAGAATTAATTAGTCCATCAGTTTATTGAACTAATCAACATGAAAAAGAGTCATTTATAATGCCGACTAGCAATAACAACTGCTAACAAATAACATTTTATTGTGTTTCTAGGCTTTTGAAGTAAAGCTTGGGACGATTTGATAGGTTGCAGCAACTAAGATGCCAGAAAATCTGCTTCGGAAAGCTCCATACTATAACATTTCTATGAGTAGGTTCAAACTAGCATTCGTAAACGTTTACTATCTTACTATTGAGCATTAAACATCTTGTAACAAGCCGGTGGTCGATAACGGAATTAATTAGTCCAGCATTTTATTGAACTCATCAACATGAAGAAGAGTCATTTATAAGGCCTACTAGCAATAACAACTGCGAGCAAATAACATTTTATTGTGTTTCTAGGCTTTTGAAGAAGAGCTTGCGTGGATTTGATAGGTTGCAGCAATTAGGATTCCAGCAAAAATGCTTCGGATGGCTCCAAACTGTGTAATTTTTTGTGTAGGTTCAAGATAGCATTCGTATACGTTTACTATCTTATTATTGAGCATTAAACAACTTGTAACAAGACGGTGGTCGATAATAGAATTAATTATTCCAGCAGTTTATTGAACTCAACATGAAAAAGAGTCATTTATAATGCCGACTAGCAATAACAACTGCCAACAAATAACATTTTATTGTGTTTCTAGGCTTTTGAAGCAAAGCTTGCATGGATTTGATAGATTGCAGCAATTACTATTCCAGAAAAGCTGCTTCCGAAGACTCCAACCTTTGGAATTTCTATGTGTAGGTTCCAAATAGAATTCGTAAATGTTTACTATCTTACTATTGAACATTAAACAACTTGTAACAATCGGTGGTCGATAATAGAATTAATTAGGCAAGCAGTTTATTGAACTAATCAACATGATAAAGAGTAATCTATAATGCCGACTAGCAATAACAACTGCCAACACATAACATTTTATTGTGTTTCTAGGCTTTTGAAGCAAAGCTTGGGTGGATTTGATAGGTTGCAGTAACTAAGATGCAAGAAAATCTGCTTCGGAAAGCTCCAAACTATGGAATTTTTATGTGTACGTTCAAGACAGCATTCGTAAACTTTTACTATCTTACTAGTAAACATTAAACAACTTGTAACTAGCCGAAACTGGCCAAAAATCCTCCAGCAAATGATGAGTCTTAAAACAGAAGGATCAGGTCCCCAGGTGGGTAAACCCAAATCCCACCCCTCCAAGGAGGGCTGCCTCGTGGAATCTGGGGGAGGCAAGCACTCGTCAAAACCCAAAACACCTAAAAATAGGATCAGCATGTATGTATCGACATGGAACCCAAAATCTCTCAGTACCGAAGACAGACTTCTACAATTAGAGACAGAGCTTGAAAATGTCAAATGGGACATAATCGGATTAAGCGAGGTGAGAAGGAGAGGAGAAAGACTTATATCCCTCAAATCTGGAAACCTCCTTTATTATCAAGGAGAAGACGAACACAGCATTAACGGAGTTGGATTCCTTATCAATAAAAAATGGGCAAAAGATATTATATCTATCAGATCCATATCCCTAAGAGTCATATACATCACTATACGTCTATCAAAAAGATATCATCTTAAGATCATCCAGATATACGCACCAACATCCACACACCCGGACGAGGAAGTAGATAGGCTCTACGAAGATATCGAAATAGCACTCGAAGAAAACAAAACACACTTTACCCTACTGATTGGCGACTTTAATGCCAAGATTGGAAAACCATCACAATGCCAAAGAGAAAATACCATCGGAAGATACGGTCTCGGTACTAGGAACGAGAGAGGAAAGACTCTCGTAAATTTCCTAGAGAAACATGAACTGAAGGCCATGAATACATTTTTCCATAAGAAAGAAAATCGAAAATGGACGTGGCAGAGTCCCGATGGAAAGACACGCAATGAAATTGACTATATAACATCAAATAAGAAGTACATTGTAAAAGATGTTTCGGTACTAAATCGCATCGACAGCAGCGATCATAGATTAGTAAGAGCAAGAATAGAAATAAGCTTACTGAAAGAGAGACAGAAGTTAACGAAGAAAAGAACAAAACGAATAGATACCGAGAGGATATATACAGTCAGAGACAAATATGAAAAAGAGCTAAATCAAACACTCGGTACAATAAACATAATAGGAAACACAAACATTGACAAAATAAACAACAAATTGAAACAAAGTATCATGGAAACAGTTACAAAAATAACACAAAATAACATCACACGGAGACAATCAAAAATAACGGATGCGACAAAGAAACTTATTGACGAAAAGAATAGCAAAAGAAACACCTTAAGTAAAGCAGAACTAAAAGAAGCAAGCAAAGAAATTAGAAGAAGAGTGAGAAGAGATGTAGCACAATATAATGAAGAAATAGTGAAAAATATCATCGAAAAAAACAAGGGGCCTAAAGTATTCAGGAAGAAGTTAACAGAGGGGAAAGCCGAAATTATAAACTTGATAGATCAAAATGGCAAACTCTTAACCAACCGAGACCAGATCCTTTTACATATCGAAGAATTTTATAAGGAACTATACTCCTCAAAGACGGCACAGACCACTATCACACGAGACAAAAGAGCGAAACTCACAAAACACTACACAGAAGACATACCACCTATATGTAAGTATGAAATAAAGACGGCGTTGAAAGGGATGAAAGACAACAAAGCACCAGGCCCAACTGGTAATAGAATTGATTAAATGGGGAGGGAAAAATATATTGAATCATCTGGAACACCTATTTAACCAATGCTTAGAAACAGGAAACGTCCCCAAAGAGTGGAAGAATGCTAAAGTAATATTAATATTCAAGAAAGGAAGTAAACAAGATCTTAGAAACTATAGGCCCATATCACTCCTTTCACACCTATACAAACTACTTACTAAAATTATTAGTAACAGAATATCAAGTCGACTCGAGATGTTCCAACCACCAGAACAAGCTGGCTTTAGACATGGCTATAGCACCATCGACCACATACACACTGTTCGACAGCTAATAGAAAAAACACATGAATACAACCAGCCCCTATACTTGACCCTCATCGATTTCGAGAAAGCCTTCGACACAGTCGAAAAATGGGCACTCATTAACTCCTTGAAAAGATGCAGGATTGATCACCGATATATAACACTAATAGACGCCCTTTACCAAGAAGCTACTATAACGATACAGACGTTTGATGAGACCAAGGCAATAGAAGGCAAACGAGGAATACGACAGGGGGACACCATCTCCCCCAAATTGTTCACCAATTGTCTGGAAGACAGCTTCAAGCTATTAAATTGGGACAATCTCGGCATTAATATAAACGGAGAGCGACTAAATAATCTGAGATTTGCAGACGACATCGTGCTTATATCTGATAACATGGAAGATATAAAGCAAATGACTAAAGATCTAAGAGAAGCTGCTGGTACTATAGGACTGAAAATGAACATCAACAAAACTAAAGTAATGTCAAACAGAGAAGACATAATCCCAATTGAAATTGAAGGTGATGAAAAAATAGAAATCGTCGAGGAATATGTATATCTGGGACAACGAATATCACTCTCAGGTGACTGTCAAGTGAAAGAGGTAGAAAGACGGATCCAGCTAGGGTGGGCTGCATACGGGAAGCTAAGACAGGTCTTCAGATCAAGTTTCCCACAACACCTAAAGACCAGAATCTTCAATCAATGCATACTCCCGATACTCACTTATGCATCGGAGACATGGCCGCTCACTGAAACAACAAGGCATAAATTGCAAGTCACCCAAAGGAAGATGGAGAGATCTATGCTGGGAATACGCCTACAAGACATGAAACGAAATGAATGGATCAGAAACAAGACAAGGGTCGACGACGTCATACAGAGAATTGCGAAGCTTAAGTGGCAATGGGCGGGGCACGTCATGAGATTACCGGATGAAAGATGGGCAAAGAAGATCACGGAGTGGAGGCCGAGAATAGGGAAACGTAACCCAGGCCGGCCACGATCCAGGTGGAGAGATGATATACAAAAACATGCTGGAAAACAATGGACGCGTAAAACCCATAACCGCCAAGAATGGCATGAAGCAAGAGAGGCGTATATCCAGAAATGGAGTAATGAACGCTGAAGTTGATGATGATGATGATGAACTAGCCGGTGGTCGATAATAGAATTTTTTGTTCAGCAGTTTATTGAACTCAGAATCATAAAAAAGTGTCATTTATAATGCCGACTAGCAATAACAACTGCCAACAAATAACATTTTATTGTGTTTCTAGGGTTTTGAAGCAAAGCTTGAGTGGATTTGATAGGTTGCAGCAACTAAGATGCCAGAAAATCTGCTTCGGAAGCCTCCAAACTATGGAATTTTTATGTGTAGCTTCAAGATAGCATTCGTAAACGTTTACTATCTTACTATTGAGCATTAAACAACTTGCAACAAGCCGATGGTCCATAATAGAATTAATTAGTCCATCAGTTTATTGAACTCATCAACATAAAAAGAGTCATTTATAATGCCGACTAGCAATAACAACTGCCAACAAATAACATATGATTGTGTTTCTAGGCTTTTGAAGCAAAGCATGGGTGGATTTGATAGGTTGCAGATATTAAGATTCCAGAAAACCTGCTTCGGAAGGCTCCAAACTATGGAACTTCTATGTGTAGGTTCAAAATATCATTCGTAAACGTTTACTATCTTACTATTGAGCATTAAACAACTTGTAACAAGCCGGTGTTCGATAATAGAATTAATTATTCCAGCAGTTTATTAAACTCATCATCATGAAAAAGAGTCATTTATAATGCCGGCTAGCAATAACAACTGCTAACAAATAGCATTTTATTGTGTTCCTAGGCTTTTGAAGCAAAGCTTGGGTGGATTTGATAGTTTGCAGCAACTAAGATGCCTGAAAGTCTGCTTCGGAAGGCTCCAAACTATGGAATTTTTTTGTGTAGGTTCAAGATAGCATTCGTAAACTTTTACTATATTACTATTGAGCATTAAACAACTTGAAACAGGCCGGTGGTCGTTAATAGAGTTAATTAGTCCAGCAGTTTATTGAACTCATTAACATGAAAAAGAGTCATTTATAATGCCGACTAGCAATAACAACTGCCAACAAATAACATATTATTGTGTTTCTAGGCTTTTGAAGCAAAGCTTGGGTGGATTTGATAGGCTGTAGCAATTAAGATTCCAGAAAATCTGCTTCGGAAGGCTCCAAACTATGGAATTTTTATGTGTACGTTCAAGACAGCATTCGTAAACTTTTACTATCTTACTAATGAACATTAAACAACTTGTAACTAGCCGGTGGTCGATAATAGAATTTTTTGTCCAGCAGTTTATTGAACTCAGCATCATAAAAAAGTGTCATTTATAATGCCGACTAGCAATAACAACTGCCAACAAATAACATTTTATTGTGTTTCTAGGCTTTTGAAGCAAAGCTTGCGTGGATTTGATAGGTTGCAGCAACTAAGTTTCCAGAAAACCTGCTTCGGAAGGCTCCAAACTATGAAACTTCTATGTGTAGGTTCAAAATAGCATTTGTGAACGTTTACTATCTTACTATTGAGCATTAAACAACTTGTAACAAGCCGGTTGTCGATAACTGAATTTATTATCTTGCAGTTTACTGAACCCGGCAACTTTTTTAAAAGTCAGTTAAAATTATGACCAGCTATTACAACTGCCAACAAATAACATTTTATTGTGTTTCTAGGGTTTTGAAGCAAAGCTTGAGTGGATTTGATAGGTTGCAGCAACTAAGATGCCAGAAAATCTGCTTCGGAAGCCTCCAAACTATGGCATTTTTATGTGTAGCTTCAAGATAGAATCCGTAAACGTTTACTATCTTACTATTGAGCATTAAACAACTTGCAACAAGCCGATGGTCCATAATAGAATTAATTAGTCCATCATTTTATTGAACTCATCAACATGAAAAAGAGTCATTTATAATGCCGACTAGCAATAACAACTGCCAACAAATAACATATGATTGTGTTTCTAGGCTTTTGAAGCAAAGCATGGGTGGATTTGATAGGTTTCAGCAATTAAGATTCCAGAAAACCTGCTTCGGAAGGCTCCAAACTATGGCATTTTTATGTATAGGTTCAAAATAGCATTCGTAAACGTTTACTATCTTACTATTGAGCATTAAACAACTTGTATCAAGCCGGTGTTCGATAATAGAATTAATTATTCCAGCAGTTTATTAAACTCATCAACATGAAAAAGAGTCATTTATAATGCCGGCTAGCAATAACAACTGCTAACAAATAGCATTTTATTCTGTTCCTAGGCTTTTGAAGCAAAGCTTGGGTGGATTTGAAAGTTTGCAGCAACTAAGATGCCTGAAAGTCTGCTTCGGAAGGCTCCAAATTATGGAATTTTTTTGTGTAGGTTCAAGATAGCATTCGTAAACTTTTACTATATTACTATTGTGCATTAAACAACTTGAAACAAGCCGGTGGTCGTTAATAGAGTTAATTAGTCCAGCAGTTTATTGAACTCATTAACATGAAAAAGAGTCATTTATAATGCCGACTAGCAATAACAACTGCCAACAAATAACATATTATTGTGTTTCTAGGCTTTTGAAGCAAAGCTTGGGTGGATTTGATAGGCTGTAGCAATTAAGATTCCAGAAAACCTGCTTCGGAAGGCTCCAAACTATGGAATTTTTATGTGTACGTTCAAGATAGCATTCGTAATCTTTTACTATCTTACTATTGAACATTAAACAACTTGTAACAAGCCGGTGGTCGATAATAGAATTAATTTCTCCAGCAGTTTATTGAACTCATCATCATGAAAAAGTGTCATTTATAATGCCGACTAGCAATAACAACTGCCAACAAATAACATTTTATTGTGCTTTTGAAGCAAAGCTTGCGTGGATTTGATAGGTTGCAGCAATTACTATTCCAGAAAACATGCTTCCGAAGACTCCAAACTTTGGAATTTCTAAATGTAGGTTCAAAAAGCATTCGTAAACGTTTACTATCTTACCATTGAGCATTAAACAACTTGTAACAACAGGGTGGTCGATAAAATAATTAATTAGTCCTGCAGTTTATTGAACTAATCAACATGAAAAAGAGTCATTTATAATGCCGACTAGCAATAACAACTGCTAACAAATAACATTTTATTGTGTTTCTAGGCTTTTGAAGTAAAGCTTGGGACGATTTGATAGGTTGCAGCAACTAAGATGCCAGAAAATCTGATTCGGAAGCCTCCAAACTATGGAAATTTTTTGTGTAGGTTTAAGATAGCATTCGTAAACGTTTACTATCTTACTATTGAGCATTAAACAACTTGTAACAAGCCGGTGGTCGATAACGGAATTAATTAGTCCAGCATTTTATTGAACTCATCAACATGAAGAAGAGTCATTTATAAGGCCTACTAGCAATAACAACTGCGAGCAAATAACATTTTATTGTGTTTCTAGGCTTTTGAAGCAAAGCTTGCATGGATTTGATAGATTGCAGCAATTACTATTCAAGAAAACCTGCTTCCGAAGACTCCAACTTTTGGAATTTCTATGTGTAGGTTCCAAATAGCATTCGTAAAGCTTACTATCTTACTACTGAACATTAAACAACTTGTAACAACCCGGTGGTCGATAATAGAATTAATTAGGCCAGCAGTTTATTGAACTAATCATCATGATAAAGAGTCATTTATAATGCCGACTAGCAATAACAACTGCCAACACATAACATTTTATTGTGTTTCTAGGCTTTTGAAGCAAAGCTTGGGTGGATTTGATAGGTTGCAGTAACTAAGACGCCAGAAAATCTGCTTCGGAAGGCTCCAAACTATGGAATTTTTATGTGTACGTTCAAGACAGCATTCGTAAACTTTTACTATCTTACTAGTGAACATTAAACAACTTGTAACTAGCCGGTGGTCGATAATAGAATTTTTTGTCCAGCAGTTTATTGAACTCAGCATCATAAAAAAGTGTCATTTATAATGCCGACTAGCAATAACAACTGCCAACAAATAACATTTTATTGTGTTTCTAGGCTTTTGAAGCAAAGCTTGCGTGGATTTGATAGGTTGCAGCAATTACTATTCCAGAAAACCTGCTTCGGAAGGCTCCAAACTATGAAACTTCTATGTGTAGGTTCAAAATAGCATTTGTGAACGTTTACTATCTTACTATTGAGCATTAAACAACTTGTAACAAGCCGGTTGTCGAAAACTGAATTTATTATCTTGCAGTTTACTGAACCCGGCAACTTTTTTAAAAGTCAGTTAAAATTATGACCAGCTATTACAACTGCCAACAAATAACATTTTATTGTGTTTCTAGGGTTTTGAAGCAAAGCTTGAGTGGATTTGATAGGTTGCAGCAACTAAGATGCCAGAAAATCTGCTTCGGAAGCCTCCAAACTATGGCATTTTTATGTGTAGCTTCAAGATAACATTTGTAAACGTTTACTATATTACTATTGAGCATTAATAAACTTGCAACAAGCCGATGGTCCATAATAGAATTAATTAGTCCATCAGTTTATTGAACTCATCAACATGAAGAAGAGTCATTTATAATGCCGACTAGCAATAACAACTGTCAACAAATAACATATGATTGTGTTTCTAGGCTTTTGAAGCAAAGCATGGGTGGATTTGATAGGTTGCAGCAATTAAGATTCCAGAAAACCTGCTTCGGAAGGCTCCAAACTATGGCATTTTTATATGTAGGTTCAAAATAGCATTCGTAAACGTTTACTATCTTACTATTGAGCATTAAACAACTTGTATCAAGCCGGTGTTCGATAATAGAATTAATTATTCCAGCAGTTTATTAAACTCATCAACATGAAAAAGAGTCATTTATAATGCCGGCTAGCAATAACAACTGCTAACAAATAGCATTTTATTGTGTTCCTAGGCTTTTGAAGCAAAGCTTGGGTGGATTTGATAGTTTGCAGCAACTAAGATGCCTGAAAGTCTGCTTCGGAAGGCTCCAAACTATGGAATTTTTTTGTTTAGGTTCAAGATAGCATTCGTAAACTTTTACTATATTACTATTGAGCATTAAACAACTTGAAACAAGCCGGTGGTCGTTAATAGAGTTAATTAGTCCAGCAGTTTATTGAACTCATTAACATGAAAAAGAGTCATTTATAATGCCGACTAGCAATAACAACTGCCAACAAATAACATATTATTGTGTTTCTAGGCTTTTGAAGCAGAGCTTGGGTGGATTTCATAGGCTGTAGCAATTAAGATTCCAGAAAACCTGCTTCGGAAGGCTCCAAACTATGGAATTTTTATGTGTACGTTCAAGACAGCATTCGTAAACTTTTAATATCTTACTATTGAACATTAAACAACTTGTAACAAGCCGGTGGTCGATAATAGAATTAATTTGTCCAACAGTTTATTGAACTCATCATCATGAAAAAGTGTCATTTATAATGCCGGCTAGCAATAACAACTGCCAACAAATAACATTTTATTGTGCTTTTGAAGCAAAGCTTGCGTGGATTTGATAGGTTGCAGCAATTACTATTCCAGAAAACATGCTTCCGAAGACTCCAAACTTTGGAATTTCTAAATGTAGGTTCAAAATAGCATTCGTAAACGTTTACTATCTTACCATTGAACATTAAACAACTTGTAACAACAGGGTGGTCGATAAAATAATTAATTAGTCCTGCAGTTTATTGAACTAATCAACATGAAAAAGAGTCATTTATAATGCCGACTAGCAATAACAACTGCTAACAAATAACATTTTATTGTGTTTCTAGGCTTTTGAAGTAAAGCTTGGGACGATTTGATAGGTTGCAGCAATTAATATTCAAGAAAACCTGCTTCCGAAGACTCCAAACTATGGAATTTCTATGTGTAGGTTCAAAATAGCATTCGTAAACGGGGACTATCTTACTATTGAGCATTAAACAACTTGTAACAAGCCGGTGGTCGATAATAGAATTAATTAGTCCAGCGGTTTATTGAACTCATTAAAATTAAAAAGAGTCAATTAAAATGCCGGCTAGAAATAACAACTGCTAACAATTAACATTTTATTGTGATTCTAGGCTTTTGAAGTAAAGCTTGGGACGAATTGATAGGTTGCAGCAACTAAGATGCCAGAAAATCTGTTTCGGAAGGCTCCATATTATGGATTTTTTTTGTGTAGGTTCAAGATAGCATTCTTAAACGTTTACTAACTTACTATTGAGCGTTAAACAACTTGTAACAGGTAGGTGGTCGATAATAGAATTAATTAGTCCAGCAGTTTAATGAACTCATCAACATGAAAAGAGTCTTTTATAACGCCGACTAGCTATAACAACTGCCAACAAATAGCATTTTATTGTGTTCCTAGGCTTTTGAAGCAAAGCTTGGGTGGATTTGATAGTTTGCAGCAACTAAGATGCCTGAAAGTCTGCTTCGGAAGGCTCCAAACTATGGATTTTTTTTGTGTAGGTTCAAGATAGCATTCGTAAACTTTTACTATATTACTATTGAGCATTAAACAACTTGAAACAAGCCGGTGGTCGTTAATAGAGTTAATTAGTCCAGCAGTTTATTGCACTCATCAACATGAAAAAGAGTCATTTATAATGCCGACTAGCAATAACAACTGCCAACAAATAACATTTTATTCTGTTTCTAGGCTTTTGAAGCAAAGCTTTCGTGGATTTGATAGGTTGCAGCAACTAAGATGCCAGAAAATCTGCTTCGGAAGGCTCCAAACTATGGAAATTCTATGTATAGGTTCAAAATACCATTTGTAAACGTTTACTATCTTACTGTTGAGCTTTAAACAACTTGTAACAAGCCGTTTCCTGAATTCGGCAGCTTTTTAAAAAGTCATTTATAATGCTGACTAGCTATAACAGCTGCCAACAAATACCAGTTTACTGTGTTTCTAGGCTTTTGAAGCAAAGCTTGGGTTGATTTCATAGGTTGCAGCAATTAAGATTCCAAAAAACCTGCTTCGGAAAGCTCCAAACTATAGAATTTCTATGTGTAGGTTCAAAATAGCATTCATAAACGTTTACTATCTTACTATTGAGCATTAAACAACTTAAAACAAGTCGGTGTTCAATAATTGAATTTATTATCTAGCAGTTTACTGAACTGGGCAGCTTTTAAAAAAGTCATTTATAATGCTGACTATCTACAACAGCTGCCAACAAATACCATTTTATTGTGTTTCTAAGACTTTTGACACAAAGCTTGCGTGGCTTTGATAGGTTGCATCAATTAATATTCTAGAAAATCTACTTCGGAAGGCTCCAAACTATGGAATTTCTATGTGTAGGTTCAAAATAGCATTCGTAACCGTTTACTATCTTACTATTGGGCATTAAACAACTTGTAACAAGCCGGTGGACGATAATAGAATTAATTAGTCCATCAGTTTATGGAACTCATCAACATGGAAAAGAATCATTTATAATGCCGACTAGCAATACAACTGCCAACAAATAACATTTTATTGTGTTTCTAGGCTTTTGAAACAAAGCTTTCGTGGATTTGATAGGTTTCAGCAACTAAGATGGCAGACAATCTGCTTCGGAAGGCTCCAAACTATGGAATTTCTAGGTATAGGTTCAAACTAGCATTCGTAAACGTTTACTATCTTACCTACTATTGAGCATTAAACAACTTGTAACAAGCCGGTGGACGATAATAGAATTAATTAGTCCAGCAGTTTATTGAACTCATCAACATGAAAAAGAGTCATTTATAATGCCGACTAGCAATAACAACTGCCAAAAAATAACATTTTATTGTGTTTCTAGGCTTTTGAAACAAATCTTTCGTGAATTTGATAGGTTGCAGCAACTAAGATGCCAGAAAATCTGCTTCCGAAGGTTCCAAACTTTGGAATATCTATGTATAGGTTCAAAATAGCATTCTTAAACGTTTACTATCTTACTATTTTGCATTAAACAACTTGTAACAAGCCGGTGGACGATAATAGAATTAATTAGTCCAGCAGTTTATTAAACTCATCAACATGAAAAAGGGTCATTTATAATGCCGACTAGCAATAACAACTGCCAACAAATAACATTTTATTGTGTTTCTAGGTTTTTAAAACAAAGCTTTCGTAGATTTGATAGGTTGCAGCAATTAAGATTCAAGAAAACCTGCTTCGGAAGGCTCCAAACTATGAAACTACTATGTGTAGGTTCAAAAAAGCATTCTTAAACGTTTACTATCTTACTATTTTGCATTAAACAACTTGTAACAAGCCGGTGGACGATAATAGAATTAATTAGTCCAGCAGTTTATTGAACTTATCAACATGAAAAAGAATCATTTATAATGCCGACTAGCAATAACAACTGCCAACAAATAACCTTTTATTGTGCTTCTAGGCTTTTGTGGCAAAGCTTGGGTGGATTTCATAGGTTGCAGTAATTAATATTCCAGAAAATCTGCTTCGGAAGGCTCCAAACTATGCACTTTCCCTCGTACGTTTTTCATTTATTGACTTAGTAGTTTACCATGTTGAAGTATGTTGCGATTTAGTCGCCTGTTGTCGTTTTAAACAAGTGACTTGTTTATGGACGATCTGTCGTCACCTACAGAATTTTGTTTTGATGACTTTAGGTTGTCACTTTAGGTGTCTTTGCCCTTTGGATTTTGGGAAAGGCTTTTTCGTTGAAGACTTTTGATGGCTTTAGGCCATGCATCGTATACCTGCCCTTTGGACTTTGGGAGGAGCGATTTCGTTGTTAACTTTTGAGCTTCGTGCGTCAGTAACGGCCGTGCTGTTCGCATGATGTTTCTTTAGTGAAGTTTATGTTTGACTTTTGCTGGAGAATTTGTTTGTCCGGATTTTCCTTTGGTGTTCGGTGTTGGAGTCATTTTCGGTCCCGCATTATGCGAATTCAGAGACGACTTGGCTTTCGGCATCGTCACCAATTGAGGATTTCGGTGGACTTCGTTTTCTTTTCCTTGACAATCCCAAGTCACAATGGATTAACCATGTGTGGCATACTGTTGTATATAATTGTTCGCATTATTAGCATAGGATAGAATAGGATAGGTTAGTTTAGGCTAGATGGCCTTCAAGGCCTTCGAGACTCCTGTCGTTCGTGGTTACCCCTTTCTTTGATCGTTTGTTGCTGTGGGACAAACACAAGAGGCTGATCCCGTGACGCCTCGCGTGCCCTCTTCAACGGGTCTTCGAGAGTTATGCTGCGAACCTTGGGGCTTCGTACCCCTGTGTTCGATTGGTAGGTTGGACGGAAGAGTGCACAGTGATGACTTATACCCTATTATGACAAGCTCATTCGAGAGCAAAACCCAGATCCCAGGTGGGATATCAACTCTTCTCTCTCATCTTTCTTCTTTCGTTCTATCCTCCCTTTACCGTGTGTTCGGCGACACCTGTCATTGTCCTCACCCGTTTTGCCTTTGGCACTTTTCCTTTTAAACCGTGTCATGGGGCCGGATAGTGAGTAGACAGTGGGTCCGGTCGCCTTGCTTACCCGTCACCCCATAGGCGCGTGCCATGGTCGCTCGGCCATGGTCGGTATTATTTTGAGATGTGGGCACCACCCTTTACCGGGGTGGAGTGGTCCGTGTTTTATGTTTTTGAACACTTTTGATGTTGAGTTTCGATCGCCAAGTCGAATGGGACCCCTGGCGAAGTACCCTCCTTTGGGACAAATTACGTTTATTTGTCGCCCGATTCCCTGGTCCGGGGAGGGGTGTTCTAGGCTTCACCGAACCGTCAGTGCCTGATTGAGGTTTTCCGTAATTTCCACCGGCGTAACCGGTCTTTTTGGCAATTTCTTCTTCCTTCTCACTCTGTCCATTGACGCTATCCGTCATCGCGTGGTTGGGATCCCGAGTAGTGACGGCTATCTCAATCCGCACCCTAGGTTAGGCTATTCTTCAAGCAACTTCTTCAGTTGTACTAAGGATCAATTTAAGAAATTGACCTCTAGTAAGGGGGGTGTTAAGTGATTTTGACGTCATTAAGCTATCCTTGTTATCAATTCCACGATTGGGTGTTATTAGTGCATTTAAGCTGAAATTATTCTATTTAAAATTTTCTGGTACGGCCCTGTATTATAATTTTAAAATGCTGCAGCCAATTCATTCAGTTCAAGCTCAGATATGCCCGCGGTCCTTGGAATTCTCACTAATAAGCATTTCCTCGGAGCCGTATGTAATCTATTGCAGTCACTTCCGCCTAAATCATATTTCTTCGAATTGGGAACATAAGGCATCCTTTGTTTACGTCCCAGCTTAAATCGCTTTGAGTCCCAACCTTCAACTTATTTAAATACTGCTCGACGTAGTTAAGCTTCTAAGAATATAACAGCTTAATGTCCCTCTTATAAATTATCGTTTAAGGTTCGGCAGGATTGACCTTGTAACTTAATATTTTTGGGATCCGCTGTATAGCAAGAAATTTCTTCTAGAACGTTGTAGGGGCAAGTGAAATAAGTTTCGATAAGCCCTTAGTTAACCGCACATATAGAACTTATGGTTTTGGGGTTCGAAATTTTCTTCCATTGTATCCTCACGAGTAGCCCGATTTGAGATTAATTAATTAGTAGCAAGCTTCCGACCAAGAACGTTTTAGAAGAACGCGACCCCCGACGCCTCGGCCGGGGGCTGCGCTATTTTTGTGAGTGCCCTGTAGCAAGTTTCGTTGCCTTTTTATTAAATCTGCGTGTTGATTTTTCTGCACTTAAGTGAGTCAAGCTAAAACCTTCGAAGCAATTTATTGTTGGGTGTGTTTTGGAATTGCGTGTGCGGGCAGATGAAGTGAAGTGAAGTAACTCGGCGTTGATACGAATGGCCGATTCGTCTCCTATAGATTACTTCCCAGGGGGAGATATTTGCTTTAGTTGCACATTTGATTAGAGACGACATCTTTAAGCCTTAACTAACTTTTCCCTGTTAAGTGGGGAAAACCATTGCTGTTTGCAAATTTGTGTATCAACGCCGTGCTTTTTGTAATTTTTGGGAGCCCGCCGCGCAATAGTGTATTATTTGCTGTCATTTCTCCCACAACCGTTGAGGGATTTTTCGCAACACCTCGTTACGTTGCACCCGAGCTTCATCGAAGGCCGTCATCTCTTGTTCCTGATTACTGGGGAGTCCCTGAACTCTCGTCCCAACAACTCCGTTTGCACTGCAGCCCTCACTGCCAAGTGACTTCACCAGGACCTGGTTCACCGCTCCCGCCAAAAAAAAAAACACGCTTTGGGGTTAAGGTAAAATTGTTTACAGTAAATATGTGTTTTCGCTTTGTTTAATTATGTGCCGTGTGAAGTGATATCGACCATCTGTCGTGCGCTATTGAAGTTTATATTGGATATTGCGTACGCCCGTTTGATTAAACTATTCAAATTAATTATTAGACGCAGGGGCGTCTCTCCTGTGATTTTGTTCTGTTTATTTGTTAATGATGCTTAGATTAAGTTAACTTTTGCTAGAGGACCCCGAAATTCCAGTTAGGATGTACCCTTTGTATTAAATTTAAACTCACCGCTGGGTGGGCTATTAAACATAAACCTTTGCTAATTTAAGTCTAGTTATTTGTTGTTGCTGAACCCTTTAGCCATTAGTTAATTACGGCAAAAGCCTGGTGTAATTAAATGTGAACCCAAAGCCTGCGCTTCAATTAAAAACGCCCCTAGATTTGGGCTTGTCAGTGTTTTCTTTTATTGCTCGAGAGGGTGTGGCCATCAAGGTAAGTCATTTGTCGCAAGGCCACATCGTGTATATACCAACAGGCCCGAAGGAGCTTGGTGGAGGGGACGCTGTAGCGGAGTGCAGTTGCGTGGAGGACTGTTACATAGGCTACGTGTAATGTTCTTGGTTCTAGACACGTCAGCCACCCCTAATCAGAACCAAGTGGCGCTCTAGGCATCTATCTTAAGCAATCCATCAGGGTAAGTGCCGCCGGTTTTTCTTTGAGCTTTCGAACCACGCCTTCCCGACTGAGTTAAGTGCGAGTAACCGGAGCAACAAAATCTGCTCCAGCACATTAAGATCTGTGTTCTTTTTAGTAAAGCCGGCAAACCCTGTAGTTTGTACCCGATTTTGAACAATTAATACGACCTATGTCGATCTGAGGATTTAATACCGTAACAGACTAGCAATAACAACTGCCAACAAATAACATTTTATTGTGTTTCTAGGCTTTTGAAACAAAGCTTTCGTGGATATGATAGGTTGCAGCAATTAAGATTCCAGAAAACCTGCTTCGGAAGGCTCCAAACTATGAAACTACTATGTGTAGGTTCAAAATAGCATTCGTAAACGTTTACTATCTTACTACTGAGCATTAAACAACTTGAAACAAGCCGGTGGTCGATAAAAGAATTAATTAGTCCAGCAGTTTATTGAACTCATCAACATGAAAAAGAATCATTTATAATGCCGACTAGCAATAACAACTGCCAACAAATAACATTTTATTGTGTTTCTAGGCTTTTGAAACAAAGCTTTCGTGGATTTGATAGGTTGCAGCAATTAATATTCCAGAAAACCTGCTTCGGAAGGCTCCAAACTATGAAACTACTATGTGTAGGATCAAAATAGCATTCGTAAACGTTTACTATCTTACTATTGAGCATTAAACAACTTGTAACAAGCCGGTGGTCGTTAATAGAGTTAATTAGTCCAGCAGTTTATTGCACTCATCAACATGAAAAAGAGTCATTTATAATGCCGACTAGCAATAACAACTGCCAACAAATAACATTTTATTCTGTTTCTAGGCTTTTGAAGCAAAGCTTTCGTGGATTTGATAGGTTGCAGCAACTAAGATGCCAGAAAATCTGCTTCGGAAGGCTCCAAACTATGGAAATTCTATGTATAGGTTCAAAATACCATTTGTAAACGTTTACTATCTTACTGTTGAGCTTTAAACAACTTGTAACAAGCCGTTTCCTGAATTCGGCAGCTTTTTAAAAAGTCATTTATAATGCTGACTAGCTATAACAGCTGCCAACAAATACCAGTTTACTGTGTTTCTAGGCTTTTGAAGCAAAGCTTGGGTTGATTGCATAGGTTGCAGCAATTAATATTAAAGAAAATCTGCTTCGAAAAGCTCCAAATTATAGAATTTCTATGTGTAGGTTCAAAATAGGATTCGTATACGTTTACTATCTTACTATTGAGCATTAAACAATTTGAAACAAGGCGGTGTTCAATAATTGAATTAATTATCTTGCAGTTTACTGAACTGGGCAGCTTTTAAAAAATTCATTTATAATGCTGACTATCTACAACAGCTGCCAACAAATACCATTTTATTGTGTTTCTAAGGCTTTTGGCACAAAGCTTGCGTGGATTTGATAGGTTGCATCAATTAATATTCCAGAAAATCTCCTTCGGAAGGCTCCAAACTATGGAATTTCTATGTGCAGGTTCAAAATAGCATTCGTAACCGTTTACTATCTTACTATTGGGCATTAAACAACTTGTAACAAGCCGGTGGACGATAATAGAATTAATTAGTCCATCAGTTTATGGAACTCATCAACATGGAAAAGAATCATTTATAATGCCGACTAGCAATACAACTGCCAACAAATAACATTTTATTGTGTTTCTAGGCCTTTGAAACAAAACTTTCGTGGATTTGATAGGTTTCAGCAACTAAGATGCCAGAAAATCTGCTTCGGAAGGCTCCAAACTATGGAATTTCTAGTTATAGGTTCAAACTAGCATTCGTAAACGTTTACTATCTTACTTACTATTGAGCATTAAACAACTTGTAACAAGCCGGTGGACGATAATAGAATTAATTAGTCCAGCAGTTTATTGAACTCATCAACATGAAAAAGAGTCATTTATAATGCCGACTAGCAATAACAACTGCCAACAAATAACATTTTATTGTGTTTCTAGGCTTTTGAAACAAATCTTTCGTGAATTTGATAGGTTGCAGCAACTAAGATGCCAGAAAATCTGCTTTGGAAGGTTACAAACTATGGAATTTCTATGTATAGGTTCAAAATAGCATTCTTAAATGTTTACTATCTTACTATTTTGCATTAAACAACTTGTAACAAGCCGGTGGACGATAATAGAATTAATTAGTCCAGCAATTTATTAAATTCATCAACATGAAAAAGGGTCATTTATAATGCCGACTAGCAATAACAACTGCCAACAAATAACATTTTATTGTGTTTCTTGGCTTTTGAAGCAAAGCTTGGGTGGATTTCATAGGTTGCAGCAATTAAGATTCCAAAAAACCTGCTTCGGAAAGCTCCAAACTATAGAATTTCTATGTGTAGGTTCAAAATAGCATTCATAAACGTTTACTATCTTACTATTGAGCATTAAACAACTTAAAACAAGTCGGTGTTCAATAATTGAATTTATTATCTAGCAGTTTACTGAACTGGGCAGCTTTTAAAAAAGTCATTTATAATGCTGACTATCTACAACAGCTGCCAACAAATACCATTTTATTGTGTTTCTAAGACTTTTGGCACAAAGCTTGCGTGGCTTTGATAGGTTGCATCAATTAATATTCTAGAAAATCTACTTCGGAAGGCTCCAAACTATGGAATTTCTATGTGTAGGTTCAAAATAGCATTCGTAACCGTTTACTATCTTACTATTGGGCATTAAACAACTTGTAACAAGCCGGTGGACGATAATAGAATTAATTAGTCCATCAGTTTATGGAACTCATCAACATGGAAAAGAATCATTTATAATGCCGACTAGCAATACAACTGCCAACAAATAACATTTTATTGTGTTTCTAGGCTTTTGAAACAAAGCTTTCGTGGATTTGATAGGTTTCAGCAACTAAGATGGCAGACAATCTGCTTCGGAAGGCTCCAAACTATGGAATTTCTAGGTATAGGTTCAAACTAGCATTCGTAAACGTTTACTATCTTACCTACTATTGAGCATTAAACAACTTGTAACAAGCCGGTGGACGATAATAGAATTAATTAGTCCAGCAGTTTATTGAACTCATCAACATGAAAAAGAGTCATTTATAATGCCGACTAGCAATAACAACTGCCAAAAAATAACATTTTATTGTGTTTCTAGGCTTTTGAAACAAATCTTTCGTGAATTTGATAGGTTGCAGCAACTAAGATGCCAGAAAATCTGCTTCCGAAGGTTCCAAACTTTGGAATATCTATGTATAGGTTCAAAATAGCATTCTTAAACGTTTACTATCTTACTATTTTGCATTAAACAACTTGTAACAAGCCGGTGGACGATAATAGAATTAATTAGTCCAGCAGTTTATTAAACTCATCAACATGAAAAAGGGTCATTTATAATGCCGACTAGCAATAACAACTGCCAACAAATAACATTTTATTGTGTTTCTAGGTTTTTAAAACAAAGCTTTCGTAGATTTGATAGGTTGCAGCAATTAAGATTCAAGAAAACCTGCTTCGGAAGGCTCCAAACTATGAAACTACTATGTGTAGGTTCAAAATAGCATTCTTAAACGTTTACTATCTTACTATTTTGCATTAAACAACTTGTAACAAGCCGGTGGACGATAATAGAATTAATTAGTCCAGCAGTTTATTGAACTTATCAACATGAAAAAGAATCATTTATAATGCCGACTAGCAATAACAACTGCCAACAAATAACCTTTTATTGTGCTTCTAGGCTTTTGTGGCAAAGCTTGGGTGGATTTCATAGGTTGCAGTAATTAATATTCCAGAAAATCTGCTTCGGAAGGCTCCAAACTATGCACTTTCCCTCGTACGTTTTTCATTTATTGACTTAGTAGTTTACCATGTTGAAGTATGTTGCGATTTAGTCGCCTGTTGTCGTTTTAAACAAGTGACTTGTTTATGGACGATCTGTCGTCACCTACAGAATTTTGTTTTGATGACTTTAGGTTGTCACTTTAGGTGTCTTTGCCCATTGGATTTTGGGAAAGGCTTTTTCGTTGAAGACTTTTGATGGCTTTAGGCCATGCATCGTATACCTGCCCTTTGGACTTTGGGAGGAGCGATTTCGTTGTTAACTTTTGAGCTTCGTGCGTCAGTAACGGCCGTGCTGTTCGCATGATGTTTCTTTAGTGAAGTTTATGTTTGACTTTTGCTGGAGAATTTGTTTGTCCGGATTTTCTTTTGGTGTTCGGTGTTGGAGTCATTTTCGGTCCCGCATTATGCGAATTCAGAGACGACTTGGCTTTCGGCATCGTCACCAATTGAGGATTTCGGTGGACTTCGTTTTCTTTTCCTTGACAATCCCAAGTCACAATGGATTAACCATGTGTGGCATACTGTTGTATATAATTGTTCGCATTATTAGCATAGGATAGAATAGGATAGGTTAGTTTAGGCTAGATGGCCTTCAAGGCCTTCGAGACTCCTGTCGTTCGTGGTTACCCCTTTCTTTGATCGTTTGTTGCTGTGGGACAAACACAAGAGGCTGATCCCGTGACGCCTCGCGTGCCCTCTTCAACGGGTCTTCGAGAGTTATGCTGCGAACCTTGGGGCTTCGTACCCCTGTGTTCGATTGGTAGGTTGGACGGAAGAGTGCACAGTGATGACTTATACCCTATTATGACAAGCTCATTCGAGAGCAAAACCCAGATCCCAGGTGGGATATCAACTCTTCTCTCTCATCTTTCTTCTTTCGTTCTATCCTCCCTTTACCGTGTGTTCGGCGACACCTGTCATTGTCCTCACCCGTTTTGCCTTTGGCACTTTTCCTTTTAAACCGTGTCATGGGGCCGGATAGTGAGTAGACAGTGGGTCCGGTCGCCTTGCTTACCCGTCACCCCATAGGCGCGTGCCATGGTCGCTCGGCCATGGTCGGTATTATTTTGAGATGTGGGCACCACCCTTTACCGGGGTGGAGTGGTCCGTGTTTTATGTTTTTGAACACTTTTGATGTTGAGTTTCGATCGCCAAGTCGAATGGGACCCCTGGCGAAGTACCCTCCTTTGGGACAAATTACGTTTATTTGTCGCCCGATTCCCTGGTCCGGGGAGGGGTGTTCTAGGCTTCACCGAACCGTCAGTGCCTGATTGAGGTTTTCCGTAATTTCCACCGGCGTAACCGGTCTTTTTGGCAATTTCTTCTTCCTTCTCACTCTGTCCATTGACGCTATCCGTCATCGCGTGGTTGGGATCCCGAGTAGTGACGGCTATCTCAATCCGCACCCTAGGTTAGGCTATTCTTCAAGCAACTTCTTCAGTTGTACTAAGGATCAATTTAAGAAATTGACCTCTAGTAAGGGGGGTGTTAAGTGATTTTGACGTCATTAAGCTATCCTTGTTATCAATTCCACGATTGGGTGTTATTAGTGCATTTAAGCTGAAATTATTCTATTTAAAATTTTCTGGTACGGCCCTGTATTATAATTTTAAAATGCTGCAGCCAATTCATTCAGTTCAAGCTCAGATATGCCCGCGGTCCTTGGAATTCTCACTAATAAGCATTTCCTCGGAGCCGTATGTAATCTATTGCAGTCACTTCCGCCTAAATCATATTTCTTCGAATTGGGAACATAAGGCATCCTTTGTTTACGTCCCAGCTTAAATCGCTTTGAGTCCCAACCTTCAACTTATTTAAATACTGCTCGACGTAGTTAAGCTTCTAAGAATATAACAGCTTAATGTCCCTCTTATAAATTATCGTTTAAGGTTCGGCAGGATTGACCTTGTAACTTAATATTTTTGGGATCCGCTGTATAGCAAGAAATTTCTTCTAGAACGTTGTAGGGGCAAGTGAAATAAGTTTCGATAAGCCCTTAGTTAACCGCACATATAGAACTTATGGTTTTGGGGTTCGAAATTTTCTTCCATTGTATCCTCACGAGTAGCCCGATTTGAGATTAATTAATTAGTAGCAAGCTTCCGACCAAGAACGTTTTAGAAGAACGCGACCCCCGACGCCTCGGCCGGGGGCTGCGCTATTTTTGTGAGTGCCCTGTAGCAAGTTTCGTTGCCTTTTTATTAAATCTGCGTGTTGATTTTTCTGCACTTAAGTGAGTCAAGCTAAAACCTTCGAAGCAATTTATTGTTGGGTGTGTTTTGGAATTGCGTGTGCGGGCAGATGAAGTGAAGTGAAGTAACTCGGCGTTGATACGAATGGCCGATTCGTCTCCTATAGATTACTTCCCAGGGGGAGATATTTGCTTTAGTTGCACATTTGATTAGAGACGACATCTTTAAGCCTTAACTAACTTTTCCCTGTTAAGTGGGGAAAACCATTGCTGTTTGCAAATTTGTGTATCAACGCCGTGCTTTTTGTAATTTTTGGGAGCCCGCCGCGCAATAGTGTATTATTTGCTGTCATTTCTCCCACAACCGTTGAGGGATTTTTCGCAACACCTCGTTACGTTGCACCCGAGCTTCATCGAAGGCCGTCATCTCTTGTTCCTGATTACTGGGGAGTCCCTGAACTCTCGTCCCAACAACTCCGTTTGCACTGCAGCCCTCACTGCCAAGTGACTTCACCAGGACCTGGTTCACCGCTCCCGCCAAAAAAAGAAAACACGCTTTGGGGTTAAGGTAAAATTGTTTACAGTAAATATGTGTTTTCGCTTTGTTTAATTATGTGCCGTGTGAAGTGATATCGACCATCTGTCGTGCGCTATTGAAGTTTATATTGGATATTGCGTACGCCCGTTTGATTAAACTATTCAAATTAATTATTAGACGCAGGGGCGTCTCTCCTGTGATTTTGTTCTGTTTATTTGTTAATGATGCTTAGATTAAGTTAACTTTTGCTAGAGGACCCCGAAATTCCAGTTAGGATGTACCCTTTGTATTAAATTTAAACTCACCGCTGGGTGGGCTATTAAACATAAACCTTTGCTAATTTAAGTCTAGTTATTTGTTGTTGCTGAACCCTTTAGCCATTAGTTAATTACGGCAAAAGCCTGGTGTAATTAAATGTGAACCCAAAGCCTGCGCTTCAATTAAAAACGCCCCTAGATTTGGGCTTGTCAGTGTTTTCTTTTATTGCTCGAGAGGGTGTGGCCATCAAGGTAAGTCATTTGTCGCAAGGCCACATCGTGTATATACCAACAGGCCCGAAGGAGCTTGGTGGAGGGGACGCTGTAGCGGAGTGCAGTTGCGTGGAGGACTGTTACATAGGCTACGTGTAATGTTCTTGGTTCTAGACACGTCAGCCACCCCTAATCAGAACCAAGTGGCGCTCTAGGCATCTATCTTAAGCAATCCATCAGGGTAAGTGCCGCCGGTTTTTCTTTGAGCTTTCGAACCACGCCTTCCCGACTGAGTTAAGTGCGAGTAACCGGAGCAACAAAATCTGCTCCAGCACATTAAGATCTGTGTTCTTTTTAGTAAAGCCGGCAAACCCTGTAGTTTGTACCCGATTTTGAACAATTAATACGACCTATGTCGATCTGAGGATTTAATACCGTAACAGACTAGCAATAACAACTGCCAACAAATAACATTTTATTGTGTTTCTAGGCTTTTGAAACAAAGCTTTCGTGGATATGATAGGTTGCAGCAATTAAGATTCCAGAAAACCTGCTTCGGAAGGCTCCAAACTATGAAACTACTATGTGTAGGTTCAAAATAGCATTCGTAAACGTTTACTATCTTACTACTGAGCATTAAACAACTTGAAACAAGCCGGTGGTCGATAAAAGAATTAATTAGTCCAGCAGTTTATTGAACTCATCAACATGAAAAAGAATCATTTATAATGCCGACTAGCAATAACAACTGCCAACAAATAACATTTTATTGTGTTTCTAGGCTTTTGAAACAAAGCTTTCGTGGATTTGATAGGTTGCAGCAATTAATATTCCAGAAAACCTGCTTCGGAAGGCTCCAAACTATGAAACTACTATGTGTAGGATCAAAATAGCATTCGTAAACGTTTACTATCTTACTATTGAGCATTAAACAACTTGTAACAAGCCGGTGGTCGTTAATAGAGTTAATTAGTCCAGCAGTTTATTGCACTCATCAACATGAAAAAGAGTCATTTATAATGCCGACTAGCAATAACAACTGCCAACAAATAACATTTTATTCTGTTTCTAGGCTTTTGAAGCAAAGCTTTCGTGGATTTGATAGGTTGCAGCAACTAAGATGCCAGAAAATCTGCTTCGGAAGGCTCCAAACTATGGAAATTCTATGTATAGGTTCAAAATACCATTTGTAAACGTTTACTATCTTACTGTTGAGCTTTAAACAACTTGTAACAAGCCGTTTCCTGAATTCGGCAGCTTTTTAAAAAGTCATTTATAATGCTGACTAGCTATAACAGCTGCCAACAAATACCAGTTTACTGTGTTTCTAGGCTTTTGAAGCAAAGCTTGGGTTGATTGCATAGGTTGCAGCAATTAATATTAAAGAAAATCTGCTTCGAAAAGCTCCAAATTATAGAATTTCTATGTGTAGGTTCAAAATAGGATTCGTATACGTTTACTATCTTACTATTGAGCATTAAACAATTTGAAACAAGGCGGTGTTCAATAATTGAATTAATTATCTTGCAGTTTACTGAACTGGGCAGCTTTTAAAAAATTCATTTATAATGCTGACTATCTACAACAGCTGCCAACAAATACCATTTTATTGTGTTTCTAAGGCTTTTGGCACAAAGCTTGCGTGGATTTGATAGGTTGCATCAATTAATATTCCAGAAAATCTCCTTCGGAAGGCTCCAAACTATGGAATTTCTATGTGCAGGTTCAAAATAGCATTCGTAACCGTTTACTATCTTACTATTGGGCATTAAACAACTTGTAACAAGCCGGTGGACGATAATAGAATTAATTAGTCCATCAGTTTATGGAACTCATCAACATGGAAAAGAATCATTTATAATGCCGACTAGCAATACAACTGCCAACAAATAACATTTTATTGTGTTTCTAGGCCTTTGAAACAAAACTTTCGTGGATTTGATAGGTTTCAGCAACTAAGATGCCAGAAAATCTGCTTCGGAAGGCTCCAAACTATGGAATTTCTAGTTATAGGTTCAAACTAGCATTCGTAAACGTTTACTATCTTACTTACTATTGAGCATTAAACAACTTGTAACAAGCCGGTGGACGATAATAGAATTAATTAGTCCAGCAGTTTATTGAACTCATCAACATGAAAAAGAGTCATTTATAATGCCGACTAGCAATAACAACTGCCAACAAATAACATTTTATTGTGTTTCTAGGCTTTTGAAACAAATCTTTCGTGAATTTGATAGGTTGCAGCAACTAAGATGCCAGAAAATCTGCTTTGGAAGGTTACAAACTATGGAATTTCTATGTATAGGTTCAAAATAGCATTCTTAAATGTTTACTATCTTACTATTTTGCATTAAACAACTTGTAACAAGCCGGTGGACGATAATAGAATTAATTAGTCCAGCAATTTATTAAATTCATCAACATGAAAAAGGGTCATTTATAATGCCGACTAGCAATAACAACTGCCAACAAATAACATTTTATTGTGTTTCTTGGCTTTTGAAGCAAAGCTTGGGTGGATTTCATAGGTTGCAGCAATTAAGATTCCAAAAAACCTGCTTCGGAAAGCTCCAAACTATAGAATTTCTATGTGTAGGTTCAAAATAGCATTCATAAACGTTTACTATCTTACTATTGAGCATTAAACAACTTAAAACAAGTCGGTGTTCAATAATTGAATTTATTATCTAGCAGTTTACTGAACTGGGCAGCTTTTAAAAAAGTCATTTATAATGCTGACTATCTACAACAGCTGCCAACAAATACCATTTTATTGTGTTTCTAAGACTTTTGGCACAAAGCTTGCGTGGCTTTGATAGGTTGCATCAATTAATATTCTAGAAAATCTACTTCGGAAGGCTCCAAACTATGGAATTTCTATGTGTAGGTTCAAAATAGCATTCGTAACCGTTTACTATCTTACTATTGGGCATTAAACAACTTGTAACAAGCCGGTGGACGATAATAGAATTAATTAGTCCATCAGTTTATGGAACTCATCAACATGGAAAAGAATCATTTATAATGCCGACTAGCAATACAACTGCCAACAAATAACATTTTATTGTGTTTCTAGGCTTTTGAAACAAAGCTTTCGTGGATTTGATAGGTTTCAGCAACTAAGATGGCAGACAATCTGCTTCGGAAGGCTCCAAACTATGGAATTTCTAGGTATAGGTTCAAACTAGCATTCGTAAACGTTTACTATCTTACCTACTATTGAGCATTAAACAACTTGTAACAAGCCGGTGGACGATAATAGAATTAATTAGTCCAGCAGTTTATTGAACTCATCAACATGAAAAAGAGTCATTTATAATGCCGACTAGCAATAACAACTGCCAAAAAATAACATTTTATTGTGTTTCTAGGCTTTTGAAACAAATCTTTCGTGAATTTGATAGGTTGCAGCAACTAAGATGCCAGAAAATCTGCTTCCGAAGGTTCCAAACTTTGGAATATCTATGTATAGGTTCAAAATAGCATTCTTAAACGTTTACTATCTTACTATTTTGCATTAAACAACTTGTAACAAGCCGGTGGACGATAATAGAATTAATTAGTCCAGCAGTTTATTAAACTCATCAACATGAAAAAGGGTCATTTATAATGCCGACTAGCAATAACAACTGCCAACAAATAACATTTTATTGTGTTTCTAGGTTTTTAAAACAAAGCTTTCGTAGATTTGATAGGTTGCAGCAATTAAGATTCAAGAAAACCTGCTTCGGAAGGCTCCAAACTATGAAACTACTATGTGTAGGTTCAAAATAGCATTCTTAAACGTTTACTATCTTACTATTTTGCATTAAACAACTTGTAACAAGCCGGTGGACGATAATAGAATTAATTAGTCCAGCAGTTTATTGAACTTATCAACATGAAAAAGAATCATTTATAATGCCGACTAGCAATAACAACTGCCAACAAATAACCTTTTATTGTGCTTCTAGGCTTTTGTGGCAAAGCTTGGGTGGATTTCATAGGTTGCAGTAATTAATATTCCAGAAAATCTGCTTCGGAAGGCTCCAAACTATGCACTTTCCCTCGTACGTTTTTCATTTATTGACTTAGTAGTTTACCATGTTGAAGTATGTTGCGATTTAGTCGCCTGTTGTCGTTTTAAACAAGTGACTTGTTTATGGACGATCTGTCGTCACCTACAGAATTTTGTTTTGATGACTTTAGGTTGTCACTTTAGGTGTCTTTGCCCATTGGATTTTGGGAAAGGCTTTTTCGTTGAAGACTTTTGATGGCTTTAGGCCATGCATCGTATACCTGCCCTTTGGACTTTGGGAGGAGCGATTTCGTTGTTAACTTTTGAGCTTCGTGCGTCAGTAACGGCCGTGCTGTTCGCATGATGTTTCTTTAGTGAAGTTTATGTTTGACTTTTGCTGGAGAATTTGTTTGTCCGGATTTTCTTTTGGTGTTCGGTGTTGGAGTCATTTTCGGTCCCGCATTATGCGAATTCAGAGACGACTTGGCTTTCGGCATCGTCACCAATTGAGGATTTCGGTGGACTTCGTTTTCTTTTCCTTGACAATCCCAAGTCACAATGGATTAACCATGTGTGGCATACTGTTGTATATAATTGTTCGCATTATTAGCATAGGATAGAATAGGATAGGTTAGTTTAGGCTAGATGGCCTTCAAGGCCTTCGAGACTCCTGTCGTTCGTGGTTACCCCTTTCTTTGATCGTTTGTTGCTGTGGGACAAACACAAGAGGCTGATCCCGTGACGCCTCGCGTGCCCTCTTCAACGGGTCTTCGAGAGTTATGCTGCGAACCTTGGGGCTTCGTACCCCTGTGTTCGATTGGTAGGTTGGACGGAAGAGTGCACAGTGATGACCTATACCCTATTATGACAAGCTCATTCGAGAGCAAAACCCAGATCCCAGGTGGGATATCAACTCTTCTCTCTCATCTTTCTTCTTTCGTTCTATCCTCCCTTTACCGTGTGTTCGGCGACACCTGTCATTGTCCTCACCCGTTTTGCCTTTGGCACTTTTCCTTTTAAACCGTGTCATGGGGCCGGATAGTGAGTAGACAGTGGGTCCGGTCGCCTTGCTTACCCGTCACCCCATAGGCGCGTGCCATGGTCGCTCGGCCATGGTCGGTATTATTTTGAGATGTGGGCACCACCCTTTACCGGGGTGGAGTGGTCCGTGTTTTATGTTTTTGAACACTTTTGATGTTGAGTTTCGATCGCCAAGTCGAATGGGACCCCTGGCGAAGTACCCTCCTTTGGGACAAATTACGTTTATTTGTCGCCCGATTCCCTGGTCCGGGGAGGGGTGTTCTAGGCTTCACCGAACCGTCAGTGCCTGATTGAGGTTTTCCGTAATTTCCACCGGCGTAACCGGTCTTTTTGGCAATTTCTTCTTCCTTCTCACTCTGTCCATTGACGCTATCCGTCATCGCGTGGTTGGGATCCCGAGTAGTGACGGCTATCTCAATCCGCACCCTAGGTTAGGCTATTCTTCAAGCAACTTCTTCAGTTGTACTAAGGATCAATTTAAGAAATTGACCTCTAGTAAGGGGGGTGTTAAGTGATTTTGACGTCATTAAGCTATCCTTGTTATCAATTCCACGATTGGGTGTTATTAGTGCATTTAAGCTGAAATTATTCTATTTAAAATTTTCTGGTACGGCCCTGTATTATAATTTTAAAATGCTGCAGCCAATTCATTCAGTTCAAGCTCAGATATGCCCGCGGTCCTTGGAATTCTCACTAATAAGCATTTCCTCGGAGCCGTATGTAATCTATTGCAGTCACTTCCGCCTAAATCATATTTCTTCGAATTGGGAACATAAGGCATCCTTTGTTTACGTCCCAGCTTAAATCGCTTTGAGTCCCAACCTTCAACTTATTTAAATACTGCTCGACGTAGTTAAGCTTCTAAGAATATAACAGCTTAATGTCCCTCTTATAAATTATCGTTTAAGGTTCGGCAGGATTGACCTTGTAACTTAATATTTTTGGGATCCGCTGTATAGCAAGAAATTTCTTCTAGAACGTTGTAGGGGCAAGTGAAATAAGTTTCGATAAGCCCTTAGTTAACCGCACATATAGAACTTATGGTTTTGGGGTTCGAAATTTTCTTCCATTGTATCCTCACGAGTAGCCCGATTTGAGATTAATTAATTAGTAGCAAGCTTCCGACCAAGAACGTTTTAGAAGAACGCGACCCCCGACGCCTCGGCCGGGGGCTGCGCTATTTTTGTGAGTGCCCTGTAGCAAGTTTCGTTGCCTTTTTATTAAATCTGCGTGTTGATTTTTCTGCACTTAAGTGAGTCAAGCTAAAACCTTCGAAGCAATTTATTGTTGGGTGTGTTTTGGAATTGCGTGTGCGGGCAGATGAAGTGAAGTGAAGTAACTCGGCGTTGATACGAATGGCCGATTCGTCTCCTATAGATTACTTCCCAGGGGGAGATATTTGCTTTAGTTGCACATTTGATTAGAGACGACATCTTTAAGCCTTAACTAACTTTTCCCTGTTAAGTGGGGAAAACCATTGCTGTTTGCAAATTTGTGTATCAACGCCGTGCTTTTTGTAATTTTTGGGAGCCCGCCGCGCAATAGTGTATTATTTGCTGTCATTTCTCCCACAACCGTTGAGGGATTTTTCGCAACACCTCGTTACGTTGCACCCGAGCTTCATCGAAGGCCGTCATCTCTTGTTCCTGATTACTGGGGAGTCCCTGAACTCTCGTCCCAACAACTCCGTTTGCACTGCAGCCCTCACTGCCAAGTGACTTCACCAGGACCTGGTTCACCGCTCCCGCCAAAAAAAAAAAACACGCTTTGGGGTTAAGGTAAAATTGTTTACAGTAAATATGTGTTTTCGCTTTGTTTAATTATGTGCCGTGTGAAGTGATATCGACCATCTGTCGTGCGCTATTGAAGTTTATATTGGATATTGCGTACGCCCGTTTGATTAAACTATTCAAATTAATTATTAGACGCAGGGGCGTCTCTCCTGTGATTTTGTTCTGTTTATTTGTTAATGATGCTTAGATTAAGTTAACTTTTGCTAGAGGACCCCGAAATTCCAGTTAGGATGTACCCTTTGTATTAAATTTAAACTCACCGCTGGGTGGGCTATTAAACATAAACCTTTGCTAATTTAAGTCTAGTTATTTGTTGTTGCTGAACCCTTTAGCCATTAGTTAATTACGGCAAAAGCCTGGTGTAATTAAATGTGAACCCAAAGCCTGCGCTTCAATTAAAAACGCCCCTAGATTTGGGCTTGTCAGTGTTTTCTTTTATTGCTCGAGAGGGTGTGGCCATCAAGGTAAGTCATTTGTCGCAAGGCCACATCGTGTATATACCAACAGGCCCGAAGGAGCTTGGTGGAGGGGACGCTGTAGCGGAGTGCAGTTGCGTGGAGGACTGTTACATAGGCTACGTGTAATGTTCTTGGTTCTAGACACGTCAGCCACCCCTAATCAGAACCAAGTGGCGCTCTAGGCATCTATCTTAAGCAATCCATCAGGGTAAGTGCCGCCGGTTTTTCTTTGAGCTTTCGAACCACGCCTTCCCGACTGAGTTAAGTGCGAGTAACCGGAGCAACAAAATCTGCTCCAGCACATTAAGATCTGTGTTCTTTTTAGTAAAGCCGGCAAACCCTGTAGTTTGTACCCGATTTTGAACAATTAATACGACCTATGTCGATCTGAGGATTTAATACCGTAACAGACTAGCAATAACAACTGCCAACAAATAACATTTTATTGTGTTTCTAGGCTTTTGAAACAAAGCTTTCGTGGATATGATAGGTTGCAGCAATTAAGATTCCAGAAAACCTGCTTCGGAAGGCTCCAAACTATGAAACTACTATGTGTAGGTTCAAAATAGCATTCGTAAACGTTTACTATCTTACTACTGAGCATTAAACAACTTGAAACAAGCCGGTGGTCGATAAAAGAATTAATTAGTCCAGCAGTTTATTGAACTCATCAACATGAAAAAGAATCATTTATAATGCCGACTAGCAATAACAACGGCCAACAAATAACATTTTATTGTGTTTCTAGGCTTTTGAAACAAAGCTTTCGTGGATTTGATAGGTTGCAGCAATTAATATTCCAGAAAACCTGCTTCGGAAGGCTCCAAACTATGAAACTACTATGTGTAGGATCAAAATAGCATTCGTAAACGTTTACTATCTTACTATTGAGCATTAAACAACTTGTAACAAGCCGGTGGACGATAATACAATTAATTAGTCCAGCAGTTTATTGATCTCATCAACATGAAAAAGGGTCATTTATAATGCCGACTAGCTATAACAACTGCCAACAAATAATATTTTATTGTGTTTCTAGGTTTTTGAAACAAAGCTTTCGTAGATTTGATAGGTTGCAGCAATTAAAATTCCAGAAAACCTGCTTCGGAAAGCTTCAAACTATGAAACTACTATGTGTAGGTTCAAAATAGCATTCGTAAACGTTTACTATCTTACTATTGAGCATTAAACAACTCGTAACAAGCCGGTGGACGATAATACAATTAATTAGTCCAGCAGTTTAAGGCCTTTGAAGCAAAGCTTGGGTGGATTTCATAGGTTGCAGCAACTAAGATTCCAAAAAACCTGTTTCGAAAGGTTCCAAACTATAGAATTTTTATGTGTAGGTTCAAAAAAGCATTCATAAACGTTTACTATCTTACTATTGAGCATTAAACAACTTGAAACAAGGCGGTGTTCAATAATTGAATTTATTATCTTACAGTTTACTGAACTCGGCAGCTTTTAAAAAAGTCATTTATAATGCTGACTATCTACAACAGCTGCCAACAAATACCATTTTATTGTGTTTCTAGGTTTTTGAAGCAAAGCTTGTGTGGATTTCATAGGTTGCAGCAACTAAGTTTCCAAAAAACCTGTTTCGAAAGGATCCAAGCTATAGAATTTCTATGTGTAGGTTCAAAATAGTATTTGTAAACGTTTACTATCTTACTATTGAGCATTAAACAACTTGTAACAAGCCGGTGGACAATAATAGAATTAATTAGTCCAGCAGTTTAGTGAACTCATCAACATGAAAAAGAGTCATTTATAATGCCGACTAGCAATAACAGCTGCCAACAAATAACATTTTATTGTGTTTCTAGGCTTTTGAAACAAAGCTTGGGTGGATTTCATAGGTTGCAGCAACTAAGATGCCAGAAAATTTGCTTCGGCGGGCTCCAAACTATGAAATTTCTATGTGTAGGTTCAAAATAGCATTCGTAAACGTTTACTATCTTACTATTGAGCATTAAACAACTTGAAACGAGCCGGTGGTCGATAATAGAATTAATTAGTCCAGCAGTTTATTGAACTCATCAACATGAAAAACAACCATTTATAATGCCGACTAGCAATAACAACTGCCAACAAATAACATCTTATTGTGCTTCTAGGCTTTTGAGGCAAAGCTTGGGTGGATTTCATAGGTTGCAGCAATTAATATTCCAGAAAATCTGCTTCGGAAGGCACAATACTATGCAATTTTTATGTGGAGATTCAAAATAGCATTCGTAAACGTTTACTATCTTACTATTGAGCATTAAACAACTTGTAACAAGCCGGTGGACGATAATAGAATTAATTAGTCCAGCAGTTTATTGAACTCATCAACATGAAAAAGGGTCATTTATAATGCCGACTAGCAATAACAACTGCCAACAAATAACATTTTATTGTGTTTCTAGGCTTTTGAAACAAATCGTTCATGGATTTCATAGGTTGCAGCAACTAAGATGCCAGAAAATCTGCTTCGGCGGGCTCCAAACTATGAAATTTCTATGTGTAGGTTCAAAATAGCATTCGTAAACGTTTACTATCTTACTATTGAGCATTAAACAACTTGAAACAAGCCGGTGGTCGATAATAGAATTAATTAGTCCAGCAGTTTATTGAACTAATCAACATGAAAAAGAGTCATTTATAATGCCGACTAGCAATAACAACTGCCAACAAATAACATTTTATTGTGCTTCTAGCCTTTTGAAGCAAAGCTTTTGTGGATTTCATAGGTTGCAGCAATTAAGATTCCAAAAAACCTGCTTCGGAAGGCTCCAAACTATGCAATTTCTATGTGTAGATTCAAAATAGCATTCGGAAACGTTTACTATCTTACTATTGAGCATTAAACAACTTGTAGCAAGGCGGTAAACCATAATAGAATTAATTAGTCCAGCAGTTTATTGAGCTCATCAACATGAAAAAGAGTCATTTATAATGCCGTCTAGCAATAACAACTGCCAACAAATAACGTTTTATTGTGTTTCTAGGGTTTTGAAGCGAAGCTTGGGTGGATTTCATAGGTTGCAGCAACTAAGATTCCAAAAAACCTGTTTCGAAAGGTTCCAAACTATAGCATTTCTATGTGAGGTTCAAAATAGCATTCATAAACGTTTACTAGCTTACTATTGAGCATTAAACAACTTGTAACAAGCCGGTGGACGATAATAGAATTAATTAGTCCAGTAGTTTATTGAGCTCATCAACATGAAAAAGAGTCATTTATAATGCCGTCTAGCAATAACAACTGCCAACAAATACCATTTTATTGTGTTTCTAGGCTTTTGAAGCAAAGCTTGTGTGGATTTCATAGGTTGCAGCAACTAAGATTCCAAAAATCCTGTTTCGAAAGGATCCAAACTATAGAATTTCTATGTGTAGGTTTAAAATAGCATTTGTAAACGTTTACTATCTTACTATTGAGCATTAAACAACTTGTAACAAGCCGGTGAACGATATTAGAATTAATTAGTCCAGCAGTTTATTGAACTCATCAACATGAAAAAGAGTCATTTATAATGCCGACTACCAATAACAACTGCCAACAAATAACATTTTATTGTGTTTCTAGGCTTTTGAAGAAAAGTTTGGGTGGATTTCATAGGTTGCAGCAACTAAGAATCTAAAAAACCTGTTTCGAAAGGTTCCAAACTATAGAATTTCTATGTGTAGGTTCAAAATAGCATTCATAAACGTTTACTATCTTACTATTGAGCATTAAACAACTTGAAACAAGGCGGTGTTCAATAATTGAATTTATTATCTTGCAGTTTACTGAACTCGGCCGTTTTTAAAAAAGTCATTTATAATGCTGACTATCTACAACAGCTGCCAACAAATACCATTTTATTGTGTTTCAAGGCTTTTGAAGCAAAGCTTGGGTGGATTTCATAGGTTGCAGCAACTAAGATTCCAAAAAACCTGTTTCGAAAGGATCCAAACTAGAATTTCTATGTGTAGGTTCAAAATAGCATTTGTAAACGTTTACTATCTTACTATTGAGCATTAAACATCTTGTAACAGGCCGGTTGACGTTAATAGAATTAATTAGTCCAGCAGTTTATTGAACTCATCAACATGAAAAAGAACCATTTATAATGCCGACTAGCAATAACAACTGCCAACAAATAACATCTTATTGTGCTTCTAGGCTTTTGAGGCAAAGCTTGGGTGGATTTCATAGGTTGCAGCAATTAATATACCAGAAAATCTGCTTCGGAAGGCACAATACTATGCAATTTTTATGTGGAGATTCAAAATAGCATTCGTAAACGTTTACTATCTTACTATTGAGCATTAAACAACTTGTAACAAGCCGGTGGACGATAATAGAATTAATTAGTCCAGCAGTTTATTGAACTCATCAACATAAAAAAGGGTCATTTATAATGCCGACTAGCAATAACAACTGCCAACAAATAACATTTTATTGTGTTTCTAGGCTTTTGAAACAAATCTTTCATGGATTTCATAGGTTGCAGCAACTAAGATGCCAGAAAATCTGCTTCGGCGGGCTCCAAACTATGAAATTCCTATGTGTAGGTTCAAAATAGCATTCGTAAACGTTTACTATCTTACTATTGAGCATTAAACAACTTGAAACGAGCCGGTGGTCGATAATAGAATTAATTAGTCCAGCAGTTTATTGAACTCATCAACATGAAAAAGAACCATTTATAATGCCGACTAACAATAACAACTGCCAAAAAATAACATTTTATTGTGTTTCTATGCCCTTTGAAGCAAAGCTTGGGTGGATTTCATAGGTTGCAGCAATTAAGATTCCAAAAAACCTGCTTCGGAAGGCTCCAAACTATGGAATTTCTATGTGTAGGTTCAAAATAGCATTCGTAAACGTTTACTATCTTACTATTGAGCATTAAACAACTTGAAACGAGCCGGTGGTCGATAATAGAATTAATTAGTCCAGCAGTTTATTGAACTCATCAACATGAAAAAGAACCATTTATAATGCCGACTAACAATAACAACTGCCAACAAATAACATCTTATTGTGCTTCTAGGCTTTTGAGGCAAAGCTTGGGTGGATTTCATAGGTTGCAGCAATTAAGATTCCAAAAATCCTTCTTCGGAAGGCTCCAAACTATGGAATTTCTATGTGTAGGTTCAAAATAGCATTCGTAAACGTTTACTATCTTACTATTGAGCATTAAACAACTTGAAACGAGCCGGTGGTCGATAATAGAATTAATTAGTCCAGCAGTTTATTGAACTCATCAACATGAAAAAGAACTATTTATAATGCCGACTAGCAATAACAACCGCCAACAAATAACATCTTATTGTGCTTCTAGGCTTTTGAGGCAAAGCTTGGGTGGATTTCATAGGTTGCAGCAATTAATATACCAGAAAATCTGCTTCGGAAGGCACAATACTATGCAATTTTTATGTGGAGATTCAAAATAGCATTCGTAAACGTTTACTATCTTACTATTGAGCATTAAACAACTTGTAACAGGCCGGTGGACGATAATAGAATTAATTAGTCCAGCAGTTTATTGAACTCATCAACATGAAAAAGAGTCATTTATAATGCCGTCTAGCAATAACAACTGCCAACAAATAACATTTTATTGTGTTTCTATGCCTTTTGAAGCAAAGCTTGGGTGGATTTCATAGGTTGCAGCAATTAAGATTACAAAAATCCTTCTTCGGAAGGCTCCAAACTATGGAATTTCAATGTGTAGGTTCAAAATAGCATTCGTAAACGTTTACTATCTTACTATTGAGCATTAAACAACTTGAAACGAGCCGGTGGTCGATAATAGAATTAATTAGTCCAGCAGTTTATTGAACTCATCAACATGAAAAAGAACTATTTATAATGCCGACTAGCAATAACAACCGCCAACAAATAACATCTTATTGTGCTTCTAGGCTTTTGAGGCAAAGCTTGGGTGGATTTCATAGGTTGCAGCAATTAATATACCAGAAAATCTGCTTCGGCGGGCTCCAAACTATGAAATTCCTATGTGTAGGTTCAAAATAGCATTCGTAAACGTTTACTATCTTACTATTGAGCATTAAACAACTTGAAACGAGCCGGTGGTCGATAATAGAATTAATTAGTCCAGCAGTTTATTGAACTCATCAACATGAAAAAGAACCATTTATAATGCCGACTAACAATAACAACTGCCAAAAAATAACATTTTATTGTGTTTCTATGCCCTTTGAAGCAAAGCTTGGGTGGATTTCATAGGTTGCAGCAATTAAGATTCCAAAAAACCTGCTTCGGAAGGCTCCAAACTATGGAATTTCTATGTGTAGGTTCAAAATAGCATTCGTAAACGTTTACTATCTTACTATTGAGCATTAAACAACTTGAAACGAGCCGGTGGTCGATAATAGAATTAATTAGTCCAGCAGTTTATTGAACTCATCAACATGAAAAAGAACCATTTATAATGCCGACTAACAATAACAACTGCCAACAAATAACATCTTATTGTGCTTCTAGGCTTTTGAGGCAAAGCTTGGGTGGATTTCATAGGTTGCAGCAATTAAGATTCCAAAAATCCTTCTTCGGAAGGCTCCAAACTATGGAATTTCTATGTGTAGGTTCAAAATAGCATTCGTAAACGTTTACTATCTTACTATTGAGCATTAAACAACTTGAAACGAGCCGGTGGTCGATAATAGAATTAATTAGTCCAGCAGTTTATTGAACTCATCAACATGAAAAAGAACTATTTATAATGCCGACTAGCAATAACAACCGCCAACAAATAACATCTTATTGTGCTTCTAGGCTTTTGAGGCAAAGCTTGGGTGGATTTCATAGGTTGCAGCAATTAATATACCAGAAAATCTGCTTCGGAAGGCACAATACTATGCAATTTTTATGTGGAGATTCAAAATAGCATTCGTAAACGTTTACTATCTTACTATTGAGCATTAAACAACTTGTAACAGGCCGGTGGACGATAATAGAATTAATTAGTCCAGCAGTTTATTGAACTCATCAACATGAAAAAGAGTCATTTATAATGCCGTCTAGCAATAACAACTGCCAACAAATAACATTTTATTGTGTTTCTATGCCTTTTGAAGCAAAGCTTGGGTGGATTTCATAGGTTGCAGCAATTAAGATTACAAAAATCCTTCTTCGGAAGGCTCCAAACTATGGAATTTCAATGTGTAGGTTCAAAATAGCATTCGTAAACGTTTACTATCTTACTATTGAGCATTAAACAACTTGAAACGAGCCGGTGGTCGATAATAGAATTAATTAGTCCAGCAGTTTATTGAACTCATCAACATGAAAAAGAACTATTTATAATGCCGACTAGCAATAACAACCGCCAACAAATAACATCTTATTGTGCTTCTAGGCTTTTGAGGCAAAGCTTGGGTGGATTTCATAGGTTGCAGCAATTAATATACCAGAAAATCTGCTTCGGAAGGCACAATACTATGCAATTTTTATGTGGAGATTCAAAATAGCATTCGTAAACGTTTACTATCTTACTATTGAACAATAAACAACTTGTAGCAAGCCGGTGGACGATAATAGAATTAATTAGTCCAGCAGTTTATTGAACTCATCAACATGAAAAAGGGTCATTTATAATGCCGACTAGCAATAACAACTGCCAACAAATAACATTTTATTGTGTTTCTAGGCTTTTGAAACAAATCTTTCATGGATTTCATAGGTTGCAGCAACTAAGATGCCAGAAAATCTGCTTCGGCGGGCTCCAAACTATGAAATTTCTATGTGTAGGTTCAAAATAGCATTCGTAAACGTTTACTATCTTACTATTGAACAATAAACAACTTGTAGCAAGCCGGTGGACGATAATAGAATTAATTAGTCCAGCAGTTTATTGAACTCATCAACATGAAAAAGAGTTTTTTATAATGCCGACTAGCAATAACAACTGCCAACAAATAACATCTTATTGTGCTTCTAGGCTTTTGAGGCAAAGCTTGGGTGGATTTCATAGGTTACAGCAATTAATATTCCAGAAAATCTGCTTCGGAAGGCACAATACTATGCAATTTTTTAGTGGAGATTCAAAATAGCATTCGTAAACGTTTACTATCTTACTATTGAGCATTAAACAACTTGTAACAAGCCGGTGGACGATAATAGAATTAATTAGTCCAGCAGTTTATTGAACTCACCAACATGAAAAAGGGTCATTTATAATGCCGACTAGCAATAACAACTGCCAACAAATAACATTTTATTGTTTTCTAGGCTTTTGAAACCAATCTTTCATGGATTTCATAGGTTGCAGCAACTAAGATGCCAGAAAATCTGCTTCGGCGGGCTCCAAACTATGAAATTTCTATGTGTAGGTTCAAAATAGCATTCGTAAACGTTTACTATCTTACTATTGAGCATTAAACAACTTGAAACAAGCCGGTGGTCGATAATAGAATTAATTAGTCCAGCAGTTTATTGAACTAATCAACATGAAAAGGAATCATTTATATGGCCGACTAGCAATAACAACTGCCAACAAATAACATTTTATTGTGCTTCTAGCCTTTTGAAGCAAAGCTTTTGTGGATTTCATAGGTTGCAGCAATTAAGATTTCAAAAAACCTGCTTCGGAAGGCTTCAAACTATGCAATTTCTATGTGTAGATTCAAAATAGCATTCGGAAACGTTTACTATCTTACTATTGAGCATTAAACAACATGTAACAACCCGGTGGTCGATAATAGAATTAATTAGTCCAGCAGTTTATTGAACTAATCAACATGATAAAGAGTCATTTATAATACCGACCAGCAAACCCAACTGCCAACAAATAACATTTTATTGTGTTTCTAGGCTTTTGAAGAAAAGCTTGCGTGGATTTGATAGGTTGCAGCAACTAAGATGCCAGAAAATCTGCTTCGGAAGGCTCCAAACTATGGAATTTTTATGTGTAAATTCAAAATAGCATTTCTAAACATTTAATATCTTACTATCGAGCATTAAACAACTTGTAACAAGCCGGTGGTCGATAATAGAATTAATTAGTCCAGCAGTTTATTTAACCCACCTACATGAAAAAGAGTCATTTATAATGCCGTCCAGCAATAACAAATGCCAAAAAATAACATTTTATTGTGTTTCTAGGCTTTTGAAGCAAAGCTTGGGTGGATTTCATAGGTTGCAGCAATTAAGATTCAAAAAAACCTGCTTCGGAAGGCTCCAAACTATGGAATTTCTATGTGTAGGTTCAAAATAGCAATCGTAAACGTTTACCATCTTACTATTGAGCATTAAACAACTTGTAACAAGCCGGTGGACGATAATAGAATTAGTTAGTCCAGCAGTTTATTGAACTCGTCAACATGAAAAGGAGTCTTTTATAATGCCGACTAGCAATAACAACTGCCAACAAATAACATTTTATTGTGATTCTAGGCTTTTGAAGCAAAGCTTGGGTGGATTTCATAGGTTGCAGCAATTAAGATTCCAAAAAACCTGCTTCGGAAGGCTCCAAACTATGGAATTTCTATGTGTAGGTTCAAAATAGCATTCGAAAACGTTTACTATCTTACTATTGAGCATTAAACAACTTTTAAGAGGCCAGTGGACGATAATAGAATTAATTAGTCCAGCAGTTTATGGAACTCATCAGCATGGAAAAGAATCATTTATAATGCCGACTAGCAATAACAACTGCCAACTAATAACATTTTATTGTGTTTCTATGCTTTTTAAGAGAAGCTGCGTGGATTTGATAGGTTGCAGCAACTAAGATGCCAGAAAATCTGCTGCTTCGGAAGGCTCCAAACTATGGAATTTCTATGTGTAGGTTCAAGATAGCATTCGTAAACGTTTACTATCTTACTATTGAGCATTAAACAACTTGAAACAAGGCGGTGTTCAATAATTGAATTTATTATCTTTCAGTTTACTGAACTCGGCAGCTTTTAAAAGTCATTTATAATGCTGACTATCTACAACAGCTGCCAACAAATACCATTTTATTGTGTTTCTAGGTTTTTGAAACAAAGCTTTCGTGGATTTGATAGGTAGCAGCAATTAAGATTCCGGAAAACCTGCTTCGGAAGATTCCAAACTATGAAACTACTATGTGTAAGTTCAAAATAGCATTGGTAAACGTTTACTATCTTACTATTGAGCATTAAACAACTTGAAACAAGCCGGTGGTCGATAATAGAATTAATTAGTCCAGCAGTTTATTTAACCCACCAACATGAAAAAGAGTCATTAATAATGCCGACTAGCAATAACAACTGCCAACATATAACATTTTATAGTGTTTCTAGGGTTTTGAAGCAAAGCTTGGTTGGATTTGATAGGTAGCAGAAACTAAGATGCCAGAAAATCTTCCTCGAAAGGCTCCTACTATCTTACTATGGAGCATTAAACAACTTGAAACAAGCCGGTGGTTGATAATTGAATTTACTATCCTGCAGTTTACCGATCTCGGCAACCTGACAAAGAGTCATTTAAAATGCTGGGTAGCTATGAAAACTGCCAACAAATATCATTTTTTGTGTTTCTAGGCTTTTAAAGCAAGGCTTGCGTGGATTTGATAGGTTGCAGCAACTAAGATGCCAGAAAATCTGCTTTGGAAAGCTCCAAACTATGAAATTACTATGAGTAGGTGCAAACTAGCATTCGTAAACGTTTACTATCTTACTATCAAGCATTAAACAACTTGTAACAAGCCGGAGGTCGATAATAGAATTAATTAGTCCAGCAGTTTAATGAACCTACCAACGTCAAAAAGAGTCATTTATAATGCCGACTAGCAATAACAACTGCCAACAAATAACATTTTATTGTGTTTCTAGGCTTTTGAAGCAAAGCTTGCGTGGATTTCATAGGTTGCAGCAATTACTATTCCAGAAAACCTGCTGCCGAAGACTCCAAACTTTGGAATTTCTATGTGTAGGTTCAAAATAGCATTCGTAAACGTTTACTATCTTACAATTTACCATTAAACAACTTGTAACAACCCGGTGGTCGATAATAGAATTAATTAGTCCAGCAGTTTATTGTACTAATCAACATGATAAAGAGTCATTTATAATGCCGACTAGCAATAACAACTGCCAGCAAATACCATTTTATTGTGTTTCTAGGCTTTTGAAGCAAATCTTGCGTGGATTTGATAGGTTGCAGCAATTAAGATTCCATAAAACCTGCTTCGGAAGGCTCCAAACTATGAAACTACTATGTGCAGGTACAAAATAGCATTCGTAAACGTTTACTATCTTACTAGTAAGCATTAAACAACTTGAAACAAGCCGGTGGTCGAAAATAGATTTAATTAGTCTAGCAGTTTATTTAACCCACCAACATGAAAAAGAGTCATTAATAATGCCGACTAGCAATAACAACTGCCAACATATAACATTTTATAGTGTTTCTAGGGTTTTGAAGCAAAGCTTGGTTGGATTTGATAGGTTGCAGAAACTAAGATGCCAGAAAATCTTCCTCGAAAGGCTCCTACTATCTTACTATGGAGCATTAAACAACTTGAAACAAGAGGGTGGTTGATAATTGAATTTACTATCCTGCAGTTTACCGATCTCGGCAACCTGACAAAGAGTCATTTATAAGCTGAGTAGCTATGAAAACTGCCAACAAATAACATTTTATTGTGTTTCTGGCTTTTGAAGCAAGGCTTGCGTGGATTTGATAGGTTGCAGCAATTAAATTCCAGAAAATCTGCTTCGGAAGGCTCCAAACTAAGGAATTTCTATGTGCAGGTTCAAAATAGCATTCGTAAACGTTTACTATCTTACTATTGAGCATTAAACAACTTGTAACAAGCCGATAGTCGATAATAGAATTAATTAGTCCAGCAGTTTATTTAACTCATCGACATGAAAAAGAGACATTTATAATGCCGACTAGCAAAAAAAACTGCCAACGTATAACATTTTAATGTGTTTCTAGGCTTTTGAAGCAAAGCTTGCGTGGATTTCATAGGTTGCAGCAATTACTATTCCAGAAAACCTGCTTCCGAAGACTTCAAACTTTGGAATTTCTATGTGTAGGTTCAAAATAGCATTCATAAACGTTTACTATCTTACAATTGAGCATTAAACAACTTGTAACAAGCCAGTGGACGATAATAGAATTAATTAGTATAGCAGTTTATTGAACCCACCAACTGCCAACAAACACCATTTTATTGTATTTCTAGACTTTTGAAGCAAAGCTTGCGTGAATTTGATAGGTTGCAGCAATTAATATTCCAGAAAACCTGCTTCGGAAGGCTCCAATCTATGGAATTTCTATGTGTAGGTTCAAAATACCATTCGTAAACGTTTACTATCTTACTATTGAGCATTAAACAACTTGTAACAAGCCGATAGTCGATAATAGAATTAATTAGTCCAGCAGTTTATTTAACTCATCGACATGAAAAAGAGACATTTATAATGCCGACTAGCAAAAAAAACTGCCAACGTATAAGATTTTAATGTGTTTCTAGGCTTTTGAAGCAAAGCTTGCGTGGATTTCATAGGTTGCAGCAATTACTATTCCAGAAAACCTGCTTCCGAAGACTTCAAACTTTGGAATTTCTATGTGTAGGTTCAAAATAGCATTCATAAACGTTTACTATCTTACAATTGAGCATTAAACAACTTGTAACAACCCGGTGGACGATAATAGAATTAATAAGTCCAGCAGTCTATTGAACTCACCAACATGAAAAAGAGTCATTTATAATGCCGACTAGCAAAAACAACTGCCAACAAATAACATTTTATTGTGTTTCTAGGCTTTTGAAGCAAAGCTGCGTGGATTTGATAGGTTGCAGCAACTAAGATGCCAGAAAATCTGCTTCGGAAGACTTCAAACTTTGGAATTTTTATGTGTAGGTTCAAAATAGCATTCTTAAACGTTTACTATCTTACAATTGAGCATTAAACAACTTGTAACAACCCGGTGGACGATAATAGAATTAATAAGACCAGCAGTCTATTGAACTCAACAACATGAAAAAGGATTATTTATAATGCCGACTAACAATAACAACTGCCAACAAATAACATTTATTGTGTTTCTAGGATTTTGAAGCAAAGCTTGTGTGGATTTGATTGGTTGCAGCAACTAAGATGCCAGAAAATCTTCTTCGAAACGCTCCAAACTTTGAAATTTTTATGTGTAGGTTCAAAATAGCATTCGTAAACGTTTACTATCTTACTATTGAGCATTAAACAACTTGTAACAAGCCGGTGAACGATAATAGAATTAATTAGTCCAGCAGTTTATTGAACTCATCGACATGAAAAAGAGTAATTTATAATGCCGACTAGCAATAACAACTGCCAACAAATAACATTTTATTGTGTTTTTAAGCTTTTGAAGCAAAGCTTGCGTGGATTTCATAGGTTGCAGCAATTACTATTCCAGAAAACCTGCTTCCGAAGACTTCAAACTTTGGAATTTCTATGTGTAGGTTCAAAATATCATTTTTAAACGTTTACTATCTTACAATTGAGCATTAAACGACTTGTAACAACCCGGTGGTCGATAATAGAATTAATTAGTCAAGCAGTTTATTGAACTAATCAACATGATAAAGAGTCATTTATAATGCCGACCAGCAATAACAACTGCCAACAAATAACATTTTATTGTGTTTCTAGCCTTTGAAGAAAAGCTTGCGTGGATTTGATAGGTTGCAGCAATTAATATATCAGAACATCTGCTTCGGAAGACTCCAAACTATGGAATTTGTATGTGTAAATTCAAAATAGCATTCGTAAACGTTTACTATCTTACTATTGAGCATTAAACAACTTGTAACAAGCCGGTGGTCGATAATAGAATTAATTAGTCCAGCAATTTATTGAACCCACCAACATGACAAAGAGCTATTAAATAAGCCCACTAGCAGTAACAACTGCCAACAAACACCATTTTATTGTATTTCTAGACTTTTGAGCAAAACTTGCGTAAATTTGAAAGGTTGCGGCAACTAAGATGCCAGAAAATCTTCCTCGAAAGGCTCCAACCTTTGAAATTTTTATGTGTAGGTTCAAAATAGCATTCGTAAACGTTTACTATCTTACTATTGAGCATTAAACAACTTGTAACAAGCCGGTGAACGATAATAGAATTAATTAGTCCAGCAGTTTATTGAACTCATCGACATGAAAAAGAGTAATTTATAATGCCAACTAGCAATAACAACTGCCAACAAATAACATTTTATTGTGTTTCTAGGCTTTTGAAGCAAAGCTTGCGTGGATTTCATAGGTTGCAGCAATTACTATTCCAGAAAACCTGCTTCCGAAGACTTCAAACTTTGGAATTTCTATGTGTAGGTTCAAAATATCATTTTTAAACGTTTACTATCTTACAATTGAGCATTAAACGACTTGTAACAACCCGGTGGTCAATAATAGAATTAATTAATCCAGCAGTTTATTGAACTAATCAACATGATAAAGAGTCATTTATAATGCCGACCAGCAATAACAACTGCCAACAAATAACATTTTATTGTGTTTCTAGGGTTTTGAAGCAAAGCTTGCGTGGATTTCATAGGTTGCAGCAATTACTATTCCAGAAAACCTGCTACCGAAGACTCCAAACTTTGGAATTTCTATGTGTAGGTTCAAAATAGCATTCGTAAACGTTTACTATCTTACAATTTACCATTAAACAACTTGTAACAACCCGGTGGTCGATAATAGAATTAATTAGTCCAGCAGTTTATTGAACTAATCAACATGATAAAGAGTCATTTATAATGCCGACTAGCAATAACAACTGCCAGCAAATACCATTTTATTGTGTTTCTAGGCTTTTGAAGCAAATCTTGAGTGGATTTGATAGGTTGCAGCAATTAAGATTCCAGAAAACCTGCTTCGGAAGGCTCCAAACTATGAAACTACTATGTGCAGTTACAAAATAGCATTCCTAAACGTTTACTATCTTACTAGTAAGCATTAAACAACTTGAAACAAGCCGGTGGTCGAAAATAGATTTAATTAGTCTAGCAGTTTATTTAACCCACCAACATGAAAAAGAGTCATTAATAATGCCGACTAGCAATAACAACTGCCAACATATAACATTTTATAGTGTTTCTAGGGTTTTGAAGCAAAGCTTAGTTGGATTTGATAGGTTGCAGAAACTAAGATGCCAGAAAATTTCTTCGAAAGGCTCCTACTATCTTACTATTGAGCATTAAACAACTTGTAACAAGCCAGTGGACGATAATAGAATTAATTAGTCCAGCAGTTTATTGAACCCACCAACTGCCAACAAACACCATTTTATTGTATTTCTAGATTTTTGAAGCAAAGCTAGCGTGAATTTGATATGTTGCAGCAATTAATATTCCAGAAAACCTGCTTGGGAAGATTCCAATCTATGGAATTTCTATGTGTAGGTTCAAAATACCATTCGTAAACGTTTACTATCTTACTATTGAGCATTAAACAACTTGTAACAAGCCGATAGTCGATAATAGAATTAATTAGTCCAGCAGTTTATTGAACTTATCGACATGAAAGAGAGATATTTATAATGCCGACTAGGAATAACAACTGCCAACGAATAACATTTTATTGTGTTTCTAGGCTTTTGAAGCAAAGCTTGCGTGGATTTCATAGGTTGCAGCAATTACTATTCCAGAAAACCTGCTTCCGAAGACTTCAAACTTTGGAATTTCTATGTGTAGGTTCAAAATAGCATTCTTAAACGTTTACTATCTTACAATTGAGCATTAAACAACTTGTAACAACCCGTTGGACGATAATAGAATTAATAAGTCCAGCAGTCTATTGAACTCATCAACATGAAAAAGAGTCATTTATAATGCCGACTAGCAAAAACAACTGCCAACAAATAACATTTTATTGTGTTTCTAGGCTTTTGAAGCAAAGCTGCGTGGATTTGATAGGTTGCAGCAACTAAGATGCCAGAAAATCTGCTTCGGAAGACTTCAAACTTTGGAATTTCTATGTGTAGGTTCAAAATAGCATTCTTAAACGTTTACTATCTTACAATTGAGCATTAAACAACTTGTAACAACCCGGTGGACGATAATAGAATTAATAAGACCAGCAGTCTATTGAACTCATCAACATGAAAAAGAATTATTTATAATGCCGACTAACAATAACAACTGCCAACAAATAAATTTATTGTGTTTCTAGGATTTTGAAGCAAAGCTTGTGTGGATTTGATTGGTTGCAGCAACTAAGATGCCAGAAAATCTTCCTTGAAAGGCTCCAAACTTTGAAATTTTTATGTGTAGGTTCAAAATAACATTCGTAAACGTTTACTATCTTACTATTGAGCATTAAACAACTTGTAACAAGCCGGTGAACGATAATAGAATTAATTAGTCCAGCAGTTTATTGAACTCATCGACATGAAAAAGAGTAATTTATAATGCCGACTAGCAATAACAACTGAAAACAAATAACATTTTATTGTGTTTCTAGGCTTTTGAAGCAAAGCTTGCGTGGATTTCATAGGTTGCAGCAATTACTATTAAAGAAAACCTGCTTCCGAAGACTTCAAACTTTGGAATTTCTATGTGTAGGTTCAAAATATCATTTTTAAACGTTTACTATCTTACAATTGAGCATTAAACGACTTGTAACAACCCGGTGGTCGATAATAGAATTAATTAGTCCAGCAGTTTATTGAACTAATCAACATGATAAAGAGTCATTTATAATGCCGACCAGCAATAACAACTGCCAACAAATAACATTTTATTGTGTTTCTAGCCTTTTGAAGAAAAGCTTGCGTGGATTTGATAGGTTGCAGCAATTAATATTCCAGAACATCTGCTTCGGAAGACTCCAAACTATGGAATTTGTATGTGTAAATTCAAAATAGCATTCGTAAACGTTTACTATCTTACTATTGAGCATTAAACAACTTGTAACAAGCCGGTGGTAGATAATAGAATTAATTAGTCCAGCGGTTTATTGAACTCATTAACATTAAAAAGAATCATTTATAATGCCGACTAGCAATAACAACTGCTAACAATTAACATTTTATTGTGTTTCTAGGATTTTGAAGTAAAGCTTGGGACGATTTGATAGGTTGCAGCAACTAAGATGCCAGAAAATCTGCTTCAGAAGGCTCCAAACTATGGAATTTTTATGTGTAGGCTCAAACTAGCATTCGTAAACGTTTACTATCTTACTATTGAGCATTAAACAACTTGTAACAAACCGGTGGTCGATAATAGAATTAATTAGTCCAGCAGTTTATTGAACTGATCAACAGGAAAAAGGGTCCTTTATACTGCCGACTAGTAATAACAAAAGTAAACAAATAACATTTTATTGTGTTTCTAGGCTTTTGTAGCAAAGCTTGGGTGGATTTGATAGGTTGCAGCAATTAAGATTCCAGAAAAACAGCTTCGGAAGGCTCCAAACTATGGAACTTCTATGTGTAGGTTCAAACCAGCATTCGTAAACGTTTACTATCTTACTATTGAGCATTAAACAACTTGAAACAAGCCGGTGGTCGATAACAGAATTAATTAGTCCAGCAGTTTATTGAACTCATCAACATAAAAAGAGTCATTTATGATGCCGACTAGCAATAACAACTGACAACAAATAACATTTTATTGTGTTTCTAGTCTTTTGAAGCAAAGCTTGGGTGAATTTGATAGGTTGCAGCAACTAAGACGCCAGAAAATCTGCTTCAGAAGGCTCCAAAAAATGGGATTGTTATGTGTAGATTCAAGGTAGTTTTCGTAAACGTTTACTATCTTACTATTGAGCATTAAACAACTTGTAACAAGCCGGGGGTCGATAATAGAATTAATTAGTCCAGCGGTTTATTGAACTCATTAACATTAAAAAGAGTCATTTATAATGCCGACTAGCAATAACAACTGCTAACAATTAACATTTTATTGTGTTTCTAGGCTTTTGAAGTAAAGCTTGGGACGATTTGATAGGTTGCAGCAACTAAGATTCCAGAAAATCTGCTTCGGAATGCTCCAAACTATGGAATTTTTTTGTGTAGGTTCAAGATAGCATTCGTAAACGTTTACTATCTTACTATTGAGCATTAATCAACTTGAAACAAGCCGGTGGTCGTTAACAGAATTAATTAGTCCAGCAGTTTATTGAACTCATCAACATAAAAAGAGTCATTTATGATGCCGACTAGCAATAACAACTGACAACAAATAACATTTTATTGTGTTTCTATTCTTTTGAAGCAAAGCTTGGGTGAATTTGATAGGTTGCAGCAACTAAGACGCCAGAAAATCTGCTTCAGAAGGCTCCAAAAAATGGGATTGTTATGTGTAGATTCAAGGTAGCTTTCGTAAACGTTTACTATCTTACTATTGAGCATTAAACAACTTGTAACAAGCCGGGGGTCGATAATAGAATTAATTAGTCCAGCGGTTTATTGAACTCATTAACATTAAAAAGAGTCATTTATAATGCCGACTAGCAATAACAACTGCTAACAATTAACATTTTATTGTGTTTCTAGGCTTTTGAAGTAAAGCTTGGGACGATTTGATAGGTTGCAGCAACTAAGATTCCAGAAAATCTGCTTCGGAATGCTCCAAACTATGGAATTTTTTTGTGTAGGTTCAAGATAGCATTCGTAAACGTTTACTATCTTACTATTGAGCATTAATCAACTTGAAACAAGCCGGTGGTCGTTAACAGAATTAATTAGTCCTGCAGTCTATTGAACTCATCAACATGAAAAGAGTCATTTATAATGCCGACTAGAAATAACAACTGCCAACACATAACATTTTATTGGGTTTCTAGACTTTTGAAGCAAAGCTTGGGTTGGGTGGATTTGATAGGTTGCAGCAACTAAGATGCCAGAAAACCTGCTTCGGAAGCCTCCAAATTATGGATCTTCTATGTGTAGGTTCAAAATAGCATTCGTAAACGTTTACTATCTTACTATTCAGTATTAAACAACTTGAAACAAGCCGGTGGTCGATAATAGAATTAATTAGTCCAGCAGTTTATTGAACTCATCAACATGAAAAAGAGTCATTTATAATGCCAACTAGCAACAACAACTGATAACAAATATTATATTATTGTGTTTCTAGGCTTTTGAAGCAAAGCTTGCGTGGATTTGATAGGTTGCAGCAATTAATATTCAAGAAAACCTGCTTCCGAAGACTCCAAACTATGGAATTTCTATGTGTAGGTTCAAAATAGCATTCGTAAACGTTTACTATCTTACTATTGAGCATTAAACAACTTGTAACAAGCCGGTGGTAGATAATAGAATTAATTAGTCCAGCGGTTTATTGAACTCATTAACATTAAAAAGAGTCATTTATAATGCCGACTAGCAATAACAACTGCTAACAATTAACATTTTATTGTGTTTCTAGGCTTTTGAAGTAAAGTTTGGGACGATTTGATAGGTTGCAGCAACTAAGATGCCAGAAAATCTGCTTCCGAAGGCTCCAAACTATGGAATTTTTATGTGTAGGTTCAAACTAGCATTCGTAAACGTTTACTATCTTACTATTGAGCATTAAACAACTTGTAACAAACCGGTGGTCGATAATAGAATTAATTAGTCCAGCAGTTTAGTGAACTGATCAACAGGAAAAAGGGTCCTTTATACTGCCGACTAGCAATAACAACTGCCAACAAATAACATTTTATTGTGTTTCTAGGCTTTTGAAGCAAAGTTTGGGTGGATTTGATAGGTTGCAGCAATTAAGATTCCAGAAAACCTGCTTCGGAAGGCTCCAAACTATGGAACTTCTATATGTAAGTTCAAAATAGCATTCGTAAACGTTTACTATCTTACTATTGAGCATTAATCAACTTGAAACAAGCCGGTGGTCGTTAACAGAATTAATTAGTCCTGCAGTCTATTGAACTCATCAACATGAAAAGAGTCATTTATAATGCCGACTAGAAATAACAACTGCCAACACATAACATTTTATTGTGTTTCTAGACTTTTGAAGCAAAGCTTGGGTTGGGTGGATTTGATAGGTTGCAGCAACTAAGATGCCAGAAAACCTGCTTCGGAAGCCTCCAAATTATGGATCTTCTATGTGTAGGTTCAAAATAGCATTCGTAAACGTTTACTATCTTACTATTCAGTATTAAACAACTTGAAACAAGCCGGTGGTCGATAATAGAATTAATTAGTCCAGCAGTTTATTGAACTCATCAACATGAAAAAGAGTCATTTATAATGCCAACTAGCAACAACAACTGATAACAAATAATATATTATTGTGTTTCTAGGCTTTTGAAGCAAAGCTTGCGTGGATTTGATAGGTTGCAGCAATTAATATTCAATAAAACCTGCTTCCGAAGACTCCAAACTATGGAATTTCTATGTGTAGGTTCAAAATAGCATTCGTAAACGTTTACTATCTTACTATTGAGCATTAAACAACTTGTAACAAGCCGGTGGTAGATAATAGAATTAAATAGTCCAGCGGTTTATTGAACTCATTAACATTAAAAAGAGTCATTTATAATGCCGACTAGCAATAACAACTGCTAACAATTAACATTTTATTGTGTTTCTAGGCTTTTGAAGTAAAGTTTGGGACGATTTGATAGGTTGCAGCAACTAAGATGCCAGAAAATCTGCTTCCGAAGGCTCCAAACTATGGAATTTTTATGTGTAGGTTCAAACTAGCATTCGTAAACGTTTACTATCTTACTATTGAGCATTAAACAACTTGTAACAAACCGGTGGTCGATAATAGAATTAATTAGTCCAGCAGTTTAGTGAACTGATCAACAGGAAAAAGGGTCCTTTATACTGCCGACTAGCAATAACAACTGCCAACAAATAACATTTTATTGTGTTTCTAGGCTTTTGAAGCAAAGTTTGGGTGGATTTGATAGGTTGCAGCAATTAAGATTCCAGAAAACCAGCTTCGGAAGGCTCCAAACTATGGAACTTCTATATGTAAGTTCAAAATAGCATTCGTAAACGTTTACTATCTTACTATTGAGCATTAAACAACTTGAAACAAGCCCGTGGTCGATAATAGAATTAATTAGTCCAGCAATTTATTGAACCCACCAACATGACAAAGAGCTATTTAAAATGCCCACTAGCAGTAACAACTGCCAACAAATATCATTTTATTGTATTTCTAGACTTTTTAACATAACTTGCGTATATTTGATAGGTTGCAGCAACTAAGATGCCAGAAAATCTTCCTCGAAAGGCTCCAAACTTTGAAATTTTTATGTGTAGGTTCAAAATAGCATTCGTAAACGTTTACTATCTTACTATTGAGCATTAAACAACTTGTATTAAGCCGGTGAACGATAATAGAATTAATTAGTCCAGCAGTTTATTGAACTCATCGACATGAAAAAGAGTAATTTATAATGCCGACTAGCAATAACAACTGCCAACAAATAACATTTTATTGTGTTTCTAGGCTTTTGAAGCAAAGCTTGCGTGGATTTCATAGGTTGCAGCAATTACTATTCCAGAAAACCTGCTTCCGAAGACTTCAAACTTTGGAATTTCTATGTGTAGGTTCAAAATATCATTTTTAAACGTTTACTATCTTACAATTGAGCATTAAACGACTTGTAACAACCCGGTGGTCGATAATAGAATTAATTAGTCCAGCAGTTTATTGAACTAATCAACATGATAAAGAGTCATTTATAATGCCGACCAGCAATAACAACTGCCAACAAATAACATTTTATTGTGTTTCTAGGCTTTTGAAGCAAAGCTTGCGTAGATTTCATAGGTTGCAGCAATTACTATTCCAGAAAACCTGCTACCGAAGACTCCAAACTTTGGAATTTCTATGTGTAGGTTGAAAATAGCATTCGTAAACGTTTACTATCTTACAATTTACCATTAAACAACTTGTAACAACCCGGTGGTCGATAATAGAATTAATTAGTCCAGCAGTTTATTGAACTAATCAACATGATAAAGAGTCATTTATAATGCCGACTAGCAATAACAACTGCCAGCAAATACCATTTTATTGTGTTTCTAGGCTTTTGAAGCAAATCTTGCGTGGATTTGATAGGTTGCAGCAATTAAGATTCCAGAAAACCTGCTTCGGAAGGCTCCAAACTATGAAACTACTATGTGCAGGTACAAAATAGCATTCGTAAACGTTTACTATCTTACTAGTAAGCATTAAACAACTTGAAACAAGTCGGTGGTCGAAAATAGATTTAATTAGTCTAGCAGTTTATTTAACCCACCAACATGAAAAGGAGTCATTAATAATGACGACTAGCAATAACAACTGCCAACATATAACATTATATAGTGTTTCTAGGGTTTTGAAGCAAAGCTTGGTTGGATTTGATAGGTTGCAGAAACTAAGATGCCAGAAAATCTTCCTCGAAAGACTCCTACTATCTTACTATTGAGCATTAAACAACTTGAAACAAGCCGGTGGTTGATAATTGAATTTACTATCCTGCAGTTTACCGATCTCGGCAACCTGACAAAGAGTCATTTATAAGCTGAGTAGCTATGAAAACTGCCAACAAATAACATTTTATTGTGTTTCTGGCTTTTGAAGCAAGGCTTGCGTGGATTTGATAGGTTGCAGCAATAAAAATTCCAGAAAATCTGCTTCGGAAGGCTCCAAACTAAGGAATTTCTATGTGCAGGTTCAACATAGCATTCGTAAACGTTTACTATCTTACTATTGAGCATTAAACAACTTGTAACAAGCCGATAGTCGATAATAGAATTAATTAGTCCAGCAGTTTATTGAACTCATCGACATGAAAAAGAGACATTTATAATGCCGACTAGCAATAACAACTGCCAACGAATAACATTTTATTGTGTTTCTAGGCTTTTGAAGCAAAGCTTGCGTGGATTTCATAGGTTGCAGCAATTACTATTCCAGAAAACCTGCTTCCGAAGACTTCAAACTTTGGAATTTCTATGTGTAGGTTCAAAATAGCATTCTTAAACGTTTACTATCTTACAATTGAGCATTAAACAACTTGTAACAACCCGGTGGACGATAATAGAATTAATAAGTCCAGCAGTCTATTGAACTCATCAACATGAAAAAGAGTCATTTATAATGCCGACTAGCAAAAACAACTGCCAACAAATAACATTTTATTGTGTTTCTAGGCTTTTGAAGCAAAGCTTGCGTGGATTTCATAGGTTGCAGCAATCACTATTCCAGAAAACCTGCTTCCGAAGACTTCAAACTTTGGAATTTCTATGTGTAGGTTCAAAATAGCATTCTTAAAAGTTTACTATCTTACAATTGAGCAATAAACAACTTGTAACAACCCGGTGGACGATAATACAATTAATAAGACCAGCAGTCTATTGAACTCATCAACATGAAAAAGGATTATTTATAATGCCGACTAACAATAACAACTGCCAACAAATAACATTTATTGTGTTTCTAGGATTTTGAAGCTAAGCTTGTGTGGATTTGATTGGTTGCAGCAACTAAGATGCCAGAAAATCTTCCTCGAAAGGCTCCAAACTTTGAAATTTTTATGTGTAGGTTCAAAATAGCATTCGTAAACGTTTACTATCTTACTATTGAGCATTAAACAACTTGTAACAAGCCGGTGTACGATAATAGAATTAATTAGTCCAGCAGTTTATTGAACTCATCGACATGAAAAAGAGTAATTTATAATGCCGACTAGCAATAACAACTGCCAACAAATAACATTTTATTGTGTTTCTAGGCTTTTGAAGCAAAGCTTGCGTGGATTTCATAGGTTGCAGCAATTACTATTCCAGAAAACCTGCTTCCGAAGACTTCAAACTTTGGAATTTCTATGTGTAGGTTCAAAATATCATTTTTAAACGTTTACTATCTTACAATTGAGCATTAAACGACTTGTAACAACCCGGTGGTCGATAATAGAATTAATTAGTCCAGCAGTTTATTGAACTAATCAACATGATAAAGAGTCATTTATAATGCCGACCAGCAATAACAACTGCCAACAAATAACATTTTATTGTGTTTCTAGCCTTTTCAAGAAAAGCTTGCGTGGATTTGATAGGTTGCAGCAATTAATATTCCAGAACATCTGCTTCGGATGACTCCAAACTATGGAATTTGTATGTGTAAATTCAAAATAGCATTCGTAAACGTTTACTATCTTACAACTTGTAACAACCCGGTGGTCGATAATAGAATTAATTAGTCCAGCAATTTATTGAACCCACCATGACAAAGAGCAATTTAAAATGCCCACTAGCAGTAACAACTGCCAACAAACACCATTTTATTGTATTTCTAGACTTTTGAACAAAACTTGCGTAAATTTGATAGGTTGCAGCAACTAAGATGCCAGAAAATCTGCTTCGGAAGGCTCCACACTATGGAATTTGTATGTGTAAATTTAAAATAGCAGTCGTAAACGTTTACTATCTTACTATCGAGCATTAAACAACTTGTAACAAGCCGGTGGTCGATAATAGAATTAATTAGTCCAGCAGTTTATTGAACCTACCAACATGAAAAAGAGTCATTTATAATGCTGACTAGCAATAACAACTGCCAACAAATAACATATTATTGTGCTTTTGAAGCAAAGCTTGCGTGGATTTCAAAGGTTGCAGCAATTAAGATTCCAGAAAATCTGCTTTGGAAGGTTCCAATCTATGAAATTTCTATGTGTAGGTTCAAGATAGCATACGTAAACGTTTACTATCTTACTATTGAGCATTAAACAACTTGTAACAAGCCGGTGGTCGATAATAGAATTAATTAGTCCAGCACCTTATTGAACTCATCGACATGAAAAAGAGTCATTTATAATGCCGACTAGCAATAACAACTGCCAACAAATAACATTTTATTGTGTTTCTAGGCTTTTGAAGCAAAGCTTGCGTGGATTTCATAGGTTGCAGCAATTACTATTCCAGAAAACATGCTTCCGAAGACTCCAAACTTTGGAATTTCTATGTGTAGGTTCAAAATAGCATTCGTAAACGTTTACTATTTTACAATTGAGCATTAAACAACTTGTAACAACCCGGTGCGGTGGTCGATAATAAAATTAATTAGTCCAGCAGTTTATTGAACCCACCAACATGAAAAAGAGTCATTTATAACGCCGACTAGCAATAACAACTGCCAACAAATAACATTTTATTGTGTTTCTAGGCTTTTGAAGCAAAGCTTTGGTGGATTTGATAGGTTGCAGTAACTAAGATACCAGAAAATCTGCTTCGGAACGCTCCAAACTATGTAATTTCAATGTGTAGGTTCAAGAGAGCATTCGTAAACGTTTACTATCTTACTATTGAGCATTAAACAACTTGTAACAAGCCGGTGGTCGATAATAGAATTAAGTAGTCCAGCAGTTCATTGAACCCGCCAACTTGACAAAGAGCTATTTATAATGCCCACTAGCAATAACAACTGCCAACAAACACCATTTTATTGTATTTCTAGACTTTTTAAGCAATGCTTGCGTGAATTTGATAGGTTGCAGCAACTAAGATGCCAGAAAATCTGCTTCGGAAGACTCCACACTATGGAATTTTTATGTGTCAATTCAAAATAACATTCGTAAACGTTTACTATCATACTATCGCGCATTAAACAACTTGTAACAAGCCGGTGGTCAATATTAAAATTAATTAGTCCAGCAGTTTATTGAACCCACAAACATGAAAAAGAGTCATTTATAATGCCGACTAGCAATAACAACTGCCAACAAATAACATTTTATTGTGTTTCTAGGCTTTTGAAGAAAAGCTTGCATGTATTTGATAGGTTGCAGCAATTAATTTTCCAGAACATCTGCTTCGGAAGACTCCAAACTATGGAATTTATATGTGTAGGTTCAAAATAGCATTCGTAAACGTGTACTATCTTACTATTGAACATTAAACAACTTGTAACGAGCTGGTGGTCGATAATGGAATTAATTAGTCCAGCAGTTTATTGAACCCACCAACATGACAAAGAGCTATTTAGAATGCCCACTAGAAATAACAACTGCCAACAAACGCCATTTTAGTGTAGTTCTAGACTTTTGAAGCAAAGCTTGCGTGAAGTTGATAGGTTGCAGCAACTAAGATGCCAGAAAATCTGCTTCGGAAGGCTCCAAACTATGGAATTTGTATGTGTAAATTCAAAATAGCATTCGTAAACGTTTACTATCTTACTATCGAGCATTAAACAATTTGTAACAAGCCGGTGGTCGATAATAGAATTAATTAGTCCAGCAGTTTATTGAACCTACCAACATGAAAAAGAGTCATTTATAATGCCGACTAGCAATAACAACTGCCAACAAATAACATTTTATTGTGTTTCTAGGCTTTTGAAGGAAAGCTTGCGTGGATTTGATAGGTTGCAGCAACTAAGATGCCAGAAAATCCCTTTCGGAAAGCTGCAAACTATGAAATTTATATGAGTAGGTTCAAACTAGCATTCGTAAACATTTACTATCTTACTATTGAGCATTTTACAACTTGTAACAAGCCGGTGGTCGATAATAGAATTAATTAGTCCAGCAGTTTATTGAACTCATCAACATGAAAAAGAGTCATTTATAATGCCGACTAGCAATAACAACTGCCAACAAATAACATTTTATTGTGTTTCTAGACTTTTGAACCAAGGCTTGCGTGGATTTCATAGGTTGCAGCGATTACTGTTCCAGAAAACCTGTTTCCGAAGACCCCAAACTTTGGAATTTCTATGTGTAGGTTCAAAATAGCATTCGTAAACGTTTACTATCTTACAATTGAGCATTAAACAACTTGTAACAACCCGGTGGTCGATAATAGAATTAATTAGTTCAGCAGTTTATTGAACTAATCAACATGATAAAGAGTCATTTATAATGCCGACTAACAATTACAACTGCCTACAAATAACATATTATTGTGTTTCTAGGCTCTTAAAGCAAAGTTTGTGAGGATTTGATAGGTTGCAGTAACTAAGATGCCAGAAAATCTGTTTCGGAAGGCTCCAAACTATGTAATTTCAATGTGTAGGTTCAAGATAGCATTCGTAAACGTTTACTATCTTACTATTGAGCATTAAACAACTTGTAACAAGCCAGTGGTCGACATTTGAATTAATTATTCCAGCGTTTTATTGATCTCATCAACATGAAAAAGAATCATTTATAATGCCGACTAGAAATAACAACTGCCAACAAATAACATATGATTGTGTTTCTAGGCTTTTGAAGCAAATCTTGCGTGAATTTGATAGATTGCAGGAATTAATATTCCAGAAAACCTGCTTCGGAAGATTCCAAACTATGGAATTTCTATGTGTAGGTTCAAAATAGCCATCGTAAACGTTTACTATCTTACTATTGAGCATTAAACAACTTGTAACAACCCGGTGGTCGATAATAGAATTAATTAGTCCAGCAGTTTATTAAACTCATCAACATGAAAAAGAGTCATTTATAATGCCGACTAGCAATAACAACTGCCAACAAATAACATATTATTGTGTTTCTAGGCTTTTGAAGCAAAACTTGCGTGGATTTGATAGGTTGCAGCAATTAATATTCCAGAAAACCTGCTTCGGAAGATTCCAAACTATGGAATTTCTATGTGTAGGTTCAAAATAGCATTCGTAAACGTTTACTATCTTACTATTGAGCATTAAACAACTTGTAACAACCTGGTGGTCGAAAATAGAATTAATTAGTCCAGCAGTTTATTAAACTCATCAACATGAAAAAGAGTCATTTATAATGCCGACTAGCAATAACAACTGCCAACAAATAACATATTATTGTGTTTCTAGGTTTTTGAAGCAAAGCTTGGGTGGATTTGATAGGTTGGAGCAATTAATATTCCAGAAAACCTGCTTCGGAAGATTCCAAACTATGGAATTTCTATGTGTAGGTTCAAAATAGCATTCGTAAACGTTTACTATCTTACTATTGAGCATTAAACAACTTGTAACAACCCGGTGGTCGATAATAGAATTAATTAGTCCAGCAGTTTATTAAACCCATCAACATGAAAAAGAGTCATTTATAATGCCGACTAGCAATAACAACTGCCAACAAATAACATTTTATTGTGTTTCTGACTTTTGAAGCAAGGCTTGCGTGGATTTGATAGGTTGCAGCAGCTAAGATGCCAGAAAATCTGCTTCGGAAGATTCCAAACTATGGAATTTTTATGTGTAAATTCAAAATAGCATTCGTAAACGTTTACTATCTTACTATTGAGCATTAAACAACTTGTAACAAGCCGGTGGTCTATAATAGAATTAATTAGTCCAGCAGTTTATTCAACCCCCCAACTTGACAAAGAGCTATTTATAATGCCCACTAGCAATAACAACTGCCAACAAACACCATTTTATTATATTTCTAGACTTTTTAAGCAATGCTTGCGTGAATTTGATAGGTTGCAGCAACTAAGATGCCAGAAAATCGGCTTCGGAAGGCTCCAAAGTATGGATTTTTTATGTGTAAATTCAAAATTGCATTCGTAAACGTTTACTATCTTACTATCGAGCATTAAACAACTTGTAACAAGCCGGTGGTCGATATTAAAATTAATTAGTCCAGCAGTTTATTGAACCCACCAACATGAAAAAGAGTCGTTTATAATGCCGACTAGCAACAACAACTGCCAACAAATAACATTTTATTGTTTTCTAGGCTTTTGAAGCAAGGCTTGCGTATATTTGATAGGTTGCAGCAACTAAGATGCCAGAAAATCTGCTTCGGAAGGCTCCAAACTATGGAATTTCAATGTGTAGGTTCAAGAGAGCATTCGTGATCGTTTACTATCTTACTATTGAGCATTAAACAACTTGTAACAAGCTGGTGGTCGATAATAGAATTAATTAGTCCAGCAGTTTATTGAACTCATCAACATGAAAAAGAGTCGTTTATAATGCCGACTAGCAACAACAACTGCCAACAAATAACGTTTTATTGTTTTCTAGGCTTTTGAAGCAAGGCTTGCGTGGATTTGATAGGTTGCAGCAACTAAGATGCCAGAAAATCTGCTTCGGAAGGCTCCAAACTATGGAATTTTTATGTGTAAATTCAAAATATCATTCGTAAACGTTTACTATCTTACTATTGAGCATTAAACAACTTGTAACAAGCCGATGGTCAATTATAGAATTAATTTGTCCAGCAGTTTATTGAACTCATCAACATGAAAAAGAGTCGTTTATAATGCCGACTAGCAACAACAACTGCCAACAAATAACGTTTTATTGTTTTCTAGGCTTTTGAAGCAAGGCTTGCGTGGATTTGATAGGTTGCAGCAACTAAGATGCCAGAAAATCTGCTTCGGAAGGCTCCAAACTATGGAATTTTTATGTGTAAATTCAAAATATCATTCGTAAACGTTTACTATCTTACTATCGAGCATTAAACAACTTGTAACAAGCCGGTGGTCGATATTAAAATTAATTAGTCCAGCAGTTTATTGAACTCATCAACATGAAAAAGAGTCGTTTATAATGCCGACTAGCAACAACAACTGCCAACAAATAACGTTTTATTGTTTTCTAGGCTTTTGAAGCAAGGCTTGCGTGAATTTGATAGGTTGCAGCAACTAAGATGCCAGAAAATCTGCTTCGGAAGGCTCCAAACTATGGAATTTTTATGTGTAAATTCAAAATAGCATTCGTAAACGTTTACTATTTTACTATCGAGCATTATACAACTTGTAACAAGCCGGTGGTCGACATTACAATTAATTAGTCCAGCAGTTTATTCAACCCACCAACATGAAAAAGAGTCATTTATAATGCCGACTAGCAATAACAACTGCCAACAAATAACATTTTATTGTGTTTCTAGGCTTTTGAAGCAAGGCTTGCGTGGATTTGATAGGTTGCAGCAATTAATATTCCAGAAAATCTGCTTCGGAAGGCTCCAAACTAAGGAATTTAAATGTGTAGGTTCAAAATAGCATTTGTAAACGTTTACTATCTTATTATCCAGCATTAAACAACTTGTAACAAGCCGGTGGTCGATATTAAAATTAATTAGTCCAGCAGTTTATTGATCCCACCAACATGAAAAAGAGTCATTTATAATGCCGACTAGCAACAACAACTGCCAACAAATAACATTTTATTGTGTTTCTAGGATTTTGAAGCAAAGCTTGCGTGGATTTGATAGGTAGCAGCAACTAAGATGCCAGAAACGCTGCTTCGGAAAGCTCCAAACTATGGAATTTCAATGTGTAGGTTCAAGAGAGCATTCGTGAACGTTTACTATCTTACTATTGAGCATTAAACAACTTGTAACAAGCCGGTGGTCGATAATAGAATTAATTAGTCCAGCAGTTTATTGAACTCATCAACATGAAAAAGAGTCATTTATAATGCCGACTAGCAACAACAACTGCCAACAAATAACGTTTTATTGTTTTCTAGGCTTTTGAAGCAAGGCTTGCGTGAATTTGATAGGTTGCAGCAACTAAGATGCCAGAAAATCTGCTTCGGAAGGCTCCAAACTATGGAATTTTTATGTGTAAATTCAAAATAGCATTCGTAAACGTTTACTATTTTACTATCGAGCATTATACAACTTGTAACAAGCCGGTGGTCGACATTACAATTAATTAGTCCAGCAGTTTATTCAACCCACCAACATGAAAAAGAGTCATTTATAATGCCGACTAGCAATAACAACTGCCAACAAATAACATTTTATTGTGTTTCTAGGCTTTTGAAGCAAGGCTTGCGTGGATTTGATAGGTTGCAGCAATTAATATTCCAGAAAATCTGCTTCGGAAGGCTCCAAACTAAGGAATTTAAATGTGTAGGTTCAAAATAGCATTTGTAAACGTTTACTATCTTATTATCCAGCATTAAACAACTTGTAACAAGCCGGTGGTCGATATTAAAATTAATTAGTCCAGCAGTTTATTGAACCCACCAACATGAAAAAGAGTCATTTATAATGCCGACTAGCAACAACAACTGCCAACAAATAACATTTTATTGTGTTTCTAGGATTTTGAAGCAAAGCTTGCGTGGATTTGATAGGTAGCAGCAACTAAGATGCCAGAAACGCTGCTTCGGAAAGCTCCAAACTATGGAATTTCAATGTGTAGGTTCAAGAGAGCATTCGTGAACGTTTACTATCTTACTATTGAGCATTAAACAACTTGTAACAAGCCGGTGGTCGATAATAGAATTAATTAGTCCAGCAGTTTATTGAACTCATCAACATGAAAAAGAGTCATTTATAATGCCGACTAGCAATAACAACTGCCAACAAATAACATTTTATTGTGTTTCTATGCTTTTGAAGCAAAGCTTTGGTGGATTTGATAGGTTGCAGTAACTAAGATTCCAGAAAATCTGCTTCGGAAGGCTCCAAACTATGTAATTTCAATGTGTAGGTTCAAGAGAGCATTCGTAAACGTTTACTATCTTACTATTGAGCATTAAACAACTTGTAACAAGCCGGTGGTCGATAATAGAATTAATTAGTCCAGCAGTTCATTGAACCCGCCAACTTGACAAAGAGCTATTTATAATACCCACTAGCAATAACAACTGCCAACAAACACCATTTTATTGTATTTCTAGACTTTTTAAGCAATGCTTGCGTGAATTTGATAGGTTGCAGCAACTAAGATGCCAGAAAATCAGTTTCGGAAGGCTCCAAACTATGGAATTTTTATGTGTCAATTCAAAATAGCATTCGTAAACGTTTACTATCATACTATCGAGCATTAAACAACTTGTAACAAGCCGGTGGTCGATAATAGAATTAATTAGTCCAGCAGTTTATTGAACCCACCAACATGACAGAGAGCTATTTAGAATGCCCACTAGAAAAAACAACTGCCAACAAACACCATTTTATTGTATTTCTAGACTTTTGAAGCAAAGCTTGCGTGAATTTGATAGGTTGCAGCAACTAGGATGCCAGAAAATCTGCTTCGGAAGGCTCCAAACTATGGAATTTGTATGTGTAAATTCAAAATAGCATTCGTAAACGTTTACTATCTTACTATTGAGCATTAAACAACTTGTAACAAGCCGGTGGTCTATAATAGAATTAACTAGTCCAGCAGTTTATTGAACCCGTCAACTTGACAAAGAGCTATTTATGATGCCCACTAGCAATAACAACTGCCAACAAACAACATTTTATTGTATTTCTAGACTTTTTAAGCAATGCTTGCGTGAATTTGATAGGTTGCAGCAACTAAGATGCCAGAAAATCTGCTTCGGAAGGCTCCAAACTATGGAATTTTTATGTGTAAATTCAAAACTGCATTCGTAAACGTTTACTATCTTACTATCGAGCATTAAACAACTTGTAACAAGCCGGTGGTCGATATTAAAATTAATTAGTCCAGCAGTTTATTGAACCCACCAACATGAAAAAGAGTCGTTTATAATGCCGACTAGCAACAACAACTGCCAACAAATAACATTTTATTGTTTTCTAGGCTTTTGAAGCAAGGCTTGCGTGGATTTGATAGGTTGCAGCAACTAAGATGCCAGAAAATCTGCTTCGGAAGGCTCCAAACTATGGAATTTCAATGTGTAGGTTCAAGAGAGCATTCGTGATCGTTTACTATCTTACTATTGAGCATTAAACAACTTGTAACAAGCTGGTGGTCGATAATAGAATTAATTAGTCCAGCAGTTTATTGAACTCATCAACATGAAAAAGAGTCATTTATAATGCCGACTAGCAATAACAACTTCCAACAAATAACATATTATTGTGTTTCTAGGCTTTTGAAGCAAAGCTTTGGTGGATTTGATAGGTTGCAGTAACTAAGATGCCAGAAAATCTGCTTCGGAAGGCTCCAAACTATGTAATTTCAATGTGTAGGTTCAAGAAAGCATTCGTAAACGTTTACTATCTTACTATTGAGCATTAAACAACTTGTAACAAGCCGGTGGTCGATAATAGAATTAATTAGTCCAGCAGTTCATTGAACACGCCAACTTGACAAAGAGCTATTTATAATGCCCACTAGCAATAACAACTGAAAACAAACAACATTTTATTGTATTACTAGACTTTTTAAGCAATGCTTGCGTGAATTTGATAGGTTGCAGCAACCAAGATGCCAGAAAATCAGTTTCGGAAGGCTCCAAACTATGGAATTTGTATGTGTAAATTCAAAATAGCATTCGTAAACGTTTACTGTCTTACTATTGAGCATTAAACAACTTGTAACAAGCCGGTGGTCGACATTTGAATTAATTATTCCAGCGGTTTATTGATCTCATCAAGATGAAAAAGAGTCATTTATAATGCCGACTAGCAATAACAACTGCCAACAAATAACATATTATTGTGTTTCTAGGCTTTTGAAGCAAATCTTGCGTGGATTTGATAGGTTGCAGCAATTAATATTCCAGAAAACCTGCTTCGGAAGATTCCTAACTATGGAATTTCAATGTGTAGGTTCAAAATAGCATTCGTAAACGTTTACTATCTTACTATTGAGCATTAAACAACTTGTAACAAGCCGGTGGTCTATAATAGAATTAACTAGTCCAGCAGTTTATTGAACCCGTCAACTTGACAAAGAGCTATTTATGATGCCCACTAGCAATAACAACTGCCAACAAACACCATTTTATTGTATTTCTAGACTTTTTAAGCAATGCTTGCGTGAATTTGATAGGTTGCAGCAACTAAGATGCCAGAAAATCGGCTTCGGAAGGCTCCAAAGTATGGATTTTTTATGTGTAAATTCAAAATTGCATTCGTAAACGTTTACTATCTTACTATCGAGCATTAAACAACTTGTAACAAGCCGGTGGTCGATATTAAAATTAATTAGTCCAGCAGTTTTTGAACCCACCAACATGAAAAAGAGTCGTTTATAATGCCGACTAGCAACAACAACTGCCAACAAATAACATTTTATTGTTTTCTAGGCTTTTGAAGCAAGGCTTGCGTGGATTTCATAGGTTGCAGCAACTAAGATGCCAGAAAATCTGCTTCGGAAGGCTCCAAACTATGGAATTTTTATGTGTAAATTCAAAATATCATTCGTAAACGTTTACTATCTTACTATTGAGCATTAAACAACTTGTAACAAGCCGATGATCAATTATAGAATTAATTTGTCCAGCAGTTTATTGAACCCACCAACATGAAAAAGAGTCATTTATAATGCCGACTAGCAATAACAACTGCCAACAAATAACATTTTATTGTGTTTCTAGGCTTTTGAAGCAAGGCTTGCCTGGATTTGATAGGTTGCAGCAACTAAGATGCCAGAAAATCTGCTTTGGAAAGCTCCAAACTATGAAATTTCTATGAGTAGGTGCAAAATAGCATTCGTAAACGTTTACTATCTTACAATTAAGCATTAAACAACTTGTAACAAGCCGGTGGTCGATAATAGAATTAATTAGTCCACCAGTTTATTGAACCCCCCAACTTGACAAAGAGCTATTTATAATGCCCACTAGCAATAACAACTGCCAACAAACACCATTTTATTGTATTTTTATACTTTTTAAGCAATGCTTGCGTGAATTTGATAGGTTGCAGCAACTAAGATGCCAGAAAATCTGCTTCGGAAAGCTCCAAACTACGGAATTTTTATATGTAAATTCAAAATAGCATTCGTAAACGTTTACAATTTTACTATCGAGCATTAAACAACTTGTAACATGCCGGTGGTCGACATTACAATTAATTAGTCCAGCAGTTTATTCAACCCACCAACATGAAAAAGAGTCATTTATAATGCCGACTAGCAATAACAACTGCCAACAAATAACATTTTATTGTGTTTCTAGGCTTTTGAAGCAAAGCTTTGGTGGATTTGATAGGTTGCAGCAATTAATATTCCAGAAAATCTGCTTCGGAAGGCTCCAAACTAAGGAATTTAAATGTGTAGGTTCAAAATAGCATTTGTAAACGTTTACTATCTTATTATCCAGCATTAAACAACTTGTAACAAGCCGGTGCTCGATATTAAAATTAATTAGTCCAGCAGTTTATTGAACCCACCAACATGAAAAAGAGTCATTTATAATGCCGACTAGAAACAACAACTGCCAACAAATAACATATTATTGTGTTTCTAGGCTTTTGAAGCAAAGCTTTGGTGGATTTGATAGGTAGCAGCAACTATGATGCCAGAAACGCTGCTTCGGAAAGCTCCAAACTATGTAATTTCAATGTGTAGGTTCAAGAGAGCGTTCGTAAACGTTTACTATCTTACTATTGAGCATTAAACAACTTGTAACAAGCCGGTGGTCGATAATAGAATTAATTAGTCCAGCAGTTTATTGAACTCATCAACATGAAAAAGAGTCATTTATAATGCCGACTAGCAATAACAACTGCCAACAAATAACATATTATTGTGTTTCTAGGCTTTTGAAGCAAAGCTTTGGTGGATTTGATAGGTTGCAGTAACTAAGATGCCAGAAAATCTGCTTCGGAAGGCTCCAAACTATGTAATTTCAATGTGTAGGTTCAAGAGAGCATTCGTAAACGTTTACTATCTTACTATTGAGCATTAAACAACTTGTAACAAGCCGGTGGTCGATAATAGAATTAATTAGTCCAGCAGTTCATTGAACCCGCCAACTTGACAAAGAGCTATTTATAATGCCCACTAGCAATAACAACTGCCAACAAACACCATTTTATTGTATTTCTAGACTTTTTAAGCAATGCTTGCGTGAATTTGATAGGTTGCAGCAACTAAGATGCCAGAAAATCAGTTTCGGAAGGCTCCGAAATATAGAATTTTTATGTGTCAATTCAAAATAGCATTCGTAAACGTTTACTATCATACTATCGAGCATTAAACAACTTGTAACAAACCGGTGGTCGATAATAGAATTAATTAGTCCAGCAGTTTATTGAACCCACCAACATGACAGAGCTATTTAGAATGCCCACTAGAAAAAACAACTGCCAACAAACACCATTTTATTGTATTTCTAGACTTTTGAAGCAAAGCTTGCGTGAATTTGATAGGTTGCAGCAACTAGGATGCCAGAAAATCTGCTTCGGAAGGCTCCAAACTATGGAATTTGTATGTGTAAATTCAAAATAGCATTCGTAAACGTTTACTGTCTTACTATTGAGCATTAAACAACTTGTAACAAGCCGGTGGTCGACATTTGAATTAATTATTCCAGCAGATTATTGATCTCATCAACATGAAAAAGAGTCATTTATAATGCCGACTAGCAATAACAACTGCCAACAAATAACATATTATTGTGTTTCTAGGCTTTTGAAGCAAATCTTGCGTGGATTTGATAGGTTGCAGCAATTAATATTCCAGAAAACCTGCTTCGGAAGATTCCAAACTATGGAATTTCTATGTATAGGTTCAAAATAGCATTCGTAAACGTTTACTATCTTACTATTGAGCATTAAACAACTTGTAACAAGCCGGTGGTCGATAATAGAATTAATTAGTCCAGCAGTTTATTAAACTCATCAACATGAAAAAGAGACATTTATAATGCCGACTAGCAATAACAACTGCCAACAAATAACATATTATTGTGTTTCTAGGCTTTTGAAGCAAAGCTTGGGTGGATTTGATAGGTTGCAGTAACTAAGATGCCAGAAAATCTGCTTCGGAAGGCTCCAAACTATGGAATTTTTATGTGTAAATTCAATATTGCATTCGTAAACGTTTACTACCTTCCTATTGTGCATTAAACAACTTGTAACAAGCCGGTGGTCTATAATAGAATTAACTAGTCCAGCAGTTTATTGAACCCGTCAACTTGACAAAGAGCTATTTATGATGCCCACTAGCAATAACAACTGCCAACAAACACCATTTTATTGTATTTCTAGACTTTTGAAGCAAAGCTTGCGTGAATTTGATAGGTTGCAGCAACTAGGATGCCAGAAAATCTGCTTCGGAAGGCTCCAAACTATGGAATTTGTATGTGTAAATTCACAATAGCATTCGTAAACGTTTACTATCTTACTATTGAGCATTAAACAACTTGTAACAAGCCGGTGGTCGATATTAAAATTAAATAGTCCAGCAGTTTATTGAACCCACAAACATGAAAAATAGTCATTTATAATGCCGACTAGCAATAACAACTTCCAACAAATAACATATTATTGTGTTTCTAGGCTTTTGAAGCAAATCTTGCGTGGATTTGATAGGTTGCAGCAACTAAGATGCCAGAAAATCTGCTTCGGAAGGCTCCAAACTATGGAATTTGAATGTGTAAATTCAAAATAGCATTCGTAAACGTTTACTATCTTACTATTGAGCATTAAACAACTTGTAACAAGCCGGTGGTCGATATTAAAATTAAATAGTCCAGCAGTTTATTGAACCCACAAACATGAAAAATAGTCATTTATAATGCCGACTAGCAATAACAACTTCCAACAAATAACATATTATTGTGTTTCTAGGCTTTTGAAGCAAATCTTGCGTGGATTTGATAGGTTGCAGCAACTAAGATGCCAGAAAATCTGCTTCGGAAGGCTCCAAACTATGGAATTTTTATGTGTAAATTCAAAATTACATTCGTAAACGTTTACTACCTTCCTATTGTGCATTAAACAACTTGTAACAAGCCGGTGGTCTATAATAGAATTAACTAGTCCAGCAGTTTATTGAACCCGTCAACTTGACAAAGAGCTATTTATGATGCCCACTAGCAATAACAACTGCCAACAAACAACATTTTATTGTATTTCTAGACTTTTTAAGCAATGCTTGCGTGAATTTGATAGGTTGCAGCAACTAAGATGCCAGAAAATCTGATTCGGAAGGCTCCAAACTATGGAATTTTTATGTGTAAATTCAAAATATCATTCGTAAACGTTTACTATCTTACTATTGAGCATTAAACAACTTGTAACAAGCCGATGGTCAATTATAGAATTAATTTGTCCAGCAGTTTATTGAACCCACCAACATGAAAAAGAGTCATTTATAATGCCGACTAGCAATAACAACTGCCAACAAATAACATTTTATTGTGTTTCTAGGCTTTTGAAGCAAGGCTTGCCTGGATTTGATAGGTTGCAGCAACTAAGATGCCAGAAAATCTGCGTTGGAAAGCTCCAAACTATGAAATTTCTATGAGTAGGTGCAAAATAGCATTCGTAAACGTTTACTATCTTACAATTGAGCATTAAACAACTTGTAACAAGCCGGTGGTCGATAATAGAATTAATTAGTCCACCAGTTTATTGAACCCCCCAACTTGACAAAGAGCTATTTATAATGCCCACTAGCAATAACAACTGCCAACAAACACCATTTTATTGTATTTTTATACTTTTTAAGCAATGCTTGCGTGAATTTGATAGGTTGCAGCAACTAAGATGCCAGAAAATCTGCTTCGGAAGGCTCCTAACTATGGAATTTTTATGTGTAAATTCAAAATAGCATTCGTAAACGTTTACTATTTTACTATCGAGCATTATACAACTTGTAACAAGCCGGTGGTCGACATTACAATTAATTAGTCCAGCAGTTTATTCAACCCACCAACATGAAAAAGAGTCATTTATAATGCCGACTAGCAATAACAACTGCCAACAAATAACATTTTATTGTGTTTCTAGGCTTTTGAAGCAAGGCTTGCGTGGATTTGATAGGTTGCAGCAATTAATATTCCAGAAAATCTGCTTCGGAAGGCTCCAAACTAAGGAATTTAAATGTGTAGGTTCAAAATAGCATTTGTAAACGTTTACTATCTTATTATCCAGCATTAAACAACTTGTAACAAGCCGGTGGTCGATATTAAAATTAATTAGTCCAGCAGTTTATTGAACCCACCAACATGAAAAAGAGTCATTTATAATGCCGACTAGCAACAACAACTGCCAACAAATAACATTTTATTGTGTTTCTAGGCTTTTGAAGCAAAGCTTGCGTGGATTTGATAGGTAGCAGCAACTAAGATGCCAGAAACGCTGCTTCGGAAAGCTCCAAACTATGGAATTTCAATGTGTAGGTTCAAGAGAGCATTCGTGAACGTTTACTATCTTACTATTGAGCATTAAACAACTTGTAACAAGCCGGTGGTCGATAATAGAATTAATTAGTCCAGCAGTTTATTGAACTCATCAACATGAAAAAGAGTCATTTATAATGCCGACTAGCAATAACAACTGCCAACAAATAACATATTATTGTGTTTCTAGGCTTTTGAAGCAAAGCTTTGGTGGATTTGATAGGTTGCAGTATCTAAGATGCCAGAAAATCTGCTTCGGAAGGCTCCAAACTATGTAATTTCAATGTGTAGGTTCAAGAGAGCATTCGTAAACGTTTACTATCTTACTATTGAGCATTAAACAACTTGTAACAAACCGGTGGTCGATAATAGAATTAATTAGTCCAGCAGTTCATTGAACCCGCCAACTTGACAAAGAGCTATTTATAATGCCCACTAGCAATAACAACTGCCAACAAACACCATTTTATTGTATTTCTAGACTTTTTAAGCAATGCTTGCGTGAATTTGATAGGTTGCAGCAACTAAGATGCCAGAAAATCAGTTTCGGAAGGCTCCAAACTATGGAATTTTTATGTGTCAATTCAAAATAGCATTCGTAAACGTTTACTATCATACTATCGAGCATTAAACAACTTGTAACATGCCGGTGGTCGATAATAGAATTAATTAGTCCAGCAGTTTATTGAACCCACCAACATGACAGAGAGCTATTTAGAATGCCCACTAGAAAAAACAACTGCCAACAAACACCATTTTATTGTATTTCTAGACTTTTGAAGCAAAGCTTGCGTGAATTTGATAGGTTGCAGCAACTAGGATGCCAGAAAATCTGCTTCGGAAGGCTCCAAACTATGGAATTTGTATGTGAAAAATTCAAAATAGCATTCGTAAACGTTTACTGTCTTACTATTGAGCATTAAACAACTTGTAACAAGCCGGTGGTCGACATTTGAATTAATTATTCCAGCGGTGTATTGATCTCATCAACATGAAAAAGAGTCATTTATAATGCCGACTAGCAACAACAACTGCCAACAAATAACATATTATTGTGTTTCTAGGCTTTTGAAGCAAATCTTGCGTGGATTTGATAGGTTGCAGCAATTAATATTCCAGAAAACCTGCTTCGGAAGATTCCAAACTATGGAATTTCTATGTGTAGGTTCAAAATAGCATTCGTAAACGTTTACTATCTTACTATTGAGCATTAAACAACTTGTAACAAGCCGGTGGTCTATAATAGAATTAACTAGTCCAGCAGTTTATTGAACCCGTCAACTTGACAAAGAGCTATTTATGATGCCCACTAGCAATAACAACTGCCAACAAACAACATTTTATTGTATTTCTAGACTTTTTAAGCAATGCTTGCGTGAATTTGATAGGTTGCAGCAACTAAGATGCCAGAAAATCTGCTTCGGAAGGCTCCAAACTATGGAATTTTTATGTGTAAATTCAAAACTGCATTCGTAAACGTTTACTATCTTACTATCGAGCATTAAACAACTTGTAACAAGCCGGTGGTCGATATTAAAATTAATTAGTCCAGCAGTTTATTGAACCCACCAACATGAAAAAGAGTCGTTTATAATGCCGACTAGCAACAACAACTGCCAACAAATAACATTTTATTGTTTTCTAGGCTTTTGAAGCAAGGCTTGCTTGGATTTGATAGGTTGCAGCAACTAAGATGCCAGAAAATCTGCTTCGGAATTCTCCAAACTATGGAATTTCAATGTGTAGGTTCAAGAGAGCATTCGTGATCGTTTACTATCTTACTATTGAGCATGAAACAACTTGTAACAAGCTGGTGGTCGATAATAGAATTAATTAGTCCAGCAGTTTATTGAACTCATCAACATGAAAAAGAGTCATTTATAATGCCGACTAGCAATAACAACTTCCAACAAATAACATATTATTGTGTTTCTAGGCTTTTGAAGCAAAGCTTTGGTGGATTTGATAGGTTGCAGTAACTAAGATGCCAGAAAATCTGCTTCGGAAGGCTCCAAACTATGTAATTTCAATGTGTAGGTTCAAGAAAGCATTCGTAAACGTTTACTATCTTACTATTGAGCATTAAACAACTTGTAACAAGCCGGTGGTCGATAATAGAATTAATTAGTCCAGCAGTTCATTGAACACGCCAACTTGACAAAGAGCTATTTATAATGCCCACTAGCAATAACAACTGCCAACAAACAACATTTTATTGTATTACTAGACTTTTTAAGCAATGCTTGCGTGAATTTGATAGGTTGCAGCAACCAAGATGCCAGAAAATCAGTTTCGGAAGGATCCAAACTATGGAATTTGTATGTGTAAATTCAAAATAGCATTCGTAAACGTTTACTGTCTTACTATTGAGCATTAAACAACTTGTAACAAGCCGGTGGTCGACATTTGAATTAATTATTCCAGCGGGTTATTGATCTCATCAAGATGAAAAAGAGTCATTTATAATGCCGACTAGCAATGACAACTGCCAACAAATAACATATTATTGTGTTTCTAGGCTTTTGAAGCAAATCTTGCGTGGATTTGATAGGTTGCAGCAATTAATATTCCAGAAAACCTGCTTCGGAAGATTCCTAACTATGGAATTTCAATGTGTAGGTTCAAAATAGCATTCGTAAACGTTTACTATCTTACTATTGAGCATTAAACAACTTGTAACAAGCCGGTGGTCGATAATAGAATTAATTACTCCAGCAGTTTATTAAACTCATCAACATGAAAAAGAGACATTTATAATGCCGACTAGCAATAACAACTGCCAACAAATGACATATTATTGTGTTTCTAGGCTTTTGAAGCAAAGCTTGGGTGGATTTGATAGGTTGCAGTAACTAAGATGCCAGAAAATCTGCTTCGGAAGGCTCCAAACCATGTAATTTCAATGTGTAGGTTCAAGATAGCATTCGTAAACGTTTACTACCTTCCTATTGTGCATTAAACAACTTGTAACAAGCCGGTGGTCTATAATAGAATTAACTAGTCCAGCAGTTTATTGAACCCGTCAACTTGACAAAGAGCTATTTATGATGCCCACTAGCAATAACAACTGCCAACAAACACCATTTTATTGTATTTCTAGACTTTTTAAGCAATGCTTGCGTGAATTTGATAGGTTGCAGCAACTAAGATGCCAGAAAATCGGCTTCGGAAGGCTCCAAAGTATGGATTTTTTATGTGTAAATTCAAAATTGCATTCGTAAACGTTTACTATCTTACTATCGAGCATTAAACAACTTGTAACAAGCCGGTGGTCGATATTAAAATTAATTAGTCCAGCAGTTTTTGAACCCACCAACATGAAAAAGAGTCGTTTATAATGCCGACTAGCAACAACAACTGCCAACAAATAACATTTTATTGTTTTCTAGGCTTTTGAAGCAAGGCTTGCGTGGATTTCATAGGTTGCAGCAACTAAGATGCCAGAAAATCTGCTTCGGCAAGCTCCAAACTATGGAATATTTATGTGTAAATTCAAAATATCATTCGTAAACGTTTACTATCTTACTATTGAGCATTAAACAACTTGTAACAAGCCGATGATCAATTATAGAATTAATTTGTCCAGCAGTTTATTGAACCCACCAACATGAAAAAGAGTCATTTATAATGCCGACTAGCAATAACAACTGCCAACAAATAACATTTTATTGTGTTTCTAGGCTTTTGAAGCAAGGCTTGCCTGGATTTGATAGGTTGCAGCAACTAAGATGCCAGAAAATCTGCTTTGGAAAGCTCCAAACTATGAAATTTCTATGAGTAGGTGCAAAATAGCATTCGTAAACGTTTACTATCTTACAATTAAGCATTAAACAACTTGTAACAAGCCGGTGGTCGATAATAGAATTAATTAGTCCACCAGTTTATTGAACCCCCCAACTTGACAAAGAGCTATTTATAATGCCCACTAGCAATAACAACTGCCAACAAACACCATTTTATTGTATTTTTATACTTTTTAAGCAATGCTTGCGTGAATTTGATAGGTTGCAGCAACTAAGATGCCAGAAAATCTGCTTCGGAAGGCTCCAAACTATGGAATTTTTATATGTAAATTCAAAATAGCATTCGTAAACGTTTACAATTTTACTATCGAGCATTAAACAACTTGTAACAAGCCGGTGGTCGACATTACAATTAATTAGTCCAGCAGTTTATTCAACCCACCAACATGAAAAAGAGTCATTTATAATGCCGACTAGCAATAACAACTGCCAACAAATAACATTTTATTGTGTTTCTAGGCTTTTGAAGCAAGGCTTGCGTGGATTTGATAGGTTGCAGCAATTAATATTCCAGAAAATCTGCTTCGGAAGGCTCCAAACTAAGGAATTTAAATGTGTAGGTTCAAAATAGCATTTGTAAACGTTTACTATCTTATTATCCAGCATTAAACAACTTGTAACAAGCCGGTGGTCGATATTAAAATTAATTAGTCCAGCAGTTTATTGAACCCACCAACATGAAAAAGAGTCATTTATAATGCCGACTAGAAACAACAACTGCCAACAAATAACATTTTATTGTGTTTCTAGGCTTTTGAAGCAAAGCTTGCGTGGATTTGAAAGGTAGCAGCAACTAAGATGCCAGAAACGCTGCTTCGGAAAGCTCCAAACTATGGAATTTCAATGTGTAGGTTCAAGAGAGCATTCGTGAACGTTTACTATCTTACTATTGAGCATTAAACAACTTGTAACAAGCCGGTGGTCGATAATAGAATTAATTAGTCCAGCAGTTTATTGAACTCATCAACATGAAAAAGAGTCATTTATAATGCCGACTAGCAATAACAACTGCCAACAAATAACATATTATTGTGTTTCTAGGCTTTTGAAGCAAAGCTTTGGTGGATTTGATAGGTTGCAGTAACTAAGATGCCAGAAAATCTGCTTCGGAAGGCTCCAAACTATGTAATTTCAATGTGTAGGTTCAAGAGAGCATTCGTAAACGTTTACTATCTTACTATTGAGCATTAAACAACTTGTAACAAGCCGGTGGTCGATAATAGAATTAATTAGTCCAGCAGTTCATTGAACCCGCCAACTTGACAAAGAGCTATTTATAATGCCCACTAGCAATAACAACTGCCAACAAACACCATTTTATTGTATTTCTAGACTTTTTAAGCAATGCTTGCGTGAATTTGATAGGTTGCAGCAACTAAGATGCCAGAAAATCAGTTTCGGAAGGCTCCGAACTATGGAATTTTTATGTGTCAATTCAAAATAGCATTCGTAAACGTTTACTATCATACTATCGAGCATTAAACAACTTGTAACAAACCGGTGGTCGATAATAGAATTAATTAGTCCAGCAGTTTATTGAACCCACCAACATGACAGAGCTATTTAGAATGCCCACTAGAAAAAACAACTGCCAACAAACACCATTTTATTGTATTTCTAGACTTTTGAAGCAAAGCTTGCGTGAATTTGATAGGTTGCAGCAACTAGGATGCCAGAAAATCTGCTTCGGAAGGCTCCAAACTATGGAATTTGTATGTGTAAATTCAAAATAGCATTCGTAAACGTTTACTGTCTTACTATTGAGCATTAAACAACTTGTAACAAGCCGGTGGTCGACATTTGAATTAATTATTCCAGCAGATTATTGATCTCATCAACATTAAAAAGAGTCATTTATAATGCCGACTAGCAATAACAACTGCCAACAAATAACATATTATTGTGTTTCTAGGCTTTTGAAGCAAATCTTGCGTGGATTTGATAGGTTGCAGCAATTAATATTCCAGAAAACCTGCTTCGGAAGATTCCAAACTATGGAATTTCTATGTATAGGTTCAAAATAGCATTCGTAAACGTTTACTATCTTACTATTGAGCATTAAACAACTTGTAACAAGCCGGTGGTCGATAATAGAATTAATTAGTCCAGCAGTTTATTAAACTCATCAACATGAAAAAGAGACATTTATAATGCCGACTAGCAATAACAACTGCCAACAAATAACATATTATTGTGTTTCTAGGCTTTTGAAGCAAAGCTTGGGTGGATTTGATAGGTTGCAGTAACTAAGATGCCAGAAAATCTGCTTCGGAAGGCTCCAAACTATGGAATTTTTATGTGTAAATTCAAAATTGCATTCGTAAACGTTTACTACCTTCCTATTGTGCATTAAACAACTTGTAACAAGCCGGTGGTCTATAATAGAATTAACTAGTCCAGCAGTTTATTGAACCCGTCAACTTGACAAAGAGCTATTTATGATGCCCACTAGCAATAACAACTGCCAACAAACACCATTTTATTGTATTTCTAGACTTTTTAAGCAATGCTTGCGTGAATTTGATAGGTTGCAGCAACTAAGATGCCAGAAAATCTGCTTCGGAAGGCTCCAAACTATGGAATTTTTATGTGTAAATTCAAAATTGCATTCGTAAACGTTTACTATCTTACTATCGAGCATTAAACAACTTGTAACAAGCCGGTGGTCGATATTAAAATTAATTAGTCCAGCAGTTTATTGAACCCACCAACATGAAAAAGAGTCGTTTATAATGCCGACTAGCAACAACAAATGCCAACAAATAACATTTTATTGTTTTCTAGGCTTTTGAAGCAAGGCTTGCGTGGATTTGATAGGTTGCAGCAACTAAGATGCCAGAAAATCTGCTTTGGAAAGCTCCAAACTATGAAATTTCTATGAGTAGGTGCAAAATAGCATTCGTAAACGTTTACTATCATACTATTGAGCATTAAACAACTTGTAACAAGCCGGTGGTCGACATTTGAATTAATTATTTCAGCGGTTTATTGATCTCATCAACATGAAAAAGAGTCATTTATAATGCCGACTAGCAATAACAACTGCCAACAAATAACATATTATTGTGTTTCTAGGCTTTTGAAGCAAATCTTGCGGGGATTTGATAGGTTGCAGCAATTAATATTCCAGAAAATCTGCTTCGGAAGATTCCAAACTATGGAATTTCTATGTGTAGGTTCAAAATAGCATTCGTAAACGTTTACTATCTTACTATTGAGCATTAAACAACTTGTAACAAGCCAGTGGTCGATAATAGAATTAATTAGTGCAGCAGTTTATTGAACCCACCAACATGACAGAGAGCTATTTAGAATGCCCACTAGAAAAAACAACTGCCAACAAACACCATTTTATTGTATTTCTAGACTTTTGAAGCAAAGCTTGCGTGAATTTGATAGGTTGCAGCAACTAGGATGCCAGAAAATCTGCTTCGGAAGGCTCCAAACTATGGAATTTGTATGTGTAAATTCACAATAGCATTCGTAAACGTTTACTATCTTACTATTGAGCATTAAACAACTTGTAACAAGCCGGTGGTCGATATTAAAATTAAATAGTCCAGCAGTTTATTGAACCCACAAACATGAAAAAGAGTCATTTATAATGCCGACTAGCAATAACAACTGCCAACAAATAACATATTATTGAGTTTCTAGGCTTTTGAAGCAAATCTTGCGTGGATTTGATAGGTTGCAGCAACTAAGATGCCAGAAAATCTGCTTCGGAAGGCTCCAAACTATGGAATTTGTATGTGTAAATTCAAAATAGCATTCGTAAACGTTTACTATCTTACTATTGAGCATTAAACAACTTGTAACAAGCCGGTGGTCGATATTAAAATTAAATAGTCCAGCAGTTTATTGAACTCACAAACATGAAAAAGAGTCATTTATAATGCCGACTAGCAATAACAACTGCCAACAAATAACATATTATTGTGTTTCTAGGCATTTGAAGCAAAGCTTGGGTGGATTTGATAGGTTGCAGTAACTAAGATGCCAGAAAATCTGCTTCGGAAGGCTCCAAACTATGGAATTTTTATGTGTAAATTCAAAATTGCATTCGTAAACGTTTACTACCTTCCTATTGTGCATTAAACAACTTGTAACAAGCCGGTGGTCTATAATAGAATTAACTAGTCCAGCAGTTTATTGAACCCGTCAACTTGACAAAGAGCTATTTATGATGCCCACTAGCAATAACAACTGCCAACAAACAACATTTTATTGTATTTCTAGACTTTTTAAGCAATGCTTGCGTGAATTTGATAGGTTGCAGCAACTAAGATGCCAGAAAATCTGCTTCGGAAGGCTCCAAACTATTGAATTTTTATGTGTAAATTCAAAATTGCATTCGTAAACGTTTACTATCTTACTATCGAGCATTAAACAACTTGTAACAAGCCGGTGGTCGATATTAAAATTAATTAGTCCAGCAGTTTATTGAACCCACCAACATGAAAAAGAGTCGTTTATAATGCCGACTAGCAACAACAACTGCCAACAAATAACATTTTATTGTTTTCTAGGCTTTTGAAGCAAGGCTTGCCTGGATTTGATAGGTTGCAGCAACTAAGATGCCAGAAAATCTGCTTTGGAAAGCTCCAAACTATGAAATTTCTATGAGTAGGTGCAAAATAGCATTCGTAAACGTTTACTATCATACAATTGAGCTTTAAACAACTTGTAACAAGCCGGTGGTCGATAATAGAATTAATTAGTCCACCAGTTTATTGAACCCCCCAACTTGACAAAGAGCTATTTATAATGCCCACTAGCAATAACAACTGCCAACAAACACCATTTTATTGTATTTTTATACTTTTTAAGCAATGCTTGCGTGAATTTGATAGGTTGCAGCAACTAAGATGCCAGAAAATCTGCTTCGGAAGGCTCCAAACTATGGAATTTGTATGTGTAAATTCAAAATAGCATTCGTAAACGTTTACTATCTTACTATTGAGCATTAAACAACTTGTAACAAGCCGGTGGTCGACATTTGAATTAATTATTTCAGCGGTTTATTGATCTCATCAACATGAAAAAGAGTCATTTATAATGCCGACTAGCAATAACAACTGCCAACAAATAACATATTATTGTGTTTCTAGGCTTTTGAAGCAAATCTTGCGGGGATTTGATAGGTGGCAGCAATTAATATTCCAGAAAATCTGCTTCGGAAGATTCCAAACTATGGAATTTCTATGTGTAGGTTCAAAATAGCATTTGTAAACGTTTACTATCTTACTATTGAGCATTAAACAACTTGTAACAAGCCAGTGGTCGATAATAGAATTAATTAGTCCAGCAGTTTATTGAACCCACCAACATGACAGAGAGCTATTTAGAATGCCCACTAGAAAAAACAACTGCCAACAAACACCATTTTATTGTATTTCTAGACTTTTGAAGCAAAGCTTGCGTGAATTTGATAGGTTGCAGCAACTAGGATGCCAGAAAATCTGCTTCGGAAGGCTCCAAACTATGGAAATTGTATGTGTAAATTCAAAATAGCATTCGTAAACGTTTACTATCTTACTATTGAGCATTAAACAACTTGTAACAAGCCGGTGGTCGATATTAAAATTAAATAGTCCAGCAGTTTATTGAACCCACAAACATGAAAAAGAGTCATTTATAATGCCGACTAGCAATAACAACTGCCAACAAATAACATATTATTGTGTTTCTAGGCTTTTGAAGCGAATCTTGCGTGAGATTTGATAGGTTGCAGCAATTAATATTCCAGAAAATCTGCTTCGGAAGATTCCAAACTATGGAATTGCTATGTGTAGGTTCAAAATAGCATTCGTAAACGTTTACTATCTTACTATTGAGCATTAAACAACTTGTAACAAGCCGGTGGTCGATAATAGAATTAATTAGTCCAGCAGTTTATTAAACTCATCAACATGAAAAAGAGTCATTTATAATGCCGACTAGCAATAACAACTTCCAACAAATAACATATTATTGTGTTTCTAGGATTTTGAAGCAAAGCTTGGGTGGATTTGATAGGTTGCAGTAACTAAGATGCCAGAAAATCTGCTTCGGAAGGCTCCAAACTATGTAATTTCAATGTGTAGGTTCAAGATAGCTTTCGTAAACGTTTACTACCTTCCTATTGTGCATTAAACAACTTGTAACAAGCCGGTGGTCTATAATAGAATTAATTAGTCCAGCAGTTTATTGAACCCGCCAACTTGACAAAGAGCTATTTATAATGCCCACTAGCAATAACAACTATCAACAAACACCATTTTATTGTATTTCTAGACTTTTTAAGCAATGCTTGCGTGAATTTGATAGGTTGCAGCTACTAAGATGCCAGAAAATCTGCTTCGGAAGGATCCAAACTATGGATTTTTTAGGTGTAAATTCAAAATTGCATTCGTAAACGTTTACTATCTTACTATCGAGCATTAAACAACTTGTAACAAGCCGGTGGTCGATATTAAAATTAATTAGTCCAGCAGTTTATTGAACCCACCAACATAAAAAAGAGTCGTTTATAATGCCGACTAGCAACAACAACTGCCAACAAATAACATTTTATTGTGTTTCTAGGCTTTTGAAGCAAGGCTTGCGTGGATTTGATAGGTTGCAGCAACTAAGATGCCAAAAAATATGCTTCGGAAGGCTCCAAACTATGGAATTTTTATGTGTAAATTCAAAATAGCATTCGTAATCGTTTACTATCTTACTATTGAGCATTAAACAACTTGTAACAACCCGGTGGTCGATAATAAAATTAATTAGTCCAGCAGTTTATTGAAGTAATCAACATGATAAAGAGTCATTTATAATGCCGACCAGCAATAACAACTGCAAACAAATAACATTTTATTGTGTTTCTAGGCTTTTGAAGAAAATCTTGCGATAGGTTGCAGCAATTAATATTCCAGAAAACGTGCTTGGGAAGATTCCAATCTATGGAATTTTTATGTGTAGGTTCAAAATAGCATTCTTAAACGTTTACTATCTTACTATTGAGCATTAAACAACTTGTAACAAGCCGGTGGTCGATAATAGAATTAAATAGTCCAGCAGTTTATTGAACTCATCGACATGAAAAAGTGTCATTTATAATGCCGACTAGCAATAACAACTGCCAACAAATAACATTTTATTGTGTTTCTAGGCTTTTGAAGCAAACCTTGCGTGGATATGATAGGTTGCAGCAATTACTATTCCAGGAAACCTGCTTCCGAAGACTCCAAACTTTGGAATTTCTATGTGTAGGTTCAAAATAGCATTCGTAAACGTTTACTATCTTACAAATGAGCATTAAACAACTTGTAACAACCCTTGGCCGATAATAGAATTAATTAGTTCAGCAGTTTATTGAAGTAATCAACATGATAAAGAGTCATTTATAATGCCGACCAGCAATAACAACTGCCAACAAATAACATTTTATTGTGTTTCTAAGCTTTTGAAGAAAATCTTGCGATTGGTTGCAGCAATTAATATTCCAGAAAACGTGCTTGGAAAGATTTCAATCTATGGAATTTCTATGTGTAGGTTCAAAATAGCATTCGTAAACGTTTACTATCTTACTATTGAAGATTAAACAACTTGTAACAAGCCGGTGGTCGATAATATAATTAATTAGTCCAGCAGTTTATTGAACTCATCGACATGAAAAAGAGTCATTTATAATGCCGACTAGCAATAACAACTGCCAACAAATAACATTTTATTGTGTTTCTAGGCTTTTGAAGCAAACCTTGCGTGGATTACATAGGTTGCAGCAATTACTATTCCAGAAAACCTGCTTCCGAAGACTCCAAACTTTGGAATTTCTATGTGTAGGTTCAAAATAGCATTCGTAAACGTTTACTATCTTACAATTGAGCATTAAACAACTTGTAACAACCCGGTGGTCGATAATAGAATTAATTAGTCCAGCAGTTTATTAAACTAATCAACATGATAAAGAGTCAACTATAATGCCGACCAGCAATAACAACTGCCAACAAATAACATTTTATTGTGTTTCTAGGCTTTTGAAGAAAAGCTTGAGTGGATTTGATAGGTTACAGCAATTAATATTCCAGAACATCTGCTTCGGAAGACTCCAAACTATGGAATTTCTATGTGTAGGTTCAAAATAGCATTCGTAAACGTGTACTATCTTACTATTGAGCATTAAACAACTTGTAACAAGCCGGTGGTCGATAATAGAATTAATTAGTCCAGTAGTTTATTAAACTAATCAACATGATAAAGAGTCATCTATAATGCCGACCAGCAATAGCAACTGCCAACAAATAACATTTTATTGTGTTTCTAGGCTTTTGAAGAAAAGCTTGCGTGGATTTGATAGGTTAGAGCAATTAATATTCCAGAACATCTGCTTCGGAAGACTCCAAACTTTGGAATTTCTATGTGTAGGTTCTAAATAGTATTCGTAAACGTTTACTATCTTACTATCGAGCATTAAACAACTTGTAACAAGCCGGTGGTCGATAATAGAATTAATTAGTCCAGTAGTTTATTAAACTAATCAACATGATAAAGAGTCATCTATAATGCCGACCAGCAATAGCAACTGCCAACAAATAACATTTTATTGTGTTTCTAGGCTTTTGAAGAAAAGCTTGCGTGGATTTTATAGGTTAGAGCAATTAATATTCCAGAACATCTGCTTCGGAAGACTCCAAACTATGGCATTTCTATGTGTAGGTTTAAAATAGCATTCGTAAACGTGTACTATCTTACAATTGAGCATTAAAGAACTTGTAACAACCCGGTGGTCGATAATACAATTAATTAGTCCAGTAGTTTATTAAACTAATCAACATGATAAAGAGTCATCTATAATGCCGACCAGCAATAACAACTGCCAACAAATAACATTTTATTGTGTTTCTAGGCTTTTGAAGAAAAGCTTGCGTGGATTTGATAGGTTACAGCAATTAATATTCCAAAACATCTGCTTCGGAAGACTCCAAACTATGGAATTTCTATGTGTAGGTTTAAAATAGCATTCGTAAACGTTTACTATCTTACTATTGAGCATTAAACAACTTGTAACAAGCCGGTGGTCGATAATAGAATTAATTAGTCCAGCAGTTTATTGAACTCATCGACATGAAAAAGAGTCATTTATAATGCCGACCAGCAATAACAACTGCCAACAAATAACATTTTATTGTGTTTCTTGGCTTTTGAAACAAAGCTTGCGTGGATTTCATAGGTTACAGCAATTAATATTCCAGGAAACCTGCTTCCGAAGACTCCAAACTTTGGAATTTCTATGTGTAGGTTCAAAATAGCATTCGTAAACGTTTACTATCTTACAATTGAGCATTAAACAACTTGTAACAACCCGGTGGTCGATAATAGATTTAATTAGTCCAGCAGTTTATTTAAACCACCAACATCAAAAGGAATCATTTATAATGCCGACTAGCAATAACAACTGCCAACATATAACATTTTATAGTGTTTCTAGGCTGGAATTTCTATGTGTAGGTTCAAAATAGCATTCGTAAACGTTTACTACCTTCCTATTGTGCATTAAACAACTTGTAACAAGCCGGTGGTCTATAATAGAATTAACTAGTCCAGCAGTTTATTGAACCCGCCAACTTGACAGAGAGCTATTTATGATGCCCACTAGCAATAACAACTGCCAACAAACACCATTTTATTGTATTTCTAGACGTTTTAAGCATTGCTTGCGTGAATTTGATAGGTTGCAGCAACTAAGATGCCAGAAAATCTGCTTCGGAAGTCTCCAAAGTATGGATTTTTTATGTGTAAATTCAAAATTGCATTCGTAAACGTTTACTATCTTACTATCGAGCATTAAACAACTTAACACGCCTCGCGCTACACGCCTCGCTCTTGAGGGTGTGGCGTGGGTTAAAAATGGCGGCTTAATGGCCACACGTGCCTTCCTAGCTCAGCGGATGTGAGTGGGGGCGACCAATGTGAGAAGAGGCTGGAAAATGCTAGGGCCAATGGTTCTTGATTGGCTAAAAATAATGCTTTTTGATTGGTGGAATACGTTTGTTTTATTTATATTACCAACCTAATCGATGTGCCATATATTAACACACACACATACATGGACAAAAAAAAACACAACACACATAGAACTCTACCTGACGTATACTTAATCTAATTACTACAACTAATCCTAAACGACACATATGTAATTGTTTCTGGCACTTAGGCTACAGTTCGGGGGGGGGGATGCGCACTTCACCACTACTACGAGCGCGTGTCTTTTCCGCGGACCCGAACTCACTCTTGGTTCACAGAAAGGGGAAAAGAGGGAGAGTTTCCCCGGCTGTAAGTGAGCGTTCTCTCACTGGCGGGGGCGGCGTCGACGCTGTTGGCGCCGCAGTCGCGGGATCCTGCGGGGCTCTGACACTAAGGGCAGCGGCGAGCGGAGACGCAGGCGGGCGTTCCTTCTCGGGTCCCTTCCCTCCGTGGAGCGGGCGGTGGCGCGGTCGTGGGCGGTGCGGGGGCGGCGCGGGGTCAGCTGCACTTCGCGCAGCGGCAGGCGGTGGTCGGGCTCAGGCCGGGTCTCCTCCCATAAGCGCTCAAACTCGGCCTTCTCTTCCTGGCTCAAGTAGAAGGCGACTCCCAGGAGTTGGGGGCGGCAGGCGATACGAGCTTGAGCTATGCGGAGCGGCGGGCGAGCGACGGGGGTTACGGCCTCGTAGGCGGCTCTTCCAGTCGGCGTGTCTCCTGGCTGTGGCGTGCGGGGGCAGCTGGGGGACGGCGTCTCCGTGGGGGCGGCGGCTTGGGCACCTAGGGCGCGGCGGCTCAGTCGGGCTTCGAGGAGAAGGGTAGCCTCGGGAGAACTGGGCGGCGAGGGCCCAAAAAGGCGCTCCAGCAGCTCTTGTGTGCTAAAAAAGAAAGCAAACAGGGGGATTGACGACCTATTCGTACCTAAGCTGGCGGCGGTGCCGGGGCTGTAGCCTGGCTTAACGTGACGTCCGGGGATGTGTTCCGGGCTTACTTTTGCGGCATCCTGTCTGGACGTGAGTAGCGGTGTGGTGGAGCGATGCAGCGCCGGCGGCGAGAAACGCTGGAGGTCCGGGGGCGGCAGGACCTGGGGCACGGCGGCGCACTAGGTAGCGTTCACGGCAGGCGGCGACGTGGACGGCGAACTAGGGCTCAGCTCTACCTGGGGTCGGGCGCTCTTCGAGAGGTAGGCGGTGGCGGCTGCGACTCGGACTCCCTTTGTTCTTGTGATCAAGAGGATCTAACAAGAACTCGGAGTCACGGAGTCGACTTCCACGATCTAGAGGATCTAGCAGAAGGTTTGGTTCTTTCCAGGGACCGGAGGGTCTCTGCTGGAAGGATGTTTTTGACTCGAGATCAAGAGGATCGACCGAATGATTTTTCTGGCCGGGGAAGCTTCTTTTAAAGGGCTCGTTTACTCCCACTGCTTTCTCCCGGACGGTCGGTTTCTGGGGTGGAACGTGCTACTTTCGCTTCCGGGGGTTGTTTTGTGATTAATTACTTATTTCGATTCTGGCGCACTAATTTTTGCCCGGAGTATTTTTTTATGCGGCCCATCAGACTGCTGATGTGAAGACGTTTCTAATGATACCCGGCTTGCCTATGTTACGCTCACTTGGCCGGTGCGTTTAATTAGGCCGCGAGATAAATAATTGATTAAGTCTTCGCGCGCGCCGCTGGGTCTAAGCCGTGCCGTATATTGATCCCTTGGCGCTATATCCGCCTCGTGTTGGAGATGCGCTTAACTTCTTTTACCTGGCTTAATGCTCACGCCGAGTGCCTCCCTTTGTTCGCTTTGTGGAATTTTCCTTGGCACGCGGCCGGTGAATTGTACGAAGTTTTAACGTCTTTGTTTGTAATTTGTTTAATGTCGCTTTGGTTCTAAGCTGCTTTGCTTGGCCTCTGTATGCGTTTAGTATTTAACTTTCGGAGTTTTTAGCTTGCACTACGTCGTGTTTTGATGCAATGTTTTTAACACGCTTCAATATGCTTGCGCCTAGTGCTGCAGTAATTAGCAGTGGCTAATCCTTCAAAGCCGATTACTCTTTAATGAGGTTTAGGCGTCTTTTCTAATTTAATCATCCGCGTTATATTATTTCCATTGTGGGCTTCTTGGTTTTTGTCGAGTTGCATTCTTTTTCCTAAAACTATTTGGGAGCGACGTGCAGGTCGGTGCCTGAGCGTTGGGGCCGGTCGGGTTTTATTACCAGAGTGATTCTAGTAATTTATGACGTTATCTGGCCATTCTGAGCTGACGGTGTTTGCTTGTTTATTTTTAAACTCGATCGCAAAATTAAATGTGCTTGGAGAACAAATGATCGCGAGGCTCGAGGACGCGAATCACATGTAATTGATGCTTATATGTGTAAATCATATCAATCCCCCCCTTTTTTGGCGTCCTCGACCGACGCTTGATTTTTGTTATCGGTGGGGAAAGGTCGGAGTTGGTCGCTGTGCACCTTGATGACTCCGTGGTCCTTGTTGACCTGGTACACGTGGGCGCCTACCTTCGCGGCTATGACGTAGGGTCCCCCCCATTTCGACTGGAATCCGGCGTGAACGTTGTCGCTAGCTTTCGACAGTGGGTGCTCTTTGACGAGGACTCTTTGTCCTACGTTGAAGATGGGTTGTTTGGGGTGGGCTTCGTGCGGTGGCTCCCATCTGGTCCGGGCTCGGAGTTGGTCGTCTCGGTCCTGACGTCGATGCTCGCGGGGCGGTGGGGTTCTCTGCTCGGCGTCGTCTTCCGTTTGGAACCTCCATTCTCCGGGTCGGCGGAGTTCTTTGCCAAACATGGCGTAGGCTGCGGGTATCCGAGGCACTGTTCCTGTTGGCGGCGCCATGTGTTGGCTCTGGGATGGTCTGCGGCTGTGGTCCCCGTTGGGTTCCTCATCATTGGAGGGCGCATCGTCCTGGTGCGCTGATGGGAGTGGTGTGGGGGTGGTAGCCGGTTGTTGACGTCCCATGCGTGGTCTGGGGGTTTTTCTTTCAGTACCGACCTCTTGTTTTCAGCTCGTCGGTCCAACTGGGCTGTTGAGATGGGTACTGGTGGTGTTGCCTTGGCAATGGCGGTTGCTTTGTGGGCGGCTCCTACAGACTCGCTCTCGATAGTAGCGAACTGGTGTTCGGAGGAATTGATGGCGAGCTTTTTCTTCCTCCCCTTTGGTTGTTGTCCGTGATCGGGCTGGGGATGAAGTTGAGGTTGCTCGGGTTGTGGTGCCTTCTTCTTCTGCGTGGGTTGGCTGGGCGGAGGCAGTCTTGGCAGCTCGTAGCTTGCGAGGGGGCGGGGCTCGGTGAAGCCTTGTGTGAACAGTTTCTCATTTTGCTCGACGATAGTGCTCTCTTCCTTCGGGAAGTGATAGGGCGGACTCGGTATCTCGGGGAGGTCTCTCGTGACTTCGGGGAGTCGACCTGCCCGTTCCGGAAGAAAATCTTGTGGGCGCTTATCGGGGCCTAAGCAAGTTTCGGAGAAATGCTGGTTGCGGCTTGAATCAAGGCAGTACGTGGTGGCTCGCCGGCGTACTCCATGTTGCAGGCAGTGGCGCGTAAAGTCCCAGGTGACCCTCTGTTCCATTAGCCATGGTAGTCCCAAGATGAGGTCTTCCCTTAGATCTTCCACCACGATGCACTGGATGGGGTACTCGTCGTGCCCTAGGTGGAGCAGTACCCTGGTTTCTCCTACCAGTGCCATTGTGGCGTTTTCCTGGGCCATCCTGGCCGTTGGGTAAGGGTGGTGCCTGAGGTCTTTTGTCTGCACCCAGTCTGTGCGGATAAAGTTGTGGGTGGCGGCGGAGTCCACCAGAGCGCAGGCTTGCTGCTGTTGTGGCCCAACCCGAACTCCTATGCGTGGAAGGGGACGGCTGGTTGTATTGGTTAACATGTAGCATTGGCTCGGGCCGCAGGCGAGGGGTCGCTGTTCTGGCGTCCGAGCCTCTCTTCGTTTCCCGGCTGATTGGCTTGGGGGTTGTGGGCCCTTGTCTCTGCTGGTGGCGGGGCTGGTTCGTTGCGTGGGCCATCGTTTCGCCGCTGGGGGCAGTTCCTGTTGAAGTGACGCCCGGGGCAGAAATGGCAACGTGGCAAGTTGGACTCGGATTCTCGCCGTTGGGTGCAGTCCCTACTGTAGTGGTACCCTGGGCAGTAGTAGCACCTGGGTAGCGCGGGCGGGGGGTTCTCTCTTAGTCGTATTTCCCGTGTGGGCGGTGGTACTTGTTCGTCCAAGTCCTTCTCGATGGCGGCGACCTTGTCGAGCAACTCATCCATCGTGGTTGGTGGAGCCAATCGAAGGTAAGGCCGGATGGCGGGCCGTAGTAGTTCCACCATTATGGGGACGAGGGCCTGAGTGGAATGCTGAATTTCCAGCCGGCGTACCATTTGGATTTTTTTTAGTAAGAAGATCTCGGCGTTGTCGCGGACTCCTTGTTTCTGGCCGTATAGTTGGGTCGTGAGGGCAGCGCGGATTTCAGGGCTGTCGAATCTTCTTCGGAACCTTTCTTCAAACTCGGCCCATGCAAATGGCAGCGACGCGTAAGGTCTCCACCATTGGCTAGCCTTTCCTTGGAAGGCGTTGGTGGCTGCTTTAATTAGTTCGGCGGCGGAGCACTGGCTCTGTGCCCTGTATTTTGTACACTGGTCCAGAAACTCTTGGGGATCGTCCAGCTCTTCACCTCTGAACGTGGGGAGGGGGTCTACCTTCTTGGGTAGCGTTATTGATGCCATGATGCTTCGAAATTGTTCGTTGGTCAGCGTCACCAGACTGGTGGTGGCTGAAGTTGTCGTTGGTTCTGTTGGGCGCCACTGGGGATTTATATCCATTCCCAGAAATGGAGGTGGGGTTACTGCTCCCTGTTGGGGAACGTTGACGTTTGCACTTCGTTGTGCCTCCTGCGGTTCCCTCTGTTGTATTTGGCTGTGCTCGCTTGGCGGTGTCCATCGCTGTCCGCACTGGATTAATAAGGCGCTGTCTCCTATTACCTCTGAGCTGTGCAGGCTGGCACTTGGGTGCTCTCTCGGTTGTACTTCCTCGTTGCTTTTTTCCGGTGTATTTTCCATGTTCCTCTTACTCTTGGTCTTCACCATCTTTGGGGTGGTGTGTTCTTCGCTGTAGGTGTCCACTTACGGTTTGCCCCACGTTTCGGGCGACAATTAACACGCCTCGCGCTACACGCCTCGCTCTTGAGGGTGTGGCGTGGGTTAAAAATGGCGGCTTAATGGCCACACGTGCCTTCCTAGCTCAGCGGATGTGAGTGGGGGCGACCAATGTGAGAAGAGGCTGGAAAATGCTAGGGCCAATGGTTCTTGATTGGCTAAAAATAATGCTTTTTGATTGGTGGAATACGTTTGTTTTATTTATATTACCAACCTAATCGATGTGCCATATATTAACACACACACATACATGGACAAAAAAAAACACAACACACATAGAACTCTACCTGACGTATACTTAATCTAATTACTACAACTAATCCTAAACGACACATATGTAATTGTTTTTGGCACTTAGGCTACAGTTCGGGGGGGGGGGATGCGCACTTCACCACTACTACGAGCGCGTGTCTTTTCCGCGGACCCGAACTCACTCTTGGTTCACAGAAAGGGGAAAAGAGGGAGAGTTTCCCCGGCTGTAAGTGAGCGTTCTCTCACTGGCGGGGGCGGCGTCGACGCTGTTGGCGCCGCAGTCGCGGGATCCTGCGGGGCTCTGACACTAAGGGCAGCGGCGAGCGGAGACGCAGGCGGGCGTTCCTTCTCGGGTCCCTTCCCTCCGTGGAGCGGGCGGTGGCGCGGTCGTGGGCGGTGCGGGGGCGGCGCGGGGTCAACTGCACTTTGCGCAGCGGCAGGCGGTGGTCGGGCTCAGGCCGGGTCTCCTCCCATAAGCGCTCAAACTCGGCCTTCTCTTCCTGGCTCAAGTAGAAGGCGACTCCCAGGAGTTGGGGGCGGCAGGCGATACGAGCTTGAGCTATGCGGAGCGGCGGGCGAGCGACGGGGGTTACGGCCTCGTAGGCGGCTCTTCCAGTCGGCGTGTCTCCTGGCTGTGGCGTGCGGGGGCAGCTGGGGGACGGCGTCTCCGTGGGGGCGGCGGCTTGGGCACCTAGAGCGCGGCGGCTCAGTCGGGCTTCGAGGAGAAGGGTAGCCTCGGGAGAACTGGGCGGCGAGGGCCCAAAAAGGCGCTCCAGCAGCTCTTGTGTGCTAAAAAAGAAAGCAAACAGGGGGATTGACGACCTATTCGTACCTAAGCTGGCGGCGGTGCCGGGGCTGTAGCCTGGCTTAACGTGACGTCCGGGGATGTGTTCCGGGCTTACTTTTGCGGCATCCTGTCTGGACGTGAGTAGCGGTGTGGTGGAGCGATGCAGCGCCGGCGGCGAGAAGCGCTGGAGGTCCGGGGGCGGCAGGACCTGGGGCACGGCGGCGCACTAGGTAGCGTTCACGGCAGGCGGCGACGTGGACGGCGAACTAGGGCTCAGCTCTACCTGGGGTCGGGCGCTCTTCGAGAGGTAGGCGGTGGCGGCTGCGACTCGGACTCCCTTTGTTCTTGTGATCAAGAGGATCTAACAAGAACTCGGAGTCACGGAGTCGACTTCCACGATCTAGAGGATCTAGCAGAAGGTTTGGTTCTTTCCAGGGACCGGAGGGTCTCTGCTGGAAGGATGTTTTTGACTCGAGATCAAGAGGATCGACCGAATGATTTTTCTGGCCGGGGAAGCTTCTTTTAAAGGGCTCGTTTACTCCCACTGCTTTCTCCCGGACGGTCGGTTTCTGGGGTGGGACGTGCTACTTTCGCTTCCGGGGGTTGTTTTGTGATTAATTACTTATTTCGATTCTGGCGCACTAATTTTTGCCCGGAGTATTTTTTTATGCGGCCCATCAGACTGCTGATGTGAAGACGTTTCTAATGATACCCGGCTTGCCTATGTTACGCTCACTTGGCCGGTGCGTTTAATTAGGCCGCGAGATAAATAATTGATTAAGTCTTCGCGCGCGCCGCTGGGTCTAAGCCGTGCCGTATATTGATCCCTTGGCGCTATATCCGCCTCGTGTTGGAGATGCGCTTAACTTCTTTTACCTGGCTTAATGCTCACGCCGAGTGCCTCCCTTTGTTCGCTTTGTGGAATTTTCCTTGGCACGCGGCCGGTGAATTGTACGAAGTTTTAACGTCTTTGTTTGTAATTTGTTTAATGTCGCTTTGGTTCTAAGCTGCTTTGCTTGGCCTCTGTATGCGTTTAGTATTTAACTTTCGGAGTTTTTAGCTTGCACTACGTCGTGTTTTGATGCAATGTTTTTAACACGCTTCAATATGCTTGCGCCTAGTGCTGCAGTAATTAGCAGTGGCTAATCCTTCAAAGCCGATTACTCTTTAATGAGGTTTAGGCGTCTTTTCTAATTTAATCATCCGCGTTATATTATTTCCATTGTGGGCTTCTTGGTTTTTGTCGAGTTGCATTCTTTTTCCTAAAACTATTTGGGAGCGACGTGCAGGTCGGTGCCTGAGCGTTGGGGCCGGTCGGGTTTTATTACCAGAGTGATTCTAGTAATTTATGACGTTATCTGGCCATTCTGAGCTGACGGTGTTTGCTTGTTTATTTTTAAACTCGATCCCAAAATTAAATGTGCTTGGAGAACAAATGATCGCGAGGCTCGAGGACGCGAATCACATGTAATTGATGCTTATATGTGTAAATCATATCAATCCCCCCCTTTTTTGGCGTCCTCGACCGACGCTTGATTTTTGTTATCGGTGGGGAAAGGTCGGAGTTGGTCGCTGTGCACCTTGATGACTCCGTGGTCCTTGTTGACCTGGTACACGTGGGCGCCTACCTTCGCGGCTATGACGTAGGGTCCCCCCCATTTCGACTGGAATCCGGCGTGAACGTTGTCGCTAGCTTTCGACAGTGGGTGCTCTTTGACGAGGACTCTTTGTCCTACGTTGAAGATGGGTTGTTTGGGGTGGGCTTCGTGCGGTGGCTCCCATCTGGTCCGGGCTCGGAGTTGGTCGTCTCGGTCCTGACGTCGATGCTCGCGGGGCGGTGGGGTTCTCTGCTCGGCGTCGTCTTCCGTTTGGAACCTCCATTCTCCGGGTCGGCGGAGTTCTTTGCCAAACATGGCGTAGGCTGCGGGTATCCGAGGCACTGTTCCTGTTGGCGGCGCCATGTGTTGGCTCTGGGATGGTCTGCGGCTGTGGTCCCCGTTGGGTTCCTCATCATTGGAGGGCGCATCGTCCTGGTGCGCTGATGGGAGTGGTGTGGGGGTGGTAGCCGGTTGTTGACGTCCCATGCGTGGTCTGGGGGTTTTTCTTTCAGTACCGACCTCTTGTTTTCAGCTCGTCGGTCCAACTGGGCTGTTGAGATGGGTACTGGTGGTGTTGCCTTGGCAATGGCGGTTGCTTTGTGGGCGGCTCCTACAGACTCGCTCTCGATAGTAGCGAACTGGTGTTCGGAGGAATTGATGGCGAGCTTTTTCTTCCTCCCCTTTGGTTGTTGTCCGTGATCGGGCTGGGGATGAAGTTGAGGTTGCTCGGGTTGTGGTGCCTTCTTCTTCTGCGTGGGTTGGCTGGGCGGAGGCAGTCTTGGCAGCTCGTAGCTTGCGAGGGGGCGGGGCTCGGTGAAGCCTTGTGTGAACAGTTTCTCATTTTGCTCGACGATAGTGCTCTCTTCCTTCGGGAAGTGATAGGGCGGACTCGGTATCTCGGGGAGGTCTCTCGTGACTTCGGGGAGTCGACCTGCCCGTTCCGGAAGAAAATCTTGTGGGCGCTTATCGGGGCCTAAGCAAGTTTCGGAGAAATGCTGGTTGCGGCTTGAATCAAGGCAGTACGTGGTGGCTCGCCGGCGTACTCCATGTTGCAGGCAGTGGCGCGTAAAGTCCCAGGTGACCCTCTGTTCCATTAGCCATGGTAGTCCCAAGATGAGGTCTTCCCTTAGATCCTCCACCACGATGCACTGGATGGGGTACTCGTCGTGCCCTAGGTGGAGCAGTACCCTGGTTTCTCCTACCAGTGCCATTGTGGCGTTTTCCTGGGCCATCCTGGCCGTTGGGTAAGGCTGGTGCCTGAGGTCTTTTGTCTGCACCCAGTCTGTGCGGATAAAGTTGTGGGTGGCGGCGGAGTCCACCAGAGCGCAGGCTTGCTGCTGTTGTGGCCCAACCCGAACTCCTATGCGTGGAAGGGGACGGCTGGTTGTATTGGTTAACATGTAGCATTGGCTCGGGCCGCAGGCGAGGGGTCGCTGTTCTGGCGTCCGAGCCTCTCTTCGTTTCCCGGCTGATTGGCTTGGGGGTTGTGGGCCCTTGTCTCTGCTGGTGGCGGGGCTGGTTCGTTGCGTGGGCCATCGTTTCGCCGCTGGGGGCAGTTCCTGTTGAAGTGACGCCCGGGGCAGAAATGGCAACGTGGCAAGTTGGACTCGGATTCTCGCCGTTGGGTGCAGTCCCTACTGTAGTGGTACCCTGGGCAGTAGTAGCACCTGGGTAGCGCGGGCGGGGGGTTCTCTCTTAGTCGTATTTCCCGTGTGGGCGGTGGTACTTGTTCGTCCAAGTCCTTCTCGATGGCGGCGACCTTGTCGAGCAACTCATCCATCGTGGTTGGTGGAGCCAATCGAAGGTAAGGCCGGATGGCGGGCCGTAGTAGTTCCACCATTATGGGGACGAGGGCCTGAGTGGAATGCTGAATTTCCAGCCGGCGTACCATTTGGATTTTTTTTAGTAAGAAGATCTCGGCGTTGTCGCGGACTCCTTGTTTCTGGCCGTATAGTTGGGTCGTGAGGGCAGCGCGGATTTCAGGGCTGTCGAATCTTCTTCGGAACCTTTCTTCAAACTCGGCCCATGCAAATGGCAGCGACGCGTAAGGTCTCCACCATTGGCTAGCCTTTCCTTGGAAGGCGTTGGTGGCTGCTTTAATTAGTTCGGCGGCGGAGCACTGGCTCTGTGCCCTGTATTTTGTACACTGGTCCAGAAACTCTTGGGGATCGTCCAGCTCTTCACCTCTGAACGTGGGGAGGGGGTCTACCTTCTTGGGTAGCGTTATTGATGCCATGATGCTTCGAAATTGTTCGTTGGTCAGCGTCACCAGACTGGTGGTGGCTGAAGTTGTCGTTGGTTCTGTTGGGCGCCACTGGGGATTTATATCCATTCCCAGAAATGGAGGTGGGGTTACTGCTCCCTGTTGGGGAACGTTGACGTTTGCACTTCGTTGTGCCTCCTGCGGTTCCCTCTGTTGTATTTGGCTGTGCTCGCTTGGCGGTGTCCATCGCTGTCCGCACTGGATTAATAAGGCGCTGTCTCCTATTACCTCTGAGCTGTGCAGGCTGGCACTTGGGTGCTCTCTCGGTTGTACTTCCTCGTTGCTTTTTTCCGGTGTATTTTCCATGTTCCTCTTACTCTTGGTCTTCACCATCTTTGGGGTGGTGTGTTCTTCGCTGTAGGTGTCCACTTACGGTTTGCCCCACGTTTCGGGCGACAATTAACACGCCTCGCGCTACACGCCTCGCTCTTGAGGGTGTGGCGTGGGTTAAAAATGGCGGCTTAATGGCCACACGTGCCTTCCTAGCTCAGCGGATGTGAGTGGGGGCGACCAATGTGAGAAGAGGCTGGAAAATGCTAGGGCCAATGGTTCTTGATTGGCTAAAAATAATGCTTTTTGATTGGTGGAATACGTTTGTTTTATTTATATTACCAACCTAATCGATGTGCCATATATTAACACACACACATACATGGACAAAAAAAAACACAACACACATAGAACTCTACCTGACGTATACTTAATCTAATTACTACAACTAATCCTAAACGACACATATGTAATTGTTTTTGGCACTTAGGCTACAGTTCGGGGGGGGGGGGATGCGCACTTCACCACTACTACGAGCGCGTGTCTTTTCCGCGGACCCGAACTCACTCTTGGTTCACAGAAAGGGGAAAAGAGGGAGAGTTTCCCCGGCTGTAAGTGAGCGTTCTCTCACTGGCGGGGGCGGCGTCGACGCTGTTGGCGCCGCAGTCGCGGGATCCTGCGGGGCTCTGACACTAAGGGCAGCGGCGAGCGGAGACGCAGGCGGGCGTTCCTTCTCGGGTCCCTTCCCTCCGTGGAGCGGGCGGTGGCGCGGTCGTGGGCGGTGCGGGGGCGGCGCGGGGTCAACTGCACTTTGCGCAGCGGCAGGCGGTGGTCGGGCTCAGGCCGGGTCTCCTCCCATAAGCGCTCAAACTCGGCCTTCTCTTCCTGGCTCAAGTAGAAGGCGACTCCCAGGAGTTGGGGGCGGCAGGCGATACGAGCTTGAGCTATGCGGAGCGGCGGGCGAGCGACGGGGGTTACGGCCTCGTAGGCGGCTCTTCCAGTCGGCGTGTCTCCTGGCTGTGGCGTGCGGGGGCAGCTGGGGGACGGCGTCTCCGTGGGGGCGGCGGCTTGGGCACCTAGAGCGCGGCGGCTCAGTCGGGCTTCGAGGAGAAGGGTAGCCTCGGGAGAACTGGGCGGCGAGGGCCCAAAAAGGCGCTCCAGCAGCTCTTGTGTGCTAAAAAAGAAAGCAAACAGGGGGATTGACGACCTATTCGTACCTAAGCTGGCGGCGGTGCCGGGGCTGTAGCCTGGCTTAACGTGACGTCCGGGGATGTGTTCCGGGCTTACTTTTGCGGCATCCTGTCTGGACGTGAGTAGCGGTGTGGTGGAGCGATGCAGCGCCGGCGGCGAGAAGCGCTGGAGGTCCGGGGGCGGCAGGACCTGGGGCACGGCGGCGCACTAGGTAGCGTTCACGGCAGGCGGCGACGTGGACGGCGAACTAGGGCTCAGCTCTACCTGGGGTCGGGCGCTCTTCGAGAGGTAGGCGGTGGCGGCTGCGACTCGGACTCCCTTTGTTCTTGTGATCAAGAGGATCTAACAAGAACTCGGAGTCACGGAGTCGACTTCCACGATCTAGAGGATCTAGCAGAAGGTTTGGTTCTTTCCAGGGACCGGAGGGTCTCTGCTGGAAGGATGTTTTTGACTCGAGATCAAGAGGATCGACCGAATGATTTTTCTGGCCGGGGAAGCTTCTTTTAAAGGGCTCGTTTACTCCCACTGCTTTCTCCCGGACGGTCGGTTTCTGGGGTGGGACGTGCTACTTTCGCTTCCGGGGGTTGTTTTGTGATTAATTACTTATTTCGATTCTGGCGCACTAATTTTTGCCCGGAGTATTTTTTTATGCGGCCCATCAGACTGCTGATGTGAAGACGTTTCTAATGATACCCGGCTTGCCTATGTTACGCTCACTTGGCCGGTGCGTTTAATTAGGCCGCGAGATAAATAATTGATTAAGTCTTCGCGCGCGCCGCTGGGTCTAAGCCGTGCCGTATATTGATCCCTTGGCGCTATATCCGCCTCGTGTTGGAGATGCGCTTAACTTCTTTTACCTGGCTTAATGCTCACGCCGAGTGCCTCCCTTTGTTCGCTTTGTGGAATTTTCCTTGGCACGCGGCCGGTGAATTGTACGAAGTTTTAACGTCTTTGTTTGTAATTTGTTTAATGTCGCTTTGGTTTATAATATTTGCCCGGGACTTTAGGCTGTTTTTGTCCAGCGTTCTAAGCTGCTTTGCTTGGCCTCTGTATGCGTTTAGTATTTAACTTTCGGAGTTTTTAGCTTGCACCACGTCGTGTTTTGATGCAATGTTTTTAACACGCTTCAATATGCTTGCGCCTAGTGCTGCAGTAATTAGCAGTGGCTAATCCTTCAAAGCCGATTACTCTTTAATGAGGTTTAGGCGTCTTTTCTAATTTAATCATCCGCGTTATATTATTTCCATTGTGGGCTTCTTGGTTTTTGTCGAGTTGCATTCTTTTTCCTAAAACTATTTGGGAGCGACGTGCAGGTCTGTGCCTGAGCGTTGGGGCCGGTCGGGTTTTATTACCAGGGTGATTCTAGTAATTTATGACGTTATCTGGCCATTCTGAGCTGACGGTGTTTGCTTGTTTATTTTTAAACTCGATCCCAAAATTAAATGTGCTTGGAGAACAAATGATCGCGAAGCTCGAGGGCGCGAATCACATGTAATTGATGCTTATATGTGTAAATCATATCAAACTTGTAACAAGCCGTTGGTCGATATTAAAATTAATTAGTCCAGCAGTTTATTGAACCCACCAACATGAAAAAGAGTCTTTTATAATGCCGACTAGCAACAACAACTGCCAACAAATAACATTTTATTGTGATTCTAGGCTTTTGAAGCAAGGCTTGCGTGGATTTGATAGGTTGCAGCAACTAAGATGCCAGAAAATCTGCTTCGGAAGGCTCCAAACTATGGAATTTTTATGTGTAAATTCAAAATAGCATACGTAAACGTTTACTATCTTACTATTGAGCATTAAACAACTTGTAACAAGCCGATGGTCAATTATAGAATTAATTTGTCCAGCAGTTTAATGAACCCACCAACATGAAAAAGAGTCATTTATAATGCCGACTAGCAATAACAACTGCCAACAAATAACATTTTATTGTGTTTCTAGGCTTTTGAAGCAAGGCTTGCCTGGATTTGATAGGTTGCAGCAACTATGATGCCAGAAAATCTGCTTTGGAAAGCTCCAAACTATGAAATTTCTATGAGTAGGTGCAAAATAGCATTCGTAAACGTTTACTATCTTACTATTGAGCATTAAACAACTTGTAACAAGCCGGTGGTCGATAATAGAATTAATTAGTCCACCAGTTTATTGAACCCCCCAACTTGACAAAGAGCCCTTTATAATGCCCACTAGCAATAACAACTGCCAACAAACACCATTTTATTGTATTTTTAGACTTTTTAAGCAATGCTTGCGTGAATTTGATAGGTTGCAGCAACTAATATGCCAGAAAATCTGCTTCGGAAGGCTCCAAACTATGGAATTTTTATGTGTAAATTCAAAATAACATTCGTAAACGTTTACTATTTTACTATCGAGCATTAAACAACTTGTAACAAGCCGGTAGTCGACATTACAATTAATTAGTCCAGCAGTTTATTCAACCCACCAACATGAAAAAAAGTCATTTATAATGCCGACTAGCAATAACAACTGCCAACAAATAACATTTTATTGTGTTTCTAGGCTTTTGAAGCAAGGCTTGCGTGGATTTGATAGGTTGCAGCAAAAAATATTCCAGAACATCGGCCTCGGAAGACTCCAAACTATGTAATTTCTATGTGTAGGTTCAAAATAGCATTCGTCAACGTGTACTATCATACTATTGAACATTAAACAACTTGTAACAAGCCGGTGGTCGATAATAGAATTAATTAGTCCAGCAGTTTATTAAACTCATCAACATAAAAAAGAGTCATTTATAATGCCGACTAGCAATAACAACTTCCAACAAATAACATATTATTGTGTTTCTAGGCTTTTGAAGCAAAGCTTGGGTGGATTTGATAGGTTGCAGTAACTAAGATGCCACAAAATCTGCTTCGGAAGGCTCCAAACTATGTAATTTCAATGTGTAGGTTCAAGATAGCTTTCGTAAACGTTTACTACCTTCCTATTGTGCATTAAACAACTTGTAACAAGCCGGTGGTCTATAATAGAATTAATTAGTCCAGCAGTTTATTGAACACATCGACATGAAAAAGAGTCATTTATAATGCCGACTAGCAATAACAACTGCCAACAAATAACATTTTATTGTGTTTCTAAGCTTTTGAAGCAAACCTTGCGTGGATTTCATAGATTGCAGCAATTACTGTTCCAGAAAACCTGCTTCCGAAGACTCCAAACTTTGGAATTTCTATGTGTAGGTTCAAAATAGCATTCGTAAACGTTTACTATCTTACAATTGAGCATTAAACAACTTGTAACAAGCCGGTGGTCGATAATAGAATTAATTAGTCCAGCAGTTTATTAAACTAATCAACATGATAAAGAGTCATCTATAATGCCGACCAGCAATAACAACTGCCAACAAATAACATTTTATTGTGTTTCTAGGCTTTTCAAGAAAAGCTTGGGTGGATTTGATAGGTTGCAGCAATTAATATTCCAGAACATCTGCTTCGGAAGACTCCAAACTATGGAATTTCAATGTGTAGGTTCAAAATAGCATTCGTAAACGTGTACTATCTTACTATTGAGCATTAAACAACTTGTAACAAGCCGGTGGTCGATAATAGAATTAATTAGTCCAGCAGTTTATTGAACTCATCGACATGAAAAAAAGTCATTTATAATGCCGACTAGCAATAACAACTGCCCACAAATAACATGTTATTGTGTTTCTAGGATTTTGAAGCAAAGCTTGCGTGGATTTGATAGGTTGCAGCAACTAAGATGCCAGAAAATCTGCTTTCGAAAGCTCCAAACTATGGAATTTTTATGTGTAGATTCAAAATAGCTTTCGTAACCGTTTACTATCTTACTATCGAGCAGTAAACAACTTGTAACAAGCCGGTGGTCGATAATAGAATTAATTAGTCCAGCAGTTTATTGAACCTACCAACGTGAAAAAGAGTCATTTATAATGCCGACTAGCAATAACAACTGCCAACAAATAACATTTTATTGTGTTTCTAGGCTCTTCAAAGCTTGTGTGGATTTCATAGGTTGCAGCAATTAAGATTCCAGAAAATCTGCTTCGGAAGGCTCCAAACTAAGGAATTTCTATGTGTACGTTCAAAATAGCATTCGTAAACGTCTACTATCTTACTATTGAGCATTAAGCAACTTGTAACAAGCCGGTGTACGATAATAGAATTAATTAGTCCGGCAGTTTATTGAACTCATCAACATGAAAAAAAGTCATTTATAATGCCGACTAGCAATAACAACTGCCCACAAATAACATGTTATTGTGTTTCTAGGATTTTGAAGCAAAGCTTGCGTGGATTTGATAGGTTGCAGCAACTAAGATGCCAGAAAATCTGCTTCCGAAAGCACCAAACTATGGAATTTTTATGTGTAGATTCAAAATAGCTTTCGTAAACGTTTACTGTCTTACTATCGAGCATTAAACAACTTGTAACAAGCCGGTGGTCGATAATAGAATTAATTAGCCCAGCAGTTTATTGAACTAATCAACATGATAAAGAGTCATTTATAATGCCGACCAGCAATAACAACTGCCAACGAACACCATTTCATTGTATTTCTAGGCTTTTGAAGCAAAGCTTGGGTAATTTGATTAGTTGCAGCAACTAAGATGCAAGAAAATCTTCCTCGAAAGGCTCCAAACTTTGAAATTTTTATATGTAGGTTCAAAATAGCATTCGTAAACGTTTACTATCTTACTATGGAGCATTAAACAACTTGTAACAAGCCGGTGGACGATAATAGAATTAATTAGTCCAGCAGTTTAATGAACCCGCCAACTTGACAAAGAGTCATTTATAATGCCGACTAGCAATAACAACTGCCAACAAATAACATGTTATTGTGTTTCTAGGATTTTGAAGCAAAGCTTGCGTGGATTTGATAGGTTGCAGCAACTAAGATGCCAAAAAATCTGCTTCCGAAAGCTACAAACTATGGAATTTTTATGTGTAAATTCAAAATAGCATTCGTAAACGTTTACTATCTTACTATCGAGCATTAAACAACTTGTAACATGCCGGTGGTCGATAATAGAATTAATTAGTCCAGCAGTTTATTGAACCTACCAACATGAAAAAGAGTCATTTATAATGCCGACTAGCAATAACAACTGCCAACAAATAACATTTTATTGTGTTTCTAGGCTTTTGAAGCAAAGCTTGCGTGGATTTCATAGGTTGCAGCAACTAAGATGCCAGAAACGCTGCTTCGGAAAGCTCCAAACTATGGAATTTCTATGAGTAGGTTCAAACTAGCATACGTAAACGTTTACTATATTACTATTGAGCATTAAATACAACAGGAAACAAGCCGGTGGTCGATAATTGAATTTATTATCCTGCGGTTAACTGAACTCGGCAACCTGACAAAGAGTCATTTATAATGCTGACTGGCTATAACAACTGCCAACATATAACATTTTATTGTGTTTCTAGGCCTTTGAAGCAAAGCTTGGGTGGATTTCATAGGTTGCAGCAATTAAGATTCCAGAAAATCTGCTTCGGAAGGCTCCAAACTAAGGAATTTCTATTTGTAGGTTCAAAATAGCATTCGTAAACGTTTACTATCTTACTATTGAGCATTAAACAACTTGTAACAAGCCGGTAGACGATAATAGAATTAATTAGTCCAGCAGTTTATTGAACTCATCAACATGAAAAAAAGTCATTTATAATGCCGACTAGCAATAACAACTGCCCACAAATAACATGTTATTGTGTTTCTAGGATTTTGAAGCAAAGCTTGTGTGGATTTGATAGGTTGCAGCAACTAAGATGCCAGAAAATCTGCTTCGGAAAGCTCCAAACTATGGAATTTTTATGTGTAAATTCAAAATAGCATTCGTAAACGTTTACTATCTTACTGTCGAGCATTAAACAACTTGTAACAAGCCGGTGGTCGATAATAGAATTAATTAGTCCAGCAGTTTATTGAACCTACCAACATGGGGTACGGAAGACACAACTAATAACTCACAAGTACAAACTCAATCGCGAAGCATAAGTGGTACTGTAACTATACCTAATATTTGATATTCTGCACCGTCAGCAACATTACATGTCCTATCTTTACTTGGTGTAAGCCTACAATGACCTTTCAACAGCTCCCATCCTTTTCTACCAACAACAGTATGCGAAGCACCCGAATCTAACAATCCAAGAATCTCATTACCAAAAATTGAACCTTTAAGATACGGTCTCTCATCAGGACCTGCGTGACTTAAAATATAATCTAAAACAGCTTTAGAACTAAAATCCGAATTATTTACAACATTGACCGAAGAATTTATTTGACACCGCTCTATTCGGTCGTATAGCGGTGTCGACCCCCATTTCCCCTTCCCATGAAGGGCATGTCCGGACAGTAAAATCAGGTCGTCCACAACCATAGCAATATTGTTTACTATTTGCTGAACAGTTACGCGCAAAATGATTCGGTTTATCACATTTCCAACATCTCAAATCAGAAGGCTTGGTTGAATTGATTACCTTCGGTGGGTTATTACTACGAGTTTGAACGTAACCCTCATTTGAGGATACATTCACTGTATGAATCCTAGCATTACATTTCGACTTTTGATAGGCTAGATAGGGTTCTAACATTCGATTTCCCTGAGTGGGAGGTCCACGGAACCGTTGTGCACGCACATGTGCATCTTCAACAGCTTTACACACTCGAAGTAATTGTGAAAAGGAAACTATGTTCTCTAAAGCCAGTTGGGTTTGGAAATGGGGTAATAAATTCTTACGTATTAGATTAAGGCGCTTTGTTTCAGAAGGCATCGATGGTAACCGATGAAATAAGTTTTCCATTATCGACACAAATACGGTCACGGGTTCATCGGCCCCCTGAGTACGATTGCGTATTTCATCCGATAAACAAGCTTCATAATCACATGGAAGAAAAGCTGAACGTAACGCATTAACTAACTGGTCCCAATTATACAAAGTATTTTTAACCGATCGATACCAAATCAAAGCATAATCGGTGAAAAATTCAACAGCCGAAGTAAAAAGTTGTTCCTTAGTAACCCCACGCGCCATTCGCAATTCTTCAACACGTTCTAGAAAACTAGAAAGTCCCGATTGACCATCAAAACGAAGGTTACATTTATTCATCGGAAGGTAATTGTTATAACGTGGAGTAGCATCAATGACTTTAGTGCTGATAAAACCAATAGGTGTCGGTAACGTTTGAAAATGTTGACTATCAATTACATTTGAATGATTAAAATGGTTTTGTGATTGATTGGCTTGTAATGGCTCATAGTCAAGGTCCATCAAGTTAACTGTTTGTGAACTAGAAGGAACTACAGGTTCATTTTCAGATGTTAATCTGGACTCGAGATCGTCCATAGCCTCTAAACACCTATTATATAGCTCATCTTTATCATCTGCTGAAGACCCCTCAAAACCTAACCGTTCTAGTCTATTTGAAATATGTACCAAGCGGGTCTGAATACGTTTATAATCATTACCACCCCTAACAAATGACTCAGAAGCTAGTATCTTTTCCACAAGAATGTCAAGCTTCCTACTGCATATATCCAATTCTTCTACGTTATTCAATTCTACTTCCGGGAACGAAGCATTTCCCGTCTTCTCTAACCTAATACGCGCTCTAAGCAATTTACGCTTTTCCGGCATATTTCCCTTACAAACAACTCCCCGTATTCGTAATTCATAATCTATCTCGTCTACCAATAACCTATCAACATCCATTCTGATTCCTCAAAGTAAAACCCTTTTTACCACAAGTATACCGTTTTATGTATTATTCTCAAAGTAATTCTTTGGTTTGTCACGTTCTGACGATATTTTTTCACTTACATAAACGATTACAGAAAGTTATGTATAACTATTGTCAGTATTACTCCTTTCTATTATAGTACGACCTAAAGGTATATGTTCCAAACTATAGCCCCTCGTTAGCTTATCAAAAATCTTGTTAAAGCCCCCGTTGGGCGCCAAACTTGTTAGCTATATTTATCTATATTTTCCTTTACCTACCTTTAGGTCATCGCTATATCTCTTAGTTAACAATCGATCACTATAAGAGTATATTTGAGGCCCGTCTCTAGCATCAGTGAAAACGTCGCGGATTCTAGTTTATGATGTTGATAATTGGCACCAACAAGTTAAACTCAAATATACTGATATAAGCCAAGAAACTTGTAACTTCACTTTCTATCAACTAATAACAATACGATTATTAAACTCCCTATCAAAATGAAAGAAAGCAATACTTGTAGCTAGTTTTATTACTACTAGAACATTATTACCATCGATCAGACAATTAGCATCTTTAATATTACAACCTAACGCAGGGTACCCCAAATAGCTTAACGTAAACCGCTCGAAAGTTTAATGGTTACACAGTTTTTATATGCAAAAATATCATCAGATTCTAGCTAAAACACTTATCTTTGTGCCGATATACTCGCAGACATTTAATACGTCCCATTACTCCTATCACATGTCAGCTTGACAGGCCCCAACCTCGGCTGTCATTCGCTACACATCGACCCCCAAGACTGCGGTTGATTCTCCGTAGATTATCTTTCCAAGATTTTCCGCCTAATAGTTGTTGCTATAAATCGAATTTCCCGGTAACAAAAGGCAAATGCCACATTAAACTACATACCCTGTTTACAGGCAATAAACTTCGCAATCGTTGAATTCGTGTTTCCCAAATCGCTTCACAGCTTGAATATAATATTCATTGGAAAAATGACATCCGCTTAATGATCTCCCTTACAGGAACGGTTGGCCAGTAACCCAATTTTTTACTATCACCAAACCATATTAAATGGCGAGATTGTCATTTACACCCCACGAAAACCCTTGCCTTTTTTTAAAAGCTGATATACAAATTTTTTCTCAAACAAACAAACGTTTTTATATCTTCTTTAGCAACGAACAAAGCCAATCTGATATTAATTTTATCGCGTCACTCTCACTAGATTCCTCATTCAACACTAGTATTAATATCAAATGCTTTTGACACGTAACACGGTGGTCGATAAAAGAATTAATTTGTCCAGCAGTTTATTGAACTCATCATCATGAAAAAGTGTCATTTATAATGCCGACTAGCAATAACAACTGCCAACAAATAACATTTTATTGTGTTTCTAGGACTTTGAAGAAATCTTGCGTGGATTTGATAGGTTGCAGCAATTAAGATTCCAGAAAATCTGCTTCGGAAGGCTCCAAACTATGTAATTTCGATGTGTAGGTTCCAGATAGCATTCGTAAACGTTTACTATCTTACTATTGAGCATTAAACAACTTGTAACGAGCCGGTGGTCGACAATAGAATTAATTATTCCAGCGGTTTATTGATCTCATCAACATGAAAAAGAGCCATTTATAATGCCGACTAGCAATAACAACTGCCAACAAATAACATTTTATTGTGTTTCTAGGCTTTTGAAGCAAATCTTGCGTGGATTTGATAGGTTGCAGCAATTAATATTCCAGAAAACCTGCTTCGGAAGATTCCAAACTATGTAATTTCTATGTGTAGGTTCAAAATAACATTCGTAAACGTTTACTATCTTACTATTGAGCATTAAACAACTTGTACCAAGCCGGTGGTCGATAATAGAATTAATTAGTCCAGCAGTTTATTGAACTCATCAACATGAAAAAGAGTCATTTATAATGCCGACTAGCAATAACAACTGCCAACACATAACATATTATTGTGTTTCTAGGCTTTTGAAGCAAAGCTTGGGTGGATTTGATAGGTTGCAGCAATTAAGATTCCAGAAAATCTGCTTCGGAAGATTCCAAACTATGGAATTTCTATGTGTAGGTTCAAGATAGCATTCGTAAACGTTTACTATCTTACTATTGAGCATTAAACAACTTGTAACAAGCCGGTGGTCGACAATAGAATTAATTATTCCAGCGGTTTATTAATCTCATCAACATGAAAAAGAGTCATTTATAATGCCGACTAGCAATAACAACTACCAACAAATAACATATTATTGTGTTTCTAGGCTTTTGAAGCAAATCTTGCGTGGATTTGATAGGTTGCAGCAATTCATATTACAGAAAACCTGCTTCGGAAGATTCCAAACTATGGAATTTCTATGTGTAGGTTCAAGATAGCATTCGTAAACGTTTACTATCTTACTATTGAACATTAAACAACTTGTAACAAGCCGGTGGTCGACAATAGAATTAATTATTCCAGCGGTTTATTGATCTCATCAACATGAAAAAGAGTCATTTATAATGCCGACTAGCAATAACAACTGAAAACCAATAACATATTATTGTGTTTCTAGGCTTTTGAAGCAAGGCTTGCGTGGATTTGATAGGTTGCAGCAACTAAGATGCCAGAAAATCTGCTTCGGAAGGCTCCAAACTATGTAATTTCTATGTGTAGGTTCAAGATAGCATTCTAAACGTTTACTATCTTACTATTGAGCATTAAACAACTTGTAAAAAGCCGGTGGTCGATTATAGAATTAATTAGTCCAGCAGTTTATTGAACTCATCAACATGAAAAAGAGTCATTTATAATGCCGACTAGCAATAACAAGTGCAAGAAAATAACATTTTATTATGTGTCTAGGCTTTTGAAGAAAATCTTGCGTGGATTTGATAGGTTGCAGCAATTAATATTCCAGAAAACCTGCTTCGCAAGACTCCAAACTATGGAACTTCTATGTGTAGGTTCAAAATAGCATTCGTAAACGTTTACTATCTTACTATTGAGCATTAAACAACTAGTAACAAGCCGCTGGTCGTTAATAGAATTAATTTGTCCAGCAGTTTGTTGAACTCATCATCATGAAAAAGTGTCATTTATAATGCCGACCAGCAATAACAATTGCCAACAAATAACATTTTATTATGTTTCTAGGCTTTTGAAGCAAATCTTGGGTGGATTTGATAGGTTGCCGCAATTAATATTCCAGAAAACCCGCTTCGGAAGACTCCAAACTTTGGAATTTCTATGTGTAGGTTCAAAATAGCATTCGTAAACGTTTGCTATCTTACTATTGAGCATTAAACAACTTGTAACAAGCCGGTGGTCGATAATAGAATTAATTTGTCCAGCAGTTTATTGAACTCATCATCATGAAAAATTGTCATTTATAATGCCGACTAGCAATAACAACTGCCAAGAAATAACATTTTATTGTGTTTCTAGGCTTTTGAAGCAAATCTTGGGTGGATTTGATAGGTTGCAGTAACTAAGATAAAAAAAAATCTGCTTCGGAAGGCTCCAAACTATGTAATTTCAATGTGTAGGTTCAAGATAGCATTCGTAAACGTTTACTATCTTACTTTGAGCATTAAACAACTTGTAGCAAGCCGGTGGTCGACAATAGAATTAATTATTCCAGCGGTTTATTAATCTCATCAACATGAAAAAGAGTCATTTATAATGCCGACTAGCAATAACAACTGCCAACAAATAAATATTATTGTGTTTCTAGGCTTTTGAAGCAAAGCTTGGGTGGATTTGATAGGTTGCAGTAACTAAGATGAAAAAAATCTGTTTCGGAAGGCTCCAAACTATGCAATTTCAATGTGTAGGTTCAAGATAGCATTCGTAAACGTTTACTATCTTACTTTGAGCATTAAACAACTTGTAGCAAGCCGATGGTCGACAATAGAATTAATTATTCCAGCGGTTTATTAATCTCATCAACATGAAAAAGAGTCATTTATAATGCCTACTAGCAATAACAACTGCCAACAAATTACATATTATTGTGTTTCTAGGCTTTTGAAGCAAATCTTGCGCGGAGTTGATAGGTTGCAGCAATTAATATTCCAGAAAACCTGCTTCGGAAGATTCCAAACTATGTAATTTCAATGTGTAGGTTCAAGATAGCATTCGTAAACGTTTACTATCTTACTATTGAGGATTAAACAACTTGTAACAAGCCGTTGGTCGACAATAGAATTAATTATTCCAGCGGTTTATTAATCTCATCAACATGAAAAAGAGTCATTTATAATGCCTACTAGCAATAACAACTGCCAACAAATTACATATTATTGTGTTTCTAGGCTTTTGAAGCAAATCTTGCGCGGAGTTGATAGGTTGCAGCAATTAATATTCCAGAAAACCTGCTTCGGAAGATTCCAAACTATGGAATTTCTATGTGTAGGTTCAAAATAGCATTCGTAAACGTTCACTATCTTACTATTGAGCATTAAACAACTTGTAACAACCCGGTGGTCGATAATAGAATTAATTAGTGCAGCATTATATTGAACTCTTCAACATGAAAAAGAGTCATTTATAATGCCGACTAGCAATAACAACTGCCAACAAATAACATTTTATTGTGTTTCTAGGATTTTGAAGAAATCTTGCGTGGATTTGATAGGTTGCAGCAATTAATATTCCAGAAAACCAGCTGCGAAAGACCCCAAACTTTGGAATTTTTATGTGTAGGTTCAAGATAGCATTCGTAAACGTTTACTATCTTAGTATTGAGCATTAAACAATTTGTAACAAGCCGGTGGTCGATAATAGAATTAATTTGTCCAGCAGTTTATTGAACTCATCATCATGAAAAAGTGTCATTTATAATGCCGACTAGCAATAACAACTGCCAACAAATAACATTTTATTGTGTTTCTAGGCTTTTGAAGAAATCTTGCGTGGATTTGATAGGTTGCAGCAATTAAGATTCCAGAAAATCTGCTTCGGAAGGCTCCAAATTATGTAATTTCGATGTGTAGGTTCAAGATAGCATTCGTAAACGTTTACTATCTCACTATTGAGCATTAAACAACTTGTAACAAGCCGGTGGTCGATAATAGAATTAATTTGTCCAGCAGTTTATTGAACTCATCATCATGAAAAAGTGTCATTTATAATGCCGACTAGCAATAACAACTGCCAAGAAATAACATTTTATTTTGTTTCTAGGCTCTTGAAGCAAAGCTTGGGTGGATTTGATAGGTTGCAGTAACTAAGATGCCAGAAAATCTGCTTCGGAGGGCTCCAAACTATGGAATTTTTATGTGTACGTTCAAGATAGCATTCGTAAACTTTTACTATCTTACTATTGAACATTAAACAACTTGTAACAAGCCGGTGGTCGATAATAGAATTAATTTGTCCAGCAGTTTATTTAACTCATCAACATGAAGAAGAGTCATTTATAATGAATACTAGCAATAACAACTGCAAGAAAATAACATTTTATTATGTTTCTAGGCTTTTGAAGCAAATCTTGCGTGGATTTGATAGGTTGCCGCCATTAATATTCCAGAAAACCCGCTTCGGAAGACTCCAAACTTTGGAATTTTTATGTGTAGGTTCAAGATAGCATTCGTAAACGTTTACTAACTTACTATTGAACATTAAACAACTTGTAACAAGCCGGTGGTCGACAATAGAATTAATTATTCCAGCGGTTTATTGATCTCATCAACATGAAAAAGAGTCATTTATAATGCCGACTAGCAATAACAACTGCCAACAAATAACATATTATTGTGTTTCTTGGCTTTTGAAGCAAGGCTTGCGTGGATTTGATAGGTTGCAGCAACTAAGATGCCAGAAAATCTGCTTCGGAAGGCTCCAAACTATGTAATTTCTATGTGTAGGTTCAAGATAGCATTCTAAACGTTTACTATCTTACTATTGAGCATTAAACAACTTGTAACAAGCCGGTGGTCGATAATAGAATTAATTAGTCCAGCAGTTTATTGAACTCATCAACTTGAAAAAGAGTCATTTATAATGCCGACTAGCAATAACAACTGCCAACAAATAACATATTATTGTGTTTATAGGCTTTTGAAGCAAAGCTTGGGTGGATTTGATAGGTTGCTGTAACTAAGATGCCAGAAAATCTGCTTCGGACGGCTCCAAACTATGTAATTTCAATGTGTAGGTTCAAGATAGCATTCGTAAACTTTACTAACTTACTATTGAACATTAAACAACTTGTAACAAGCCGGTGGTCGACAATAGAATTAATTATTCCAGCGGTTTATTGATCTCATCAAAATGAAAAAGAGTCATTTATAATGCCGACTAGCAATAACAACTGCCAACAAATAACATATTATTGTGTTTCTTGGCTTTTGAAGCAAGGCTTGCGTGGATTTGATAGGTTGCAGCAACTAAGATGCCAGAAAATCTGCTTCGGAAGGCTCCAAACTATATAATTTCTATGTGTAGGTTCAAGATAGCATTCTAAACGATTACTATCTTACTATTGAGCATTAAACAACTTGTAACAAGCCGGTGGTCGATAATAGAATTAATTAGTCCAGCAGTTTATTGAACTAATCAACATGATAAAGAGTCATTTATAATGCCGACCAGCAATAACAATTGCCAACAAATAACATTTTATTATGTTTCTAGGCTTTTGAAGCAAATCTTGCGTGGATTTGATAGGTTGCCGCAATTAATATTCCGGAAAACCCGCTTCGGAAGACTCCAAACTTTGGAATTTCTATGTGTAGGTTCAAAATAGCATTCGTAAACGTTTGCTATCTTACTATTGAGCATTAAACAACTTGTAACAAGCCGGTGGTCGATAATAGAATTAATTTGTCCAGCAGTTTATTGAACTCATCATCATGAAAAAGTGTCATTTATAATGCCGACTAGCAATAACAACTGCCAAGAAATAACATTTTATTGTGTTTCTAGGCTTTTGAAGCAAATCTTGCGTGGATTTGATAGGTTGCAGCAATTAATATTCCAGAAAACCTGCTTCGGAAGATTCCAAACTATGGAACTTCTATGTGAAGGTTCAAAATAGCATTCATAAACGTTTACTATCTTACTATTGAGCATTAAACAACTTGTAACAAGCCGGTGGTCGATAATAGAATTAATTAGTCCAGCAGTTTATTGAACTGATCAACATGAAAAAGAGTCATTTATAATGCCGACTAGCAATAACAACTGCCAACAAATAACATATTATTGTGTTTCTAGGCTTTTGAAGCAAATCTTGCGTGGATTTGATAGGTTGCAGCAATTAATATTCCAGAAAACCTGCTTCGGAAGATTCCAAACTATGGAACTTCTATGTGAAGGTTCAAAATAGCATTCATAAACGTTTACTATCTTACTATTGAGCATTAAACAACTTGTAACAAGCCGGTGGTCGATAATAGAATTAATTAGTCCAGCAGTTTATTGAACTGATCAACATGAAAAAGAGTCATTTATAATGCCGACTAGCAATAACAACTGCCAACAAATAACATATTATTGTGTTTCTAGGCTTTTGAAGCAAAGCTTGGGTGGATTTGATAGGATGCAGTAACTAAGATGAAAAAAAATCTGCTTCGGAAGGCTCCAAATTATGTAATTTCGATGTGTAGGTTCAAGATAGCATTCGTAAACGTTTACTATCTTACTATTGAGCATTAAACAACTTGTAACAAGCCGGTGGTTGATAATAGAATTAATTAGTCCAGCAGTTTATTGAACTGATCAACTAGAAAAAGAGTCATTTATAATGCCGACTAGCAATAACAACTGCCAACAAATAACATATTATTGTGTTTCTAGGCTTTTGAAGCAAATCTTGCGTGGATTTGATAGGTTGCAGCAATTAATATTCCAGAAAACCTGTTTCGGAAGATTCCAAACTATGGAACTTCTATGTGAAGGTTCAAAATAGCATTCATATACGTTTACTATCTTACTAGTGAGCATTAAACAACTTGTAACAAGCCGGTGGTCGATAATAGAATTAATTAGTCCAGCAGTTTATTGAACTGATCAACATGAAAAAGAGTCATTTATAATGCCGACTAGCAATAACAACTGCCAACAAATAACATATTATTGGGTTTCTAGGCTTTTGAAGCAAAGCTTGGGTGGATTTGATAGGTTGCAGTAACTAAGATGAAAAAAAATCTGCTTCGGAAGGCTCCAAATTATGTAATTTCGATGTGTAGGTTCAAGATAGCATTCGTAAACGTTTACTATCTTACTATTGAGCATTAAACAACTTGTAACAAGCCGGTGGTCGATAATAGAATTAATTTGTCCAGCAGTTTATTGAACTCATCATCATGAAAAAGTGTCATTTATAATGCCGACTAGCAATAACAACTGCCAACAAATAACATTTTATTGTGTTTCTAAGCTTTTGAAGCAAAGCTTGGGTGGATTTGATAGGTTGCAGTAACTAAGATGAAAAAAAATCTGCTTCGGAAGGCTCCAAACTATGTAATTTCAATGTGTAGGTTCAAGATAGCATTCGTAAACGTTTACTATCTTACTTTGAGCATTAAACAACTTGTAGCAAGCCGGTGGTCGACAATAGAATTAATTATTCAGCGGTTTATTAATCTCATCAACATGAAAAAGAGTCATTTATAATGCCGACTAGCAATAACAACTGCCAACAAATAACATTTTATTGTGTTTCTAGGCTTTTGAAGAAATCTTGGCTGGATTTGATAGGTTGCAGCAATTAAGATTCCAGAAAATCTGCTTCGGAAGGCTCCAAATTATGTAATTTCGAGGTGTAGGTTCAAGATAGCATTCGTAAACGTTTACTATCTTACTATTGAGCATTAAACAACTTGTAACAAGCCGGTGGTCGATAATAGAATTAATTTGTCCAGCAGTTTATTGAACTCATCATCATGAAAAAGTGTCATTTATAATGCCGACTAGCAATAACAACTGCCAACAAATAACATTTTATTTTGTTTCTAGGCTCTTGAAGCAAAGCTTGGGTGGATTTGATAGGTTGCAGTAACTAAGATGGCAGAAAATCTGCTTCGGAAGGCTCCAAACTATGGAATTTTTATGTGTATGTTTAAGATATCATTCGTAAACTTTTACTATCTTACTATTGAACATTAAACAACTTGTAACAAGCCGGTGGTCGATAATAGAATTAATTTGTCCAGCAGTTTATTGAACTCATCATCATGAAAAAGTGTCATTTATAATGCCGACTAGCAATAACAACTGCCAACAAATAACATTTTATTGTGTTTTTAGGCTTTTGAAGCAAATCTTGCGTGGGTTTGATAGGTTGCAGCAATTAATATTCCAGAAAATCTGCTTCGGAAGATTCCAAACTATGTAATTTCTATGTGTAGGTTCAAGATAGCATTCGTAAACGTTTACTATCTTACTATTAAGCATTAAACAACTTGTAACAAGCCGGTGGTCGATAATAGAATTAATTAGTCCAGCAGTTTATTGAACTCATCAACATGAAGAAGAGTCGTTTATAATGAATACTAGCAATAACAACTGCAAGAAAATAACATTTTATTATGTTTCTAGGCTTTTGAAGCAAATCTTGCGTGGATTTGATAGGTTGCCGCCATTAATATTTCAGAAAACCCGCTGCGGAAGACTCCAAACTTTGGAATTTTTATGTGTAGGTTCAAGATAACATTCGTAAACGTTTACTATCTTAGTATTGAGCATTAAACAACTTGTAACAAGCCGGTGGTCGATAATAGAATTAATTTGTCCAGCAGTTTATTGAACTCATCATCATGAAAAAGTGTCATTTATAATGCCGACTAGCAATAACAACTGCCAACAAATAACATTTTATTGTGTTTCTAGGCTTTTGAAGAAATCTTGCGTGGATTTGATAGGTTGCAGCAATTAAGATTCCAGAAAATCTGCTTCGGAAGGCTCCAAATTATGTAATTTCGAGGTGTAGGTTCAAGATAGCATTCGTAAACGTTTACTATCTTACTATTGAGCATTAAGCAACTTGTAACAAACCGGTGGTCGATAATAGAATTAATTTGTCCAGCAGTTTATTGAACTCATCATCATGAAAAAGTGTCATTTATAATGCCGACTAGCAATAACAACTGCCAACAAATAACATTTTATTTTGTTTCTAGGCTCTTGAAGCAAAGCTTGGGTGGATTTGATAGGTTGCAGTAACTAAGATGGCAGAAAATCTGCTTCGGAGGGCTCCAAACTATGGAATTTTTATGTGTACGTTCAAGATAGCATTCGTAAACGTTTACTATCTTACTATTGAGCATTAAACAACTTGTAACAAGCCGGTGGTCGATAATAGAATTAATTTGTCCAGCAGTTTATTGAACTCATCATCATGAAAAAGTGTCATTTATAATGCCGACTAGCAATAACAACTGCCAACAAATAACATTTTATTTTGTTTCTAGGCTCTTGAAGCAAAGCTTGGGTGGATTTGATAGGTTGCAGTAACTAAGATGGCAGAAAATCTGCTTCGGAGGGCTCCAAACTATGGAATTTTTATGTGTATGTTCAAGATAGCATTCGTAAACGTTTACTATCTTACTATTGAGCATTAAATAACTTGTAACAAGCCGGTGGTCGATAATAGAATTAATTTGTCCAGCAGTTTATTGAACTCATTATCATGAAAAAGTGTCATTTATAATGCCGACTAGCAATAACAACTGCCAACAAATAACATTTTATTGTGTTTCTAGGCTTTTGAAGAAATCTTGCGTGGATTTGATAGGTTGCAGCAATTAATATTCCAGAAAACCTGCTTCGGAAGACTCCAAACTATAGAACTTTTATGTGTAGGTTCAAAATAGCATTCGTAAACGTTTACTATCTTACTATTGAGCATTAAACAACTTGTAACAAGCCGGTGGTCGATAATAGAAATAATTTGTCCAGCAGTTTATTGAACTCATCATCATGAAAAAGTGTCATTTATAATGCCGACTAGCAATAACAACTGCCAACAAATAACATTTTATTGTGTTTCTAGGCTTTTGAAGAAATCTTGCGTGGATTTGATAGGTTGCAGCAATTAAGATTCCAGAAAATCTGCTTCGGAGGGCTCCAAATTATGTAATTTCGATGTGTAGGTTCAAGATAGCATTCGTAAACGTTTACTATCTTACTATTGAGCATTAAACAACTTGTAACAAGCCGGTGGTCGATAATAGAATTAATTTGTCCAGCAGTTTATTGAACTTATCATCAAGAAAAAGTGTCATTTATAATGCCGACTAGCAATAACAACTGCCAACAAATAACATTTTATTGTGTTTCTAGGCTTTTGAAGAAATCTTGCGTGTATTTGATAGGTTGCAGCAATTAAGATTCCAGAAAATCTGCTTCGGAGGGCTCCAAATTATGTAATTTCGATGTGTAGGTTCAAGATAGCATTCGTAAACGTTTACTATCTTACTATTGAGCATTAAACAACTTGTAACAAGCCGGTGGTCGATAATAGAATTAATTTGTCCAGCAGTTTATTGAACTTATCATCAAGAAAAAGTGTCATTTATAATGCCGACTAGCAATAACAACTGCCAACAAATAACATTTTATTGTGTTTCTAGGCTTTTGAAGAAATCTTGCGTGTATTTGATAGGTTGCAGCAATTAAGATTCCAGAAAATCTGCTTCGGAGGGCTCCAAATTATGTAATTTCGAGGTGTAGGTTCAAGATAGCATTCGTAAACGTTTACTATCTTATTATTGAGCATTAAGCAACTTGTAACAAGCCGGTGGTCGATAATAGAATTAATTTGTCCAGCAGTTTATTGAACTTATCATCATGAAAAAGTGTCATTTATAATGCCGACTAGCAATAACAACTGCCAACAAATAACATTTTATTGTGTTTCTAGGCTTTTGAAGAAATCTTGCGTGTATTTGATAGGTTGCAGCAATTAAGATTCCAGAAAATCTGCTTCGGAGGGCTCCAAATTATGTAATTTCGATGTGTAGGTTCAAGATAGCATTCGTAAACGTTTACTATCTTACTATTGAGCATTAAACAACTTGTAACAAGCCGGTGGTCGATAATAGAATTAATTTGTCCAGCAGTTTATTGAACTTATCATCAAGAAAAAGTGTCATTTATAATGCCGACTAGCAATAACAACTGCCAACAAATAACATTTTATTGTGTTTCTAGGCTTTTGAAGAAATCTTGCGTGTATTTGATAGGTTGCAGCAATTAAGATTCCAGAAAATCTGCTTCGGAGGGCTCCAAATTATGTAATTTCGAGGTGTAGGTTCAAGATAGCATTCGTAAACGTTTACTATCTTATTATTGAGCATTAAGCAACTTGTAACAAGCCGGTGGTCGATAATAGAATTAATTTGTCCAGCAGTTTACTGAATTCATCATCATGAAAAAGTGTCATTTATAATGCCGACTAGCAATAACAACTGCCAACAAATAACATTTTATTTTGTTTCTAGGCTCTTGAAGCAAAGCTTGGGTGGATTTGATAGGTTGCAGTAACTAAGATGGCAGAAAATCTGCTTCGGAGGGCTCCAAACTATGGAATTTTTATGTGTACGTTCAAGATAGCATTCGTGAACGTTTACTATCTTACTATTGAGCATTAAACAACTTGTAACAAGCCGGTGGTCGATAATAGAATTAATTTGTCCAGCAGTTTATTGAACTCATCATCATGAAAAAGTGTCATTTATAATGCCGACTAGCAATAACAACTGCCAACAAATAACATTTTATTGTGTTTCTAGGCTTTTGAAGAAATCTTGCGTGGATTTGATAGGTTGCAGCAATTAAGATTCCAGAAAATCTGCTTCGGAAGGCTCCAAATTATGTAATTTCGTGGTGTAGGTTCAAGATAGCATTCGTAAACTTTTACTGTCTTACTATTGAACATCAAACAACTTGTAACAAGCCGGTGGTCGATAATAGAATTAATTTGTCCAGCAGTTTATTGAACTCATCATCATGAAAAAGTGTCATTTATAATGCCGACTAGCAATAACAACTGCCAACAAATAACATTTTATTGTGTTTCTAGGCTTTTGAAGAAATCTTGCGTGGATTTGATAGGTTGCAGCAATTAATATTCCAGAAAATCTGCTTCGGAAGGCTCCAAACTATGTAATTTAAATGTGTAGGTTCAAGATAGCATTCGTAAACGTTTACTATATTACTATTGAGCATTAAACAACTTGTAACAAGCCGGTGGTCGACAATAGAATTAATTATTCCAGCGGTTTATTAATCTCATCAACATGAAGAAGAGTCATTTATAATGCCTACTAGCAATAACAACTGCAAGAAAATAACATTTTGTTATGTTTCTAGGCTTTTGAAGCAAATCTTGCGTGGATTTGATAGGTTGCAGCAATTAATATTCCAGAAAACCTGCTTCGGAAGACTCCAAACTATAGAACTTTTATGTGTAGGTTCAAAATAGCATTCGTAAACGTTTACTGTCTTACTATTGAGCATTAAACAACTTGTAACAAGGCGGTGGTCGATAATAGAAATAATTTGTCCAGCAGTTTATTGAACTCATCATCATGAAAAAGTGTCATTTATAATGCCGACTAGCAATAACAACTGCCAACAAATAACATTTTATTGTGTTTCTAGGCTTTTGAAGAAATCTTGCGTGGATTTGATAGGTTGCAGCAATTAAGATTCCAGAAAATCTGCTTCGGAAGGCTCCAAATTATGTAATTTCGATGTGTAGGTTCAAGATAGCATTCGTAAACGTTTACTATCTTACTATTGAGCATTAAACAACTTGTAACAAGCCGGTGGTCGATAATAGAATTAATTTGTCCAGCAGTTTATTGAACTTATCATCATGAAAAAGTGTCATTTATAATGCCGACTAGCAATAACAACTGCCAACAAATAACATTTTATTGTGTTTCTAGGCTTTTGAAGAAATCTTGCGTGTATTTGATAGGTTGCAGCAATTAAGATTCCAGAAAATCTGCTTCGGAAGGCTCCAAATTATGTAATTTCGAGGTGTAGGTTCAAGATAGCATTCGTAAACGTTTACTATTTTACTATTGAGCATTAAGCAACTTGTAACAAGCCGGTGGTCGATAATAGAATTAATTTGTCCAGCAGTTTATTGAACTCATCATCATGAAAAAGTGTCATTTATAATGCCGACTAGCAATAACAACTGCCAACAAATAACATTTTATTTTGTTTCTAGGCTCTTGAAGCAAAGCTTATGTGGATTTGATAGGTTGCAGTAACTAAGATGGCAGAAAATCTGCTTCGGAGGGCTCCAAACTATGGAATTTTTATGTGTACGTTCAAGATAGCATTCGTGAACGTTTACTATCTTACTATTGAGCATTAAACAACTTGTAACAAGCCGGTGGTCGATAATAGAATTAATTTGTCCAGCAGTTTATTGAACTCATCATCATGAAAAAGTGTCATTTATAATGCCGACTAGCAATAACAACTGCCAACAAATAACATTTTATTTTGTTTCTAGGCTCTTGAAGCAAAGCTTGGGAAGATTTGATAGGTTGCAGTAACTAAGATGGCAGAAAATCTGCTTCGGAGGGCTCCAAACTATGGAATTTTTATGTGTACGTTCAAGATAGCATTCGTGAACGTTTACTATCTTACTATTGAGCATTAAACAACTTGTAACAAGCCGGTGGTCGATAATAGAAATAATTTGTCCAGCGGTTTATTGAACTCATCATCATGAAAAAGTGTCATTTATAATGCCGACTAGCAATAACAACTGCCAACACATAACATTCTATTGTGTTTCTAGGCTTTTGAAGCAAAGCTTGGGTGGATTTGATAGGTTGCAGTAACTAAGATGAAAAAAAATCTGCTTCGGAAAGCTCCAAACTATGTAATTTCAATGTGTAGGGTCAAGATAGCATTCGTAAACGTTTACTATATTACTATTGAGCATTAAACAACTTGTAACAAGCCGGTGGTCGACAATAGAATTAATTAGTCCAGCAGTTTATTGAACTCATCAACATGAAGAAGAGTCATTTATATTGCCTACTAGCAATAACAACTGCAAGAAAATAACATTTTATTATGTTTCTAGGCTTTTGAAGCAAATCTTGTGTGGATTTGATAGGTTGCCGCAATTAATATTCCAGAAAACCAGCTTCGGAAGACTCCAAACTTTGGAATTTCTATGTGTAGGTTCAAGATAACATTCGTAAACGTTTACTATCTTACTATTGAGCATTAAACAACTTGTACCACGCCGGTGGTCGATAATAGAATTCCAGCAGTTTATTGAACTCATCAACATGAAAAAGAGTCATTTATAATGCCGACTAGCAATAACAACTGCCAACACATAACATATTATTGTGTTTCTAGGCTTTTGAAGCAAAGCTTGGGTGGATTTGATAGGTTGCAGTAACTAAGATGAAAAAAAATCTGCTTCGGAAGGCTTCAACTTATGTAATTTCAATTTGTAGGTTCAAGATAGCATTCGTAAACGTTTACTATCTTACTATTGAGCATTAAACTACTTGTTACAAGCCGGTGGTCGACAATAGAATTAATTATTCCAGCGGTTTATTAATCTCATCAACATGAAAAAGAGTCATTTATAATGCCGACTAGCAATAACAACTGCCAACAAATAACATATTATTGTGTTTCTAGGCTTTTGAAGCAAATCTTGCGTGGATTTGATAGGTTGCAGCAATTAATATTCCAGAAAACCCGCTTCGGAAGATTCCAAACTATGGAATTTCAATGTGTAGGTTCAAAATAGCATTCGTAAACGTTTACTATCTTACTATTGAGCATTAAACAACTTGTAACAAGCCGGTGGTCGACAATAGAATTAATTATTCCAGCGGTTTATTAATCTCATCAACATGAAAAAGAGTCATTTATAATGCCGACTAGCAATAACAACTGCCAACAAATAACATATTATTGTGTTTCTAGGCTTTTGAAGCAAGGCTTGCGTGGACTTGATAGGTTGCAGCAACTAAGATGCCAGAAAATCTGCTTCGGAGGGCTCCAAACTATGTAATTTTTATTTGTACGTTCAAGATAGCATTCGTAAACTTTTACTATCTTACTATTGAACATTAAACAACTTGTAACAAGCCGGTGGTCGATAATAGAATTAATTTGTCCAGCAGTTATTGAACTCATCATCATGAAAAAGTGTCATTTATAATGCCGACTAGCAATAACAACTGCCAACAAATAACATATTATTGTGTTTCTAGGCTTTTTAAGCAAGGCTTGCGTGGACTTGATAGGTTGCAGCAACTAAGATGCCAGAAAATCTGCTTCGGAGGGCTCCAAACTATGTAATTTTTATGTGTACGTTCAAGATAGCATTCGTAAACTTTTACTATCTTACTATTGAACATTAAACAACTTGTAACAAGCCGGTGGTCGATAATAGAATTAATTTGTCCAGCAGTTTATTGAATTCATCATCATGAAAAAGTGTCATTTGTAATGCCGGCTAGCAATAACAACTGCCAACAAATAACATTTTATTGTGTTTCTAGGCTTTTGAAGAAATCTTGCGTAGATTTGATAGGTTGCAGCAACTAAGATGCCAGAAAATCTGCTTCGGAGGGCTCCAAACTATGTAATTTTTATGTGTACGTTCAAGATAGCATTCGTAAACTTTTACTATCTTACTATTGAACATTAAACAACTTGTAACAAGCCGGTGGTCGATAATAGAATTAATTTGTCCAGCAGTTTATTGAATTCAGCATCATGAAAAAGTGTCATTTATAATGCCGGCTAGCAATAACAACTGCCAACAAATAACATTTTATTGTGTTTCTAGGCTTTTGAAGAAATCTTGCGTAGATTTGATAGGTTGCAGCAACTAAGATGCCAGAAAATCTGCTTCGGAGGGCTCCAAACTATGTAATTTTTATGTGTACGTTCAAGATAGCATTCGTAAACTTTTACTATCTTACTATTGAACATTAAACAACTTGTAACAAGCCGGTGGTCGATAATAGAATTAATTTGTCCAGCAGTTTATTGAATTCATCATCATGAAAAAGTGTCATTTGCAATGCCGGCTAGCAATAACAACTGCCAACAAATAACATTTTATTGTGTTTCTAGGCTTTTGAAGAAATCTTGCGTGGATTTGATAGGTTGCAGCAATTAAGATTCCAGAAAATCTGCTTCGGAAGGCTCCAAATTATGTAATTTCGATGTGTAGGTTCAAGATAGCATTCGTAAACGTTTACTATTTTACTATTGAGCATTAAACAACTTGTAACAAGCCGGTGGTCCATAATAGAATTAATTTGTCCGGCAGTTTATTGAACTCATCATCATGAAAAAGTGTCATTTATAATGCCGACTAGCAATAACAACTGCAAACAAATAACATTTTATTTTGTTTCTAGGCTCTTGAAGCAAAGATTGGGTGGTTTTGATAGGTTGCAGTAACTAAGATGCCAGAAAATCTGCTTCGGAGGATTCCAAACTATGGATTTTTTATGTGTACGTTCAAGATAGCATTCGTAAACTTTTACTATCTTACTATTGAACATTAAACAACTTGTACCAAGCCGGTGGTCGATAATAGAATTAATTTGTCCAGCAGTTTATTGAACTCATCATCATGAAAAAGTGTCATTTATAATGCCGACTAGCAATAACAACTGCCAACAAATAACATTTTATTGTGTTTCTAGGACTTTGAAGAAATCTTGCGTGGATTTGATAGGTTGCAGCAATTAAGATTCCAGAAAATCTGCTTCGGAAGGCTCCAAACTATGTAATTTCGATGTGTAGGTTCCAGATAGCATTCGTAAACGTTTACTATCTTACTATTGAGCATTAAACAACTTGTAACGAGCCGGTGGTCGACAATAGAATTAATTATTCCAGCGGTTTATTGATCTCATCAACATGAAAAAGAGCCATTTATAATGCCGACTAGCAATAACAACTGCCAACAAATAACATTTTATTGTGTTTCTAGGCTTTTGAAGCAAATCTTGCGTGGATTTGATAGGTTGCAGCTATTAATATTCCAGAAAACCTGCTTCGGAAGATTCCAAACTCTGTAATTTCTATGTGTAGGTTCAAAATAACATTCGTAAACGTTTACTATCTTACTATTGAGCATTAAACAACTTGTACCAAGCCGGTGGTCGATAATAGAATTAATTAGTCCAGCAGTTTATTGAACTCATCAACATGAAAAAGAGTCATTTATAATGCCGACTAGCAATAACAACTGCCAACACATAACATATTATTGTGTTTCTAGGCTTTTGAAGCAAAGCTTGGGTGGATTTGATAGGTTGCAGTAACTAAGATGAAAAAAAATCTGCTTCGGAAGGCTCCAAACTAAGTAATTTCAATGTGTATGTTCAAGATAGCATTCGTAAACGTTTACTATCTTACTATTGAGCATTAAACAACTTGTAACAAGCCGGTGGTCGACAATAGAATTAATTATTCCAGCGGTTTATTAATCTCATCAACATGAAAAAGAGTCATTTATAATGCCGACTAGCAATAACAACTACCAACAAGTAACATATTATTGTGTTTCTAGGCTTTTGAAGCAAATCTTGCGTGGATTTGATAGGTTGCAGCAATTCATATTTCAGAAAACCTGCTTCGGAAGATTCCAAACTATGGAATTTCTATGTGTAGGTTCAAGATAGCATTCGTAAACGTTTACTATCTTACTATTGAACATTAAACAACTTGTAACAAGCCGGTGGTCGACAATAGAATTAATTATTCCAGCGGTTTATTGATCTCATCAACATGAAAAAGAGTCATTTATAATGCCGACTAGCAATAACAACTGAAAACCAATAACATATTATTGTGTTTCTAGGCTTTTGAAGCAAGGCTTGCGTGGATATGATAGGTTGCAGCAACTAAGATGCCAGAAAATCTGCTTCGGAAGGCTCCAAACTATGTAATTTCTATGTGTAGGTTCAAGATAGCATTCTAAACGTTTACTATCTTACTATTGAGCATTAAACAACTTGTAAAAAGCCGGTGGTCGATAATAGAATTAATTAGTCCAGCAGTTTATTGAACTCATCAACATGAAAAAGAGTCATTTATAATGCCGACTAGCAATAACAACTACCAAAAAATAACATTTTATTGTGTTTCTAGGCTCTTGAAGCAAAGCTTGGGTGGATTTGATAGGTTGCAGTAACTAAGATGCCAGAAAATCTGCTTCGGAGGGCTCCAAACTATGGAATTTTTATGTGTACGTTCAAGATAGCATTCGTAAACTTTTACTATCTTACTATTGAACATTAAACAACTTGTAACAGGCCGGTGGTCGATAATAGAATTAATTAGTCCAGCAGTTTATTGAACTCATCAACATGAAGAAGAGTCATTTATAATGCCTACTAGCAATAACAACTGCAAGAAAATAAAATTTTATTATGTTTCTAGGCTTTTGAAGAAAATCTTGCGTGGATTTGATAGGTTGCAGCAATTAATATTCCAGAAAACCTGCTTCGCAAGACTCCAAACTATGGAACTTCTATGTGTAGGTTCAAAATAGCATTCGTAAACGTTTACTATCTTACTATTGAGCATTAAACAACTAGTAACAAGCCGGTGGTCGTTAATAGAATTAATTTGTCCAGCAGTTTATTGAACTCATCATCATGAAAAAGTGTCATTTATAATGCCGACTAGCAATAACAACTGCCAACAAATAACATTTTATTGTGTTTCTAGGCGTTTGAAGCAAATCTTGCGTGGATTTGATAGGTTGCAGCAATTAATATTCCAGAAAACCTGCTTCGGAAGATTCCAAACTATGGAACTTCTATGTGTAGGTTCAAAATAGCATTCGTAAACGTTTACTATCTTACTATTGAGCATTAAACAACTTGTAACAAGCCGGTGGTCGATAATAGAATTAATTTGTCCAGCAGTTTATTGAACTCATCAACATGAAAAAGTGTCATATATAATGCCGACTAGCAATAACAACTGCCAACAAATAACATTTTATTGTGTTTCTAGGCTTTTGAAGCAAATCTTGCGTGGATTTGATAGGTTGCAGCAATTAATATTCCAGAAAACCAGCTTCGGAAGATTCCAAACTATGGAACTTCTATGTGTAGGTTCAAAATAGCATTCGTAAACGTTTACTATCTTACTATTGAGCATTAAACAACTTGTAACAAGCCGGTGGTCGATAATAGAATTAATTAGTCCAGCAGTTTATTGAACTCATCAACATGAAAAAGAGTCATTTATAATGCCGACTAGCAATAACAACTGCCAACACATAACATATTATTGTGTTTCTAGGCTTTTGAAGCAAAGCTTGGGTGGATTTGATAGGTTGCAGTAACTAAGATGAAAAAAAACTGCTTCGAAAGGCTCCAAACTAAGTAATTTCAATGTGTAGGTTCAAGATAGCATTCGTAAACGTTTACTATCTTACTATTGAGCATTAAACAACTTGTAACAAGCCGGTGGTCGATAATAGAATTAATTTGTCCAGCAGTTTATTGAACTTATCATCATGAAAAAGTGTCATTTATAATGCCGACTAGCAATAACAACTGCCAACAAATAACATTTTATTGTGTTTCTAGGCTTTTGAAGAAATCTTGCGTGTATTTGATAGGTTGCAGCAATTAAGATTCCAGAAAATCTGCTTCGGAAGGCTCCAAATTATGTAATTTCGAGGTGTAGGTTCAAGATAGCATTCGTAAACGTTTACTATTTTACTATTGAGCATTAAGCAACTTGTAACAAGCCGGTGGTCGATAATAGAATTAATTTGTCCAGCAGTTTATTGAACTCATCATCATGAAAAAGTGTCATTTATAATGCCGACTAGCAATAACAACTGCCAACAAATAACATTTTATTTTGTTTCTAGGCTCTTGAAGCAAAGCTTATGTGGATTTGATAGGTTGCAGTAACTAAGATGGCAGAAAATCTGCTTCGGAGGGCTTCAAACTATGGAATTTTTATGTGTACGTTCAAGATAGCATTCGTGAACGTTTACTATCTTACTATTGAGCATTAAACAACTTGTAACAAGCCGGTGGTCGATAATAGAAATAATTTGTCCAGCGGTTTATTGAACTCATCATCATGAAAAAGTGTCATTTATAATGCCGACTAGCAATAACAACTGCCAACACATAACATATTATTGTGTTTCTAGGCTTTTGAAGCAAAGCTTGGGTGGATTTGATAGGTTGCAGTAACTAAGATGAAAAAAAATCTGCTTCGGAAAGCTCCAAACTATGTAATTTCAATGTGTAGGGTCAAGATAGCATTCGTAAACGTTTACTATATTACTATTGAGCATTAAACAACTTGTAACAAGCCGGTGATCGACAATAGAATTAATTAGTCCAGCAGTTTATTGAACTCATCAACATGAAGAAGAGTCATTTATATTGCCTACTAGCAATAACAACTGCAAGAAAATAACATTTTATTATGTTTCTAGGCTTTTGAAGCAAATCTTGTGTGGATTTGATAGGTTGCCGCAATTAATATTCCAGAAAACCAGCTTCGGAAGACTCCAAACTTTGGAATTTCTATGTGTAGGTTCAAGATAACATTCGTAAACGTTTACTATCTTACTATTGAGCATTAAACAACTTGTACCACGCCGGTGGTCGATAATAGAATTCCAGCAGTTTATTGAACTCATCAACATGAAAAAGAGTCATTTATAATGCCGACTAGCAATAACAACTGCCAACACATAACATATTATTGTGTTTCTAGGCTTTTGAAGCAAAGCTTGGGTGGATTTGATAGGTTGCAGTAACTAAGATGAAAAAAAATCTGCTTCGGAAGGCTCCAAACTAAGTAATTTCAATGTGTATGTTCAAGATAGCATTCGTAAACGTTTACTATCTTACTATTGAGCATTAAACAACTTGTAACAAGCCGGTGGTCGACAATAGAATTAATTATTCCAGCGGTTTATTGATCTCATCAACATGAAAAAGAGTCATTTATAATGCCGACTAGCAATAACAACTGAAAACCAATAACATATTATTGTGTTTCTAGGCTTTTGAAGCAAGGCTTGCGTGGATTTGATAGGTTGCAGCAATTCATATTTCAGAAAACCTGCTTCGGAAGATTCCAAACTATGGAATTTCTATGTGTAGGTTCAAGATAGCATTCGTAAACGTTTACTATCTTACTATTGAACATTAAACAACTTGTAACAAGCCGGTGGTCGACAATAGAATTAATTATTCCAGCGGTTTATTGATCTCATCAACATGAAAAAGAGTCATTTATAATGCCGACTAGCAATAACAACTGAAAACCAATAACATATTATTGTGTTTCTAGGCTTTTGAAGCAAGGCTTGCGTGGATTTGATAGGTTGCAGCAACTAAGATGCCAGAAAATCTGCTTCGGAAGGCTCCAAACTATGTAATTTCTATGTGTAGGTTCAAGATAGCATTCTAAACGTTTACTATCTTACTATTGAGCATTAAACAACTTGTAAAAAGCCGGTGGTCGATAATAGAATTAATTAGTCCAGCAGTTTATTGAACTCATCAACATGAAAAAGAGTCATTTATAATGCCGACTAGCAATAACAACTGCCAAAAAATAACATTTTATTGTGTTTCTAGGCTCTTGAAGCAAAGCTTACGTGGATTTGATAGGTTGCAGTAACTAAGATGGCAGAAAATCTGCTTCGGAGGGCTCCAAACTATGGAATTTTTATGTGTACGTTCAAGATAGCATTCGTGAACGTTTACTATCTTACTATTGAGCATTAAACAACTTGTAACAAGCCGGTGGTCGATAATAGAATTAATTTGTCCAGCGGTTTATTGAACTCATCATCATGAAAAAGTGTCATTTATAATGCCGACTAGCAATAACAACTGCCAACAAATAACATTTTATTTTGTTTCTAGGCTCTTGAAGCAAAGCTTGGGTAGATTTGATAGGTTGCAGCAATTAAGATTCCAGAAAATCTGCTTCGGAAGGCTCCAAATTATGTAATTTCGATGTGTAGGTTCAAGATAGCATTCGTAAACGTTTACTATTTTACTATTGAGCATTAAACAACTTGTAACAAGCCGGTGGTCCATAATAGAATTAATTTGTCCGGCAGTTTATTGAACTCATCATCATGAAAAAGTGTCATTTATAATGCCGACTAGCAATAACAACTGCAAACAAATAACATTTTATTTTGTTTCTAGGCTCTTGAAGCAAAGATTGGGTGGTTTTGATAGGTTGCAGTAACTAAGATGCCAGAAAATCTGCTTCGGAGGATTCCAAACTATGGATTTTTTATGTGTACGTTCAAGATAGCATTCGTAAACTTTTACTATCTTACTATTGAACATTAAACAACTTGTACCAAGCCGGTGGTCGATAATAGAATTAATTTGTCCAGCAGTTTATTGAACTCATCATCATGAAAAAGTGTCATTTATAATGCCGACTAGCAATAACAACTGCCAACAAATAACATTTTATTGTGTTTCTAGGACTTTGAAGAAATCTTGCGTGGATTTGATAGGTTGCAGCAATTAAGATTCCAGAAAATCTGCTTCGGAAGGCTCCAAACTATGTAATTTCGATGTGTAGGTTCCAGATAGCATTCGTAAACGTTTACTATCTTACTATTGAGCATTAAACAACTTGTAACGAGCCGGTGGTCGACAATAGAATTAATTATTCCAGCGGTTTATTGATCTCATCAACATGAAAAAGAGCCATTTATAATGCCGACTAGCAATAACAACTGCCAACAAATAACATTTTATTGTGTTTCTAGGCTTTTGAAGCAAATCTTGCGTGGATTTGATAGGTTGCAGCTATTAATATTCCAGAAAACCTGCTTCGGAAGATTCCAAACTATGTAATTTCTATGTGTAGGTTCAAAATAGCATTCGTAAACGTTTACTATCTTACTATTGAGCATTAAACAACTTGTACCAAGCCGGTGGTCGATAATAGAATTAATTAGTCCAGCAGTTTATTGAACTCATCAACATGAAAAAGAGTCATTTATAATGCCGACTAGCAATAACAACTGCCAACACATAACATATTATTGTGTTTCTAGGCTTTTGAAGCAAAGCTTGGGTGGATTTGATAGGTTGCAGTAACTAAGATGAAAAAAAATCTGCTTCGGAAGGCTCCAAACTAAGTAATTTCAATGTGTATGTTCAAGATAGCATTCGTAAACGTTTACTATCTTACTATTGAGCATTAAAAAACTTGTAACAAGCCGGTGGTCGACAATAGAATTAATTATTCCAGCGGTTTATTAATCTCATCAACATGAAAAAGAGTCATTTATAATGCCGACTAGCAATAACAACTACCAACAAGTAACATATTATTGTGTTTCTAGGCTTTTGAAGCAAATCTTGCGTGGATTTGATAGGTTGCAGCAATTCATATTTCAGAAAACCTGCTTCGGAAGATTCCAAACTATGGAATTTCTATGTGTAGGTTCAAGATAGCATTCGTAAACGTTTACTATCTTACTATTGAACATTAAACAACTTGTAACAAGCCGGTGGTCGACAAGAGAATTAATTATTCCAGCGGTTTATTGATCTCATCAACATGAAAAAGAGTCATTTATAAAGCCGACTAGCAATAACAACTGAAAACCAATAACATATTATTGTGTTTCTAGGCTTTTGAAGCAAGGCTTGCGTGGATTTGATAGGTTGCAGCAACTAAGATGCCAGAAAATCTGCTTCGGAAGGCTCCAAACTATGTAATTTCTATGTGTAGGTTCAAGATAGCATTCTAAACGTTTACTATCTTACTATTGAGCATTAAACAACTTGTAAAAAGCCGGTGGTCGATAATAGAATTAATTAGTCCAGCAGTTTATTGAACTCATCAACATGAAAAAGAGTCATTTATAATGCCGACTAGCAATAACAACTGCCAAAAAATAACATTTTATTGTGTTTCTAGGCTCTTGAAGCAAAGCTTGGGTGGATTTGATAGGTTGCAGTAACTAAGATGCCAGAAAATCTGCTTCGGAGGGCTCCAAACTATGGAATTTTTATGTGTACGTTCAAGATAGCATCCGTAAACTTTTACTATCTTACTATTGAACATTAAACAACTTGTAACAGGCCGGTGGTCGATAATAGAATTAATTAGTCCAGCAGTTTATTGAACTCATCAACATGAAGAAGAGTCATTTATAATGCCTACTAGCAATAACAACTGCAAGAAAATAACATTTTATTATGTTTCTAGGCTTTTGAAGAAAATCTTGCGTGGATTTGATAGGTTGCAGCAATTAATATTCCAGAAAACCTGCTTCGCAAGACTCCAAACTATGGAACTTCTATGTGTAGGTTCAAAATAGCATTCGTAAACGTTTACTATCTTACTATTGAGCATTAAACAACTAGTAACAAGCCGGTGGTCGTTAATAGAATTAATTTGTCCAGCAGTTTATTGAACTCATCATCATGAAAAAGTGTCATTTATAATGCCGACTAGCAATAACAACTGCCAACAAATAACATTTTATTGTGTTTCTAGGCGTTTGAAGCAAATCTTGCGTGGATTTGATAGGTTGCAGCAATTAATATTCCAGAAAACCTGCTTCGGAAGATTCCAAACTATGGAACTTCTATGTGTAGGTTCAAAATAGCATTCGTAAACGTTTACTATCTTACTATTGAGCATTAAACAACTTGTAACAAGCCGGTGGTCGATAATAGAATTAATTTGTCCAGCAGTTTATTGAACTCATCAACATGAAAAAGTGTCATATATAATGCCTACTAGCAATAACAACTGCCAACAAATAACATTTTATTGTGTTTCTAGGCTTTTGAAGCAAATCTTGCGTGGATTTGATAGGTTGCAGCAATTAATATTCCAGAAAACCAGCTTCGGAAGATTCCAAACTATGGAACTTCTATGTGTAGGTTCAAAATAGCATTCGTAAACGTTTACTATCTTACTATTGAGCATTAAACAACTTGTAACAAGCCGGTGGTCGATAATAGAATTAATTAGTCCAGCAGTTTATTGAACTCATCAACATGAAAAAGAGTCATTTATAATGCCGACTAGCAATAACAACTGCCAACACATAACATATTATTGTGTTTCTAGGCTTTTGAAGCAAAGCTTGGGTGGATTTGATAGGTTGCAGTAACTAAGATGAAAAAAAAACTGCTTCGAAAGGCTCCAAACTAAGTAATTTCAATGTGTAGGTTCAAGATAGCATTCGTAAACGTTTACTATCTTACTATTGAGCATTAAACAACTTGTAACAACCCGGTGGTCGATAATAGAATTAATTAGTGCAGCAGTTTATTGAACTCATCAACATAAAAAAGAGTCGTTTATAATTCCGACTAGCAATAACAACTGCCAACAAATAACATTATTGTGTTTCTAGGCTTTTGAAGCAAAGCTTGGGTGGATTTGATAGGTTGCAGTAACTTAGATGAAAAAAAATCTGCTTCGGAAGGCTCCAAACTATGTAATTTCAATGTGTAGGTTCAAAATAGCATTCGTAAACGTTTACTGTCTTACTATTGAGCATTAAACAACTTGTAACAAGCCGGTGGTCGATAATAGAACTAATTAGTCCAGCAGTTTATTGAACTCATCAACATGAAAAAGAGTCATTTATAATGCCGACTAGCAATAACAACTGCCAACACATAACATATTATTGTGTTTCTAGGCTTTTGAAGCAAAGCTTGGGTGGATTTGATAGGTTGCAGTAACTTAGATGAAAAAAAATCTGCATCGGAAGGCTCCAAACTATGTAATTTCTATGTGTAGGTTCAAAATAACATTCGTAAACGTTTACTATCTTACTATTGAGCATTAAACAACTTGTAACAAGCCGGTGGTCGATAATGGAATTAATTAGTCCAGCAGTTTATTGAACTCATCAACATGAAAAAGAGTCATTTATAATGCCGACTAGCAATAACAACTGCCAACACATAACATATTATTGTGTTTCTAGGCTTTTGAAGTAAAGCTTGGGTGGATTTGATAGGTTGCAGTAACTTAGATGAAAAAAAATCTGCGTCGGAAGGCTCCAAACTATGTAATTTCAATGTGTAGGTTTAAGATAGCATTCGTAAACGTTTGCTATCTTACTATTGAGCATTAAACAACTTGTAACAAGCCGGTGGTCGACAATAGAATTAATTATTCCAGCGGTTTATTAATCTCATCAACATGAAAAAGAGTCTTTTATAATGCCGACTAGCAATAACAACTGCCAAAAAATAACATATTATTGTGTTTCTAGGCTTTTGAAGCAAAGCTTGGGTGGATTTGATAGGTTGCAGTAACTAAGATGCCAGAAAATCTGCTTCGGACGGCTCCAAACTATGTAATTTCAACGTGTAAGTTCAAGATATCATTCGTAAACGTTTACTATCTTACTATTGAACATTAAACAACTTGTAACAAGCCGTAGGTCGACAATAGAATTAATTATTCCAGCGGTTTATTGATCTCATCAACATGAAAAAGAGTCATTTATAATGCCGACTAGCAATAGCAACTGCCAACAAACAACATATTATTGTGTTTCTAGGCTTTTGAAGCAAGGCTTGCGTGGATTTGATAGGTTGCAGCAACTAAGATGCCAGAAAATCTGCTTCGGACGGCTCCAAACTATGTAATTTCAACGTGTAAGTTCAAGATATCATTCGTAAACGTTTACTATCTTACTATTGAACATTAAACAACTTGTAACAAGCCGGTGGTCGACAATAGAATTAATTATTCCAGCGGTTTATTGATCTCATCAACATGAAAAAGAGTCATTTATAATGCCGACTAGCAATAGCAACTGCCAACAAACAACATTTTATTGTGTTTCTAGGCTCTTGAAGCAAAGCTTGGGTGGATTTGATAGGTTGCAGTAACTAAGATGCCAGAAAATCTGCTTCGGAGGGCTCCAAACTATGGAATTTTGATGTGTACGTTCAAGATAGCATTCGTAAACTTTTACTATCTTACTATTGAACATTAAACAACTTGTAACAAGCCGGTGGTCGATAATAGAATTAATTTGTCCAGCAGTTTATTGAATTCATCATCATGAAAAAGTGTCATTTATAATGCCTACTAGCAATAACAACTGCAAGAAAATAACATTTTATTATGTTTCTAGGCTTTTGAAACAAATCTTGCGTGGATTTGATAGGTTGCCGCAATTAATATTCCAGAAAACCCGCTTCGGAAAACTCCAAACTTTGGAATTTATATGTGTAGGTTCAAGATAGCATTCGCAAACGTTTACTATCTTACTATTGAGCATTAGACAACTTGTAACAAGCCGGTGGTCGATAATAGAATTAATTTGTTCAGCAGTTTATTTAACTCATCATCATGAAAAAGTGTCATTTATAATGCCGACTAGCAATAACAACTGCCAACAAATAACATTTTATTGTGTTTTTTGGCTGTTGAAGCAAATCTTGCGTGGATTTGATAGGTTGCAGCAATTAATATTCCAGAAAACCTGCTTCGGAAGATTCCAAACTATGGAACTTCTATGTGTAGGTTCAAACTAGCATTCGTAAACGCGTACTATCTTACTATTGAGCATTAAACAACTTGTAACAAGCCGGTGGTCGATAATAGAATTAATTTGTCCAGCAGTTTATTTAACTCATCATCATGAAAAAGTGTCATTTATAATGCCGACTAGCAATAACAACTGCCAACAAATAACATTTTACTGTGTTTCTAGGCTTTTGAAGCAAATCTTGCGTGGATTTGATAGGTTGCAGCAATTAATATTCCAGAAAACCTGCTTCGGAAGATTCCAAACTATGGAACTTCTATGTGTAGGTTCAAAATAGCATTCGTAAACGTTTACTATCTTACTATTGAGCATTAAACAACTTGTAACAAGCCGGTGGTGGATAATAGAATTAATTAGTAAAGCAGTTTATTGAACTCATCAACATGAAAAAAGTCATTTATAATGCCGACTAGCAATACCAACTGCCAACACATAACATATTATTGTGTTTCTAGGCATTTGAAGCAAAGCTTGGGTGGATTTGATAGGTTGCAGTAACTAAGATGAAAAAAAATCTGCTTCGGAAGGCTCCAAACTATGTAATTTCAATGTGTAGGTTCAAGATAGCATTCGTAAACGTTTACTATCTTACTATTGAGGATTAAACAACTTGTAACAAGCCGGTGGTCGACAATAAAATTAATTATTCCAGCGGTTTATTAATCTCATCAACATGAAAAAGAGTCATTTATAATGCCGACTAGCAATAACAACTACCAACAAATAACATATTATTGTGTTTCTAGGCTTTTGAAGCAAATCTTGCGTGGATTTGATAGGTTGCAGCAATTAATATTCCAGAAAACCTGCTTCGGAAGATTCCAAACTATGGAATTTCTATGTGTAGGTTCAAAATAGCATTCGTAAACGTTCACTATCTTACTATTGAGCATTAAACAACTTGTAACAACCCTGTGGTCGATAATAGAATTAATTAGTGCAGCAGTTTATTGAACTCTTCAACAGGAAAAAGAGTCATTTATAATGCCGACTAGCAATAACAACTGCCAACAAATAACATATTATTGTGTTTCTAGGCTTTTGAAGCAAAGCTTGGGTGGATTTGATAGGTAGCTGTAACTAAGATGCCAGAAAATCTGCTTCGGACGGCTCCAAACTATGTAAATTCAATGTGTAGGTTCAAGATAGCATTCGTAAACGTTTACTAACTTACTATTGAACATTAAACAACTTGTAACAAGCCGGTGGTCGACAATAGAATTAATTATTCCAGCGGTTTATTGATCTCATCAACATGAAAAAGAGTCATTTATAATGCCGACTAGCAATAACAACTGCCAACAAATAACATATTATTGTGTTTCTTGGCTTTTGAAGCAAGGCTTGCGTGGATTTGATAGGTTGCAGCAACTAAGATGCCAGAAAATCTGCTTCGGAAGGCTCCAAACTATGTAATTTCTATGTGTAGGTTCAAGATAGCATTCTAAACGTTGACTATCTTACTATTGAGCATTAAACAACTTGTAACAAGCCCGTGGTCGATAATAGAATTAATTAGTCCAGCAGTTTATTGAACTCATCAACTTGAAAAAGAGTCATTTATAATACCGACTAGCAATAACAACTTCCAACAAATAACATTTTATTGTGTTTCTAGGCTCTTGAAGCAAAGCTTGGGTGGATTTGATTGTTTGCAGTAACTAAGATGCCAGAAAATCTGCTTCGGACGGCTCCAAACTATGGAATTAAATGTGTACGTTCAACATG